>CM040919.1:7896836-8496836 GCA_023029165.1 Gobiocypris rarus
GAACACTGTTGAGAGACACACAGACTGATGTAATACATGTGCTTAATATCTCTCTCTCTCTTTAATAACTGCATTTGTCTGCTATCAGTGGCTGAAGCCTGACATTTTGGAATTAGCAACGGAGGCTTGCGTAAGAAATAAGTCCTACAAACGAGAGCATTTTAAGGACAAAAACCTGACAAATGTCTTGAAATACAACATTTTAATAATGTTTTGAGGTGTTGTAACCATAGCATAAGTGGAATAATCGTAACCACTCGCATTACCACCTCAGGTGTGCTCTAGTTTACTAATAATTTAATAATTGTGCTTTTTGAAGTTATTCACTACGCAAGTTAGCTTGCATTAGGGTGTTAAGTCTTCTGTCATGACAACTCTCAGAGGTTGGATATAACAATGTTGATATGTTTAGTCTTGGCAGAATCATAGAAAAAAAAAAAAAATCACTTTGACTTTCATTGTAGTAAGTGAAGCCGCCAGTGTCCAAATAATGGCGCTGACATCTCGAGTCCCGAGTCTCGCAGTAGTGAGCGCAAAGTGGAGCCACAATATCTACCTGCTGATATTTATTTAGATTACAGGTCAGCTATAAGTAAACAAGCATACACCAAATAGTTGGTAATTATTCTTGACCCCAGTCAATCAGTGCTATTCTGTTTGCACTGCACATACTTTAAGAACTGTAATTATAATGAAACCTAAAGTTAGTGGCAGGTGAGCTGCATTGTAATACATAATGATAGATTGCAGCTGTCAACTGTAAAGGCTTTTTAAACAAAGGCAGGCCTTTAATTGCTTTGTCTCTCCCTGAGTGAATAGGTGACATGCTCTGTAAATGACAGCTGTAGCAGGACATGGAACAAGGGAGGCTTTTCATCACACGGACGACCAGAGAGGACTGTGTCAATTATCTGCTTACGTGGGCTGGTCTGCAAGTGCAGTAAGAAAGACACTTTTCACAATCATAACAGTGACCATTGGGGATCGCGGTGTACCTTCTTTAATAATAAGTGCACCATCTTAACACTTGAAGATAATTAACAGTCAGTATGTGATCAAACGTATAACACCAATCAGAGTGATAAAAGAAAGAACAAGATGATTGAGGAAGTACTTAATGAGAACAGAATGCTAGAATGAAAAAAAAAAAAATCAAAAGAAATCAACGTGAATGCTTTAATGACAACCCATTTCTTTATTGTCTGTTGGTCGTTGTATCTTTCTCTTTGTCTCTCTAGGCAGAGTCAACTGTCAGGACCTCGCATCAATATTCAGACACACTTTAGGATTCTCGCTCTCTCTTTCTCTCTAACTCTGTCTTATCCACAAATTTGCAGATAACCTCAAACTCAAGGTCCATGCAGCTGACAGCTGGGTGTTACTTGATTATTTTTGACAGGTATTCAATGTGGCATGAATCTGAAAAAGCAAGAAGAAGAAAAAAAAAATCAAATATGAACAAAGGTTGTTTAATTTTAAACATGAAGTTTAAGGTACCTGGGACCTAATTGAATTTTATTCAGAATCTTTTTCCAGTTTTTTACTTGTCTGGAGGATAAAAAAAAGTCAAGTTTTTTTACATCATAAAAAAAGGGGAAATGTGAAAAGACAACTATAAGTACGCCTTTCGTAAGTTTAAGCCCTCAATGAAGTAAAGACAGTGGCAATGTGACGTAGTGTAAATGCTTATGTGGTCGATTGCATTAGAACAGCCACAAAAGACTTGATGTGTAAACAATGTGGGAAGCCAGATGTGATTCCAACTTTGTTGGCTGGAGAGCCAAGTTTGGGACCGCACCAAGCACAATGTTCTCTCACCATTCTTGAGCAGAAATGAAAGCTGCTGTTCACCGCATGTCTCCAGGCACTTTCATTTGAAAATTACATGAGCTTATTTTGTCCAATAGATTGAAAGATTTGAAAAAAAACCCCCACATTTACCCATTTATAGACCCTCCCTTCGAATAAATCAGGACAAGTGATTGAAAGTAGACAAATTAGACTTTTGTCTGATTAAAACACCTCTTCTCCTAGTGATCCGACTGACCAAAATGTATCTTAATACCAGGTATAAACAGGGCCTAAGGCATACTATAGCCTGCCTACTGCAAAAAAAACTTTTGAATGCTTCCCTAAGAACCTGCCTGAGCATCTGGAACATCTAGAGTTGACTGAGGATGGTGAGTCAGTAGTTAATTTGATTTTTAGGACTCAGACCTTTTCCCTGTTATTTTGTTTTTAGCTGTCTTGTCCCTTCTGTGGTTGCATAGTCTAATTTCTCCATGACAAGCACCAACATTTAAGTGCTTTACTTTGAC
Organism: Gobiocypris rarus; assembly: GCA_023029165.1. Classification (NCBI taxonomy): domain Eukaryota; kingdom Metazoa; phylum Chordata; class Actinopteri; order Cypriniformes; family Gobionidae; genus Gobiocypris; species Gobiocypris rarus. The sequence goes on from CM040919.1 coordinate 7,899,155, forward strand.
AAGATTCATTATCTTGCTTTACTGTCCTGTCTCGTCTTTGCGTAGACAGGCATATCATAAAAGACGAGAAGTAGCAGGAGAAGTGCCTCCTTTCATCTCTCCCACATCCAAGTCTCATCTCATCCTTTTTCTCTAAAAGTTTCCTAGAGTGCATCATCTTTGACTTACCTGTCATCCTCTCCATTGCATTTTCTTCTCTATTCCTCTTTTTTTCAAACTTTATTCTGTACTCTCGTTGTGGCCCTTTTTGGGGTACATACGCTCTGTGATCTCAGCATACCACAATATAACGTACTATGACATTTGCTCAGCAGCAACCTCTCTGTGTATCACCCGGCTTTCTGTGCATTGTAACACTTGCTCGGCTCTTCCCCTTCACTCTGGCTTGTCATTCCTCTCCTTAATGTGTTTCCCCATCTCTTTCCATTTACTTATATCATTCTGCTGTGACAGCCCCCAAGCTTGTCCAGGAGAGTGAAATCTTTGATCGTTTTGTTGGCATTCCGTCATTTTCCACCACTTGAATTTCTTGACAAAGTACTAGCTATAATGTTTGAGCAGACAAGAGCCCATCTCCAACAGCAACTTCAGCTCTCCTCCATCATTGGCAGCGAACACCATTCAGACTCACTCTGAATGTCATTGACTCTGGTATTCTACTGTTAAAGTGGCCACAGTCTCCATAAATGGACGCATTGAAAAAAAATAATTTGTGTAAATTAGGTCAGCATTTATTATTCATTAAGTTTAGTGAATTTTACTAAGGCCAAAACATGGCATCTAATTTTAGTCAATAAAAATTGTATTTAATAATATATAAAATGTAGCAAAATAATAATTAATAATAGTAATGATAATAATAATAACAATAACATTGAGTACACTATTGTTTTGAGTACACTGAGTACATTGAGTACACTAATGTTTTGAATTCTTTATACTTTAATTATTCATTGTCTTTTTTAGTGTTTTATGTAAAGATTTTATACACAATGTGTTCTTGCACATTCCCAGTGGCAGGTAACTTATATTTGATTAATCCCATGTGTATGTAACGGACGTAGGCCAGTAAGAGCTGTGCGTGTAAACCTCACTCCCCTGGCCTCAAGATACGCGCTAGTGGCTGCAGTCTTTAGCGTCCTTGTAAGTGTGTCCTGCTCCCATGGCAGAGACCCCAGTTCGAATCCCACTAGGAGCAGTTTGAGTGGGACCGGTAACATTTGGTAGTGTGACCTGGATGGGTGTGAGGTTTAGGGGGGTGAGTGTATCGGACGTAGGCCAGTAAGAGCTGTGCGTGTAAACCTCATGCCTATGGCCTCAAGAGGCATGCTAGCGACTGACGCTAGTGGCTGCAGTGTTTAGCGTCCTTGTTAGTGCGCCCTGCTCCAATGGCGGAGATCCCAGTTCAAATCCCACTAGGAGCAGTTTGAGTGGGACCGGTAACATTTGGTGGCGTGACCCGGATGGTTCTTCACATGGCAGTTGCTTCAATGCATTTAGGGGTGTGGTCCTGGTCCAGACAATCTCCTGAACTCCAAACTGAATGTCAGAATGGGAAAGAAAGGTGATTTAAGCAATTTTGAGCGTGGCATGGTTGTTGGTGCCAGACGGGCTGGTCTAAGTATTTCACAATCTGTTCAGTTACTGGGATTTTCACGCACAACCATTTCTAGGGTTTAAAAAGAATGGTGTGAAAAGGGAAAAACATTCAGTATGCAGCAGTCCTGTGGACGAAAATGCCTTGTTGATGCTAGAGGTCAGAGAAGAATGGGCTGACTGATTCAAGCTGATAGAAGAGCAACTTTGACTGAAATAACCACTCGTTACAACCAAGGTATGCAGCAAAGCATTTGTGAAGCTACAACACGCTCAACCTTGAGGCGGATGGGCTAAAACAGCAGAAGTCCCCACCGGGTACCACTCATCTCCTCTAGAAATAGGAAAAAGAGGCTACAATTTGTACAAGCTCACCAAAATTGGACAGTTGAAGACTGGAAAATGTTGCCTGGTCTGATGAGTCTCGATTTCTGTTGAGACATTCAGATGGTAGAGTCAGTATTTGGCGTAAACAGAATGAGAACATGGATCCATCATGCCTTGTTACCACTGTGCAGGCTGGTGGTGGTGGTGTAATGGTGTGGGGGATGTTTTCTTGGCACACTTTAGGCCCCTTAGTGCCAATTGAACATTGTTTAAATACCACGGCCTACCTGAGCATTGTTTCTGACCATGTCCATCCCTTTATGACCACCATGCACCCATCCTCTGATGGCTACTTCCAGCAGGATAATGCACCATGTCACAATGCTCGATTCATTTCAAATTGGTTTCTTGAACATGACAATGAGTTCACTGTACTAAAATGGCCCCCACAGTCACCAGATCTCAACCCAATAGAGCATCTTTGGGATGTGGTGGAACGGGAGCTTCGTGCCCTGGATGTGCATCCCACACATCTCCATCAACTGCAAAATGCTATCCTATCAATATGGGCCAACATTTCTAAAGAATGCTTTCAGCATCTTGTTGAATCAATGCCACGTAGAATTAAGGCAGTTCTGAAGGCGAAAGGGGGTCAAACACAGTATTAGTATTGTGTTCCTAATAATCCTGTAGGTGAGTGTACATATACATATACACATACACATACAAATAAACACACAGACTTCCTGAAAAGTAGCATTTTAGATGTTCAAAGTTTCCACCCAACACTGAAGGAACGCTGTATTTTTGTGCCCCACCAATCTTGCTGACCCAGGAAGGCTTTTCCTGCCAACCAGCTTCATCATAAAGATTAGGTTGTGCTGCCTTTTGTCTATAGGCTAGCAGCAGCACAGTCGTATTTGGATCTCTGATCTGGCTCTTCTTGTTGGTAAAGTCTCATATGATGTTGTCAAGCCTCTGAGCTGCGTTGTCAAGCCCCCAATCATCCGTTAGCCATTTCTACAGCTTCACAAACTGCCGGCCAAAAGACAGCTCCTGTGGCGCTGGGATATTGACAAAATTATGGAAGAGGCCAAGAGCTCTGGCCTGAGAACCGAGCACTGAAAGATTATTTTATATTTAACACTGCGCTTAAGCCATGACTTATCTGGTATCAAACTTCAGGAAATGGAGTCAAACTGCATGAAATCAACAATACTTGAGACCACAAATACATTTATTTCACGAAAGGCATTTGTAATTGGGTGGCAGATTTGTACTGAAATGCTTTGCCTAGGCTTCAAGTTAAGTGAAACTAATTAAGCAGCTCAAAGTCGTACACACACTGAAAAAATAATTCATCAAATGTAAATTTGTTTTGGCTACGAGTGCTCTCTTATCTTGTTAGGAAACATTACCTCTTTGATTTGTATCGCTCTCTAAGCTGTTTAACTAGTACTGTTTCTTGTATTTAGGGCAATTTGTGTCAAATAATATCACATATTAGCACACAAAACAGCTTAGTTTTTGTACCTTGCACATAATCCAGTTACAACAATACAGTATTTTAATATACAAATGTTTGTGTTTCTGAGCAGGGGAGTACCAAAAGGAAAAAAATGGACTTTTATCCTGCACCACCTCAGCTCGAAGGATTCTGTCAAAACTGCTGCACATTTTGAATAAGTAGGGCTGAGTACATTAGGGAATGGAAGATTTTGAGGGGAAATTACTTCAGTTTCATACTATTCCTAAAAAAATACTATTGTATGACTTCATATGTGCAAGTGCTTCCAAAGAAAAGGATATCCATGAACAACGATGAACAAATGAAACTGTGCATGACACACACAAACAACAATACCATACAATGAACAAAACAAACTTAGTGACTTAGTGAACCAAATACAGACAGGTGTGCTTGTTAATCAAATGATGAATAACTATGACAAATAATGACTGGTGGGACGCAGGAAACTAAACAGGCAGAGTGGAAACGAAACCAAAATAGAACTAAACAGTTTGTCCATGTGATATTAACCTGCATGGATGTTTCACCAATCATTATTACATAGTCCGGTCTTTAGTGACCCGGATCTATATCTAACATGGATGGATCTCTACCTGTTGCGATAATATAAAGCTCTCCTGATATTAGAGTAACAATTACAGAAGAATAAAATAAAGCATATTTCGTTACATTTTGGAGCTTGGAAGGGTTCAGTTTGAGCAGATGTTTTATGCATCATCACTGTCCTCGTCAGAGCTCATTTCCCAGTACATTCAGCATCTGGCTCATATTCACCATCTCAAATATTTTCAAAACGATAATTTTCAACAACTTCAAAATCAATATTTTGATTGCTGACAGCCAGTGATGGGAATAACGGCGTTATAGATAAACGGCGTTACTAACGGAATAATTTTTTTCAGTAACGAGTAATCAAACTACTTACTGTTTCTCCTGTTACAACGCTGTTAGCGTTACTGAGGAAAAAAACGTGGCGTTACTATAATTGAGCTGACTGAAGCGGTTTGCATCCGAACAGCTCTCTGTCAGTCGGACCTGCTTTCTCTGTGTGTGTGTGTGTGTGTGTGTGTGTGTGTGTGTGTGTGTGTGTGTGTGTGTATGTGTATGTGTATGTGCATGTGCATGTGCATGCTTGTTGGCAGGTGGGTGGGGTAGTAACACAAACTGATGATGATTGGTGAGTGGGAGACAAGGTTGAGGTTGATAGGTTGAGTTCACACACACACACACACACACACACACACACACACGCATATGTACAGTCAGCGATGGCAAGCCTAACGACTTTAAAGGTAGCTTTCGCAAACTGGAAGTATAAGCGCAACTTTTCCGTCGTTGAGGTGAAAGGTATGTTTATGTAACGTGCAACATATGCTCAGAGCCTCCACATCGGTGGAAAGTTATTCTAATCTAGCAACATTACAATAGTGTACATTAATGTACAATGTTTTATACAAATAATTTATTCTATTTCATATTCTATATTATGTCCAACTCATTTATTTAACATATTTAATATTGGGGGCATCCAATTTAAAAAAAAAAATGATGTAACTCAGTTACTAACTCAGTTACTATTTGTAAGAAGTAATTAGTAACTATAACTAATTACTTTTTTTAAGTAATGTGCCAAACACTGCTGACAGCTTCCTCAGCAGATCCACCAGTGATAGTGACACCAATATTTGACTGGGTTCAGTAGGGGAGAGCGGGGCACAACCTAACGTTTTTTGACTCTCAGTTTGTGTAAATCCACTTGGGGGTCAGAGTATTTAATATTTCCCACATTAATTGCACACATGGTACAATTATTTGTTTTTGTTTCATAAATACAGTTTGTTTTTCTTGATTTACCCCCAAAGAATGGAAGGTAAATGTGTGACAACATGCCCCATAGGTGGGGTACATCGTAACGTGAGGGGGCATATTGTAACATGACCATATATGACAGCTTGTTGACAAATGTTACCTAATATAATATATATATATATATATATATATATATATATATATATATATATATATATATATATATATATATATATATATATATATATATATATATATATATATATAATATGTCAATAAAATACAATTAACTTTTTCAAATAAAAATAATGGCTTTTTGTAATAATTAAAAATAAACACATTTAAAAATATACACCTCAAAATACAGCTATACAGCATAGTTCAAAACATAATAATAATTAAGCATTTCTGAACAATGACTCTCAGTCATTATTCACCATTTTCTCATGGTTTCTCAAAAGAATTCATAGAAGTATAGAATATAATAGCGTAGTTCTAATAGGGGCTCATTGTAACGCAGTGTTCCAACACATCCCACCTGCGCAACTGGGATTTGGTTAGATCAGCATTAAAGAACGATCTCAACTGTTAAATAGCAGATATTAGATTAAAATAATAGACTGGTCTTAATTTAAATAAACACAAAAACAGAGATGAAAAATGAACTTAAGTAAGAAATTTAAATAAATGTTCAGTGATATTATATATATATATATATTTATATATTTTATTCTCTAAATAATGTAATGGCAACTAGTAAATACAGAAAGTGTTAATCCATGTGTTACAATGCTGAGCCATTTCAAGTTTTGCTGATGATATTTCCTATTCTTTTGTTTTCTGCCTGCAGTGACTATAAGTGAAACAACACTCTTCATCATTGTGGATCAGATACTGCCACCTTGTGGAATAAAGGTGAACTGCACTTATGTCATCAAATATTCAATTATCGTCATGTTGATCAAATATACTTACAGTTACACACAGCAATTTTTACCAAAAATGATTGATACGACATTATTTTATAAACTGATTTTTTCCTTGTTATATTGTTTATAATTAATTGAGTGAGATATACTAAGAAAGTTGATGTCTAACTTTAAAAATTTATATATTTTTATATTTAATTTAATATTTAATATTTAATATTCATTCATTCATATATATATGAATGAATTTTAGCACATGTATGTCTGCTTTATAAAATACATAAATGTGTGATGATAGATACTGTAATCACTTATCTGGAATCAGTTTGTGTCTTTTCTTCCTTCCTTCTTTCTAGTGACACTCAGTGGCACACACATGCAAGATTAAATAGTTTCCATGACTGGGGACATACATGCTGTCTCTAGCCTAATTTGTGTCATTTTCACCCCTCTTCCTCTCTCCAGATGCAGTGACAACTCCTTAGGGACTATATGGAGGACTTTTCTTGATCTTCCCACCTTGCTGTTACTTTCTCTCTCGCTACAAAAAAGAGATGATTTATATCATGTCTGACATTCTCCTCTGTAACTTAGTTAGCAGATGACGTCATCTGCCGAAGCATATCTGCAATTGTCTGAAGTGAAAAATTCTTCTGGCCTTAGCATCTCATTTAGATACTGTTTTAATTAATCAGATGGGTTATGCAGAGAAAACTTCAGTAAATAGTAGGCTTATAATAACTACCAGCCTTTGGTTGAACTAGATATTACCCAGTCAGGTTTAACAACGATGTAACTGAATAAATGTCTTAATATTTAGTATCAAAACTGCAATAATCTCATGTTTTGACATTAGTTTTATCCACACCCTCTAATTTGCAACTAATGGAGTGAGTAAGCTAAGTTAGTATTAGTATCACAATCAGCTTAATTGAGTAGCTTTAACCATCCAGCTGGTAAACACAAAATGAGACTTGTTGTGTTTAGTCATTAGCTTTGTTGATGTACTGCTTTGGGATCCAACAAAAGAACTCTGCAGTTCAATTAATTTTCTCCATAAACCTTGAAGACAGAACATAAAGTGAAGGAAAAACTCTACCAAGGTCACAAGCAGTTATTTTAATCAAAGGGAGCCATGTTTGCATGACAAACTGCATGAAATAACACGCAGTGTATTTAGTGACAATGTAAGAAATGAAAGAAAAACAGTGTCTTATTGTACTGTACCTACATAAAACAAAGCTATCAAGGTTACTGACTTTAATTGGCCGTTTACATGACACTGTTTTCAACTAAAAATGGAAAACATATGCATTTTGGCCATTCATTTATACGAATACAGTGTTTTGGGGGGTTTCAAAGTGCAAGTGTTTGAAAAGGATACCATTATCATCTCTGTGTAAACTACAAACATGAATTTGTGAAAACAGTGACGTTTATGCCCTATTATGTGTTCAGTCAATAGGTGTGTATTTCCTTCTCAAAGTGACATAGCCATCTATGTGGATCCGTGTGAATGAAGATAATTTTGACAATGGTGGTGTCTATACATGAAAAAATGATTTTTTTCTGTTTTTAATACATTGTTGTCGTGTAAATGTACCCCAAGACTATCTTTGCACATATACCTAAATGATGCACTTATGATGCAATCAATTATGAAAATATAGCAAAGTGATTGGTGGACCTGAACTGTCTTTTAAAGTCTGTTCTTGGTAGGTTGTAAAAAAAACACACACACACACACACACACACACACACACACACACACACACACACACACACACACACACGTTAAAACAAATAGAATGCAACAGACACAATAATGAATAATAATAATAATAATAAAAAACCTCTTAGCAGCTTTAGCTGGCTGCCTATATTGTCTCCCAGCCTCATCAGCCAAATAAGTGCCTCTAGCCCCTTTTAAAACTTGCCAACAGAGCAGATTGACTAAAGATAGGAGACCAGCATGGACTGGGTTAAACTTTTTCCCCCCAGCAGGGATGTAATTTGTTGGTGTCAGTGTTTGCATCAGTCAACGTCTGTTCTTTTTTTCTCAAATGTATCTTTCACTTGGTAGAAGTTAGGCAGATGCCAACATGGACAAGTTGTGTGACACCCCTGTACCTTTAACAACTATTAAGATATATATACAAGAAATACTTGGGATTACTTGACTGTAACCCTGTTCCCTGATAAAGCGCATAAGCTTATGCATATGGGAAGTGTCTTATCACAACGGGCTGTGAAAAGTGTTTAACACATCAATTAAATTGACTTGAAGGTATGTCGCACCTGCTGCGAGGCTATAATCAGATGCTGCCCCAGCCCTATAGGTCTTTTTTATTTGAAAACCAGTCCATTTTTTTTTTATCATAAAAAAACGATGCAGCATCATCGTTACAGTTTATCGGGGAACAGGGTTACGTTACATTATCAGGAATCCATGTTCCCTGTCAAAATACCAATGCTGCATAAGCATATGGGAGCATACCGCCACCTTGGTGCTTGCCTTACGGTTGTGTAAGTGTGCACGGACGCAAGAGGCCTCAACATAACTTTTATAACTGTCAAGGTATTATTTTTTAAAATATTCATCATAACACAGCCTCACAGGGTGGGACAAGCAGGATGACATAAAAAAAAAAAAAAAGCATACTTCATTTTGCACAGTTGAATTCCAATAGGATGCATTAATTCATACATCAATATAAAGGTGTGTAAAATACAAAATAGTATTTTTTAATGTCTATTATCTTTGTTTAAGTGATAGACCTAAATCTACATATAAAATCTAGAATAAATTTAAACCATTTATTCTGAATGTGCATGGCTCATTTTGGAGAAAATATGAGGATGGTTGGACCGGGGATGGTTGTAACATTTTTGACATTTCTGTCTATATCTTAGAGTACTTTTAAGCCAGTGTGTTCAAACTGTGATTCAAGCTAGTCACAAGTGTCTGCTATTAAATGAGATGGCTATTATCTTTGGAACACAAACAGAAAATGCATGGTTTAGTTTCATAGTCTGGGTCAGTTGTAACATACCCTGGGGTGAGATGTAACATTATGATATCCACCGGGGTGAGATGTAACAGAATGAAATAAGGATTATGATAAAAAAATATTTTGAAAGCTTTTTATTCAACACTGACCAGTCATCAGTCATCTCAGTCATCGTAATTGACCATAATAAATTGAACTTGAACACAAAAATTGTGTAGGCATGTTTGTTACAGTCATAGTATTGGCCAAAGTAAAATATTGAAATTGAATACACAAACGTGTGTGTGTGTTTGAGACTCTGAGACTCTCAGTCATAGTAATTGACCATAATTAATTAAACTAACATTTCATTATTGTTACAACTAACCCTGAGTCTTGTTGTTACAACTAACCCAGAGTCATGTAGCCATGAACTAGCTCACCTTACAGTTAACAACTAAAACATTAGCAATAACAACTTGCATTAAAAAATATCTACACAGACACACAATAAACATAATTTATATTTGATGAGTTTAACTACAAAAGAGAAATTCCCATAACAAAAATAAAAAGTAGTAAAAAAAAAGAAGTTACTTTCTTACCTCAAAATTGTTTTTTTCTCTCTAACATTTGCTATGTCTACCACAGAACTCTACTTTATCACATATGGAATAAGGGCTAAATTTAGCATGTGCAAAGTGAATTAGGTGATTTGTAACTAGTTCCTGGTTTGACAGATTGGAGTTGTTACAACTGACCCGTGTTACAACCATCCCCTTTCTCCCCCTATAACAGGAATGACCCATAGGCCTGAGAGAGATAGCTTGTGAGCATCTCTTCCACCTGGGGAATCTCTACATACATACCCATGCCATTCCGCACCCAGGATACTCGTAAATATCGACGTCAAGGGCACAAAAACACGTAAAGTAAATTGTTTTCTCCATAACTTTGCCACTGGACAGAAACCAAACCTCAAGCTCAATGCATTTGGGCAGCTCTCGTTCACGGTGCCAGTCAAACTGTACCCTGGCCACTGCGCAAACAACCACCTCGTTAAATTCATCGTCATGGTTTTACTTTTATGTGAGGACCGATCACAGACCCAGAGATTCATCATCCCCCGTGCGAGCCGTAGAACCGCGCTTCTTGGATCATGCGAAGAAATGTAGATTTGGTGAGCGAGCAAACGAAAGGGTCGGACCCATCTCTTGCTCATCAGCCAAACCCATTCGGGAGCCCCGCAATGTGGGTGAAGACGAGCACAAAGCATTTTAACTGTAAGGGCTTGCAATGCTTGCACTCATCGGAATCAATTTTAACCTATGTTTTTCTAACAGAGATGAGAAAGAGAGAAATCTGCACACTGCCAGTTGAAAACTATCTCCTAACAAAGATCTCAAGAGTCATTAAAAAATTAGATAGAGAGATTTTTCAGAGCTTGTTTGCACACCACACAGTATCGGTCTGAAAACAAACAGACCTGAGGGCTTACAGCTGGGGCTCATCTATTTATAGCCTCGTGCAGCAGATGCGCTGATGGCGTCACCGACCGAGGCTAATTCCCTCCAGTCATTTTCATGATGGACTGATGTTTCATAGATGCATTTTCTAAAGCTTCTGGCATATCTTACACCTTAATATATCTAAGTGTGAATTATTATCTATTACAGATTGTGATGTTTCATCCATTTGTAATATTCCTATTTATATTTGTAATAACAAAAAAATAAAGATATTCTGTAAAATTCTGAAAATGTTATTCCTGTCATTGACAAAACTCGTAAAAAATTAAACCAGTGGTTCCAAAGAAATATTTCGTTAAAAGGTAGGGTCTTACTTGCTAAAGCTGAGGGTTTATCTAGATTAATATATGCATTAGCTCAATATATGGACAGTACAATTTGTAAATTGATAGATAATCTTCAATTAATTTTGTCTGGAGGAATCATTTATATATATATGATATATTATATATATATAAAGCAACATTTTTAGCATTTAGATTTTTCAAAGAAATGTTTTTGTCAAAGATTACATCTATCATATTCAGAACAACTTTTTGATTTATATGCTGTTCAATGTTGATGATCGCGTTATTTTAAATATGCATATGATCACACATGATGCTTGTTTCTGCATCTCCTTCGCATGTGTTTTGATCAGGAGATTCAGTTCTCTTTTGGGAACACTGAAAGCCAGACAATTCCATCAAAAGCGGGGAAGCATTTTCTTTCTCACAAGTGATGGAAATTCATGCCAATGGTGGGGAAAGGGTTAATACATAACATTTCAAAATTTTACTACTGTATTCAATTGCTAGTAGTATGTCCAATGTACACCAGGCACACACAACCCTCATTAACTGTTGCTATGACGAATTCAAGTGAAAAGAGACCTTCTTGAGACCTTCTCCATGAAAAGGTCTCAAATCAATCTCACCCAAAAGCAGTACTGTCAAACTTGAACCAGAGACTTCCAGTAAATGACATTTGCTCAAGTGACAGTTCCATTATGATCATATTTGCAGGATAAACTCCCCACAGTGTAAAGAGTGTCATGAGACCGCGGGGGCTGTATATCTGACATGTCTAATATACAACTTGCAAATGTTACAGAATTTCCTGCATCCAGCACCTTGACCCCTCCGTAGCTCTGAGAGGTCAGTCTGAATCAATAATTCAGTCACTAATGAGGGCTATTTAAGACAGTTGGAAAGTAAAGCTGCAAGTGTCCATGGCCTTTTGCTATGACACCTCTTTTTCTCTCTGACTAGGCGATATACTTATTCTCACCTCTATTTTAATGAATTTCTTTTCAAAATATAACATGTCACATGCATTGAGAAGTGCGCATACGCTTCGTTTGAAAGAGAAACAGTGGATCGAATATTATGCTGAAGTCAATGTAAAACCTGACAAGCTAATTTAAGTGGGCTCTGTTCTCTCTTTTGATCATATATATACTGGAAGCTCTATATGAGCCCACAGGTAACAGATGTCACACGGGTGACGTACACTTTATGAGGCCTCAGAGAGTGCGTGTCAGATCTTCACAGTGTGCGATGAGCGAGAGAGTCTCAGCGAGTCTCATTTTCTTAGCATGGGCAAAATGCCTACTCTTTATTCTCTGACTACATGAAGAATGAACCCAGGGTCTTCACAGGCTCTTTATTTCAGAGGACGATCAAAGTAACCTCACAAACGGCAGAGCTGTTTGATTTAAATGAGATTAAAGATTCAAATGGTATCATGATGCTGCTATTCCTTGAAAAAGATTTTAATATGGAGCTGGATTTGACTTTATTGCAGTCATAATCAGACACATGCATATATACACGATATATCATTTTCTCAATCCTCTTTATCTTTTTTTCCTAAGAAAAACTTCTAAACTGCTCTAAAACAAGATACATTTTCCCAAGAAGTTCTTAAGAAATTCTTACCTCAGTTGCCTTTTATTTAAGCATAATTATACAAAACCTTAGTTGCTTGAAACAAGGGGGGTACAAAGCGTAGAATAAACTTTTCTGGACCTTTTTTTTCAGGAGGCTTCATCCCCCTGTGTTTAAAGATAACTTTTTCCATTTGAATGCTCTTTAATAATTGGTGGCAGATATGCATGGATATTCAGTATTTATTTGAAATGGAAATCTTTTGAAATGCTATAAATGTCTTTACTGTCACTTTTGATCAATTGAATGTGTTTTTGCTGAATATAAGTATTCATTTCTTAAAAAACAACAACTTTCTGACCTCAAAACTAAGTTGATAGATTTGAAGATTTGAACTTGAGATGTCTCTTACTCCAGGCAAGAAATATGAATCTCATGTTCAGTTGGGGAGACTGAGCCCCCTGAAGACTGAACTCTAAAAATCACCTATGGGGGTAAGTACATTTAAAATATACATTTTGACATGGATTCATATTTTGTCAGTAAATATATCTTGTTTCAAAGAAGTTTAGATGCTTTTACTGGAAAACCAGACAACAATATTGATTAAGAACTTTGTTTTCCTTTTTTCCCCCTGCAAACAGATGCCTGGTGTGTGGGTATGATTAGTGTGCCAGGCCGATGCGTGTGGTAAATGTCTGAGATGAATCCAGCCATGAAATTGATCTGGGCTTTTGAGTGTTGCACTTGTCTTTAAGGGAAAAGACTACATGATATTACTGAAGCAATGAGAAGTAGCCTTCCTGTCAGCCAAGCCATTGCCGCATGACATTGAGCAAGTTTTAAATCACAGGCTTAAGTAATGGGCAGCAACAAGCTGCTCTTAATGTCCGCCTGTTTAGCAGTATAAACAGCTTGATTTGTGTATTTTAAGTGATTTCATACACTATATTTTATTATATATAGATTCATTTCATGCATGATGGTTCAGATTTTATGGCAGAGTGCTTTGGATCATGGATTTTATTCACAATGAAATCAGTTCTACCCTGTGTCCCAGGACTGGTTGCCCACTGAAGCTAAGCAGGGTTGAGCCTGGTCAGTGCCTGGAAAGGGAGATCTCCTGGGAAAACTAGGTAGCTGCTGGTAGAGGTGTTAGTAAGGCCAGCAGAGGGCACTCACCCTGTGGTCTGTAACGCCCCAGTGTAGTGATAGGGACACTATACTGTCAAAAAATCACCGTCCTTTGGATGAGACGTTACACCGAGGTCCTGAGTCTCTGTGGTCATAAAAAGTCCCAGGATGTTTTTTGGAAAAAAAAGAGTATGTGTGTAACCCCGGCATTCTGGCCAAATTTGCCCATTGGTCTCTGTCCATTATCATGGACTTCTAATATATCTACTGATTGTTTTCATCACTCTGTCTCCTTTCCGCCAATAAGCTGGTGTGTGGTGGGCATTCTGGTGTACCTATGGTTGCCATCGCAATACGTCAAGTCAAGTCACTTTTTTTAAATATCACTTTTTACGATACAGATTGTTTCAAAGCAGCTTTACAGAAACTCTGTCCGCGCGTCTTTCAAAAGTATACTACACCATGGATGCGCGTGGATGATTGCGTTTGACAAATGCACAGTACATTTTTTTCCTATGCTCTACCAGACATCGGACGCTTGATGTTTCAGGGTTAGGCCCGGCAGCTGCGCACGGACTGGGACTGAAAATAATTCAGACTGACAAAATAATAAAAATGACACTCTTCTTTTAAATAATAATAATAATAATAATAACGACATTCTTCTTCTTAATAACAATAAGCATCATTAATAATAAAAATAATAATAATAAGAATCTTACAAATTGTCATGCAGTGTGAATGAATGGTACTCCACATCACATCATCACTATTGTACACCCCAATTCATGTCATATGAAATTAAATGCTAATTGTTTCAAAACACGTGCTGTAAAATAATTCATAGTGATAGGTCATTTCTCATCCAAACGGCTATTTAAACTGGATTTCCGTTAAACTGGCACATTTAATCACACTCTTTAAACTCCCAAATAAAACAATTTTGTGGTGATGGTCTCGATCTCCACGTCGGAGAAGTTTCGCTTCTTTGCCGTTTTCCGTGTGTCCGTGGCGTAAAATGAGGGCGTGGGGGAGGCAGAGACTTGAATAGATAGGGGCGTGTTATTCTAATGACGATAGTTTTCAGCCGCGGCATTTATCAAGGGCAGGTATTGCGTACACCTGGATTTCAGAGGTGCGCAGAGCTTCATAAATATGGTGGTGAGAGGAGTGTAAGCATAATCTAACGCCAACGCCCATTTCAAGATTGATAAATGAGGGCCATTGTGATTGGTACGTTTATCAAACCAAACTTGGGTCTCCAGCCAACAAACTTTACATCCTGACTGGCTAGAATGCTTCCCATAATGTTTATGCATTAGGTCAGTAGGCGGTCTTTTGGGACTGTTTACACTAAAAAAGCAATCTGGCTAACCTCTGGAAGTTGTCAAAAGTGGACAAGATCAAAATGCTTTATGCCTGTATTTAGTAAAGAGGGCCATGATTTTCCACAATAATTTTGTCTTCGCCTTGGCCATCACTCCTTTCACATTCAAATGTGAGTGGATTATATATATCATTCGGTTCATATTTCCTTAATTGTTTTAATTTTTTTCTGTTTCTATTGTTTCCTCAGAGAAAATGCCCTGGCACGTGTTCACATATATGTAGGTACAAGCCATGCAGGACCGCACCGGCCTCATTATTAAGACACATCACATGCAGTCCAGCATTGATCTCAGTTGGCTTCGTTCTGCTGAGGTTTAATCAGTATTCTTCCCAGGGCCCTGTCCTCTTCCACACACTGGCTTCCTGCCCTGCTCCCCTGATCTGGCAAAATAACATTGCAAATTTGCAAAAATACATTATTAATTTTCCATGAGGCATGCCAGACGGCACCCCTTGACAAACATTCCTTTCATTTTTTTCTTTTCATTTTTCATTTCCTGTAGTGCACCTGAGACACCTCCTGCACCTTAACACTCTCCCCCTGCCCGCTCCGCCTCGATTCAGTCAGCTACTGAAATGATATCTGCTAGGAAATCATTTTGAGAACATCACAGCAGAATAGAGCACCCTGGCTGGCTGTGTGTCTTTATGTGTGTGTGTGTGTGTGTGTGTGTGTGTGTGTGTGTGTGTGTGTGTGTATGCTGCTTTCTATAACACCCTGCTCACAAAATCATTCCCCTCTGCTGTGAATGAGAGAGGGTGAGAGAACCATCCCCCACAACCACAAGCTCAGCTTTTTCAGCAATAAAAAAGACACTAGTACAGACATCTACTGAGTTTACATAAACATCTGTTCTCCATAGTTTTAGAGGCAGGCATTCAGTAGAGCCTATTTTGTTAAAGGGGAGATAACTCTGTTCACACAGCAATTACTATGGACTTGTTTATCCATCACAAATTTAAGCTACATTAGGTTTTAATACTGTCGCCGCAAAGTATTTGAACAACTGCCATACTTAAAATGTGTGAATGTCATCAATTTAGAAAGCAAGATATCAAACCAAGAGCCATCTCCATTACTAGACAAATTTAAGACAAAAATAGCTGACAAAATTAACACTATCCAGGACACATTTCACCCCCCTTCAAAAAAAGAGATTACATTTGTGTATGTATATGCAGTGCATCTGGGAAGTATTCACAGCGCTTCACTTTTTCCACATTTTGTTATGTTACAACCTTATCTCAAATGGATTAAATTAATTATTTTCCCTTAAAAATCTCCAAACAATACCCCATAATGACAACATGAAAGAAGTTGAAATATTTGTAAATGTATAATAAATAAATAAATACATAAAATAAAAAGTACATAAGTATTCACAGCCTTGTCATCCTTGAGATGTTTCTACAACTTGATTGGAGTCCACCTGTGGTAAATTCAGTTGATTGGAGATTATTTGGAGAGGCACACACTTGTCTATCTAAGGTCCCACAGTTAACAGTGCCTTTCAGAGCACAAACTAAGCCATGAATTCCAAGAAATTGTCTGTAGACCACCAAGACAAGATTGTATCGAGGAACAGATCTGGGGAAGAGTACAGAACAAATTTTGCAGTATTAAAGGTCCCAATGAGCACAGTGGCCTCCATCATACATAACTGGAAGAAGTTTTGAACCTGTGCACCTGACGGACTCTCAGACCATGATCAGCTAAACTCTCTGGTCTGATGAAACAAAGATGAAACTTTTTGGGCTAAATAACAAGCATCATTTTTGGAGGAAACCAGCCACCGATCATCACCTGGCCAATACCGGGCAGCATCATGCTGTGGGGATGTTTTTCAGTGGCAGGAACTGGGAGACTAGTCGGGATCGAGCTCTGGACCTCAGATAAAGGCAAAGGTTAATCTTCCAGCAGGACAGCAACCATAAGCAAACAACTCTGTGAATGTCCTTGAGTGGCCGAGCCAGAGCCCAGACCTGAACCCGATTGAACATCTCTGGAGAGATCTGAAAATGGCTGTGCATCTACGCTCCCATCCAACCTGATGGAGGTTGAGAGGTCATGCAAAGAAGAATGGGATAAACTGCCCAAAAATAGGTGTGCCAAGCTTGTAGCATCATACTCAAAAAGACTTGAGCCTGTAATTGATGCCAAAGGTGCTTCAACAAAGTATTGAGCAAAGGCTGTGAAAACTTCTTTCACATTGTCATTATGATGAGGATAATTATTAATTGCATCCATTTTGGAATAAGGCTGTAACACCCCTTAAAAAGCGAAGCATTATTATTAATAACTAGGACTTTTATTATTTTCATCAACAATGGATTGATTCAAATCATTTCCATATTATCCTGGCTATTTCATGCATGTGACACATTCATTTTGATTCTTTATGTTTTCCAATGACTTAAGTATTCCATTTTTACTTCTTGTTGCAATATAATATTTGGTAACATTTTACAAATAAGATCTCATTTGTTAATGCATTAACTAACACAAACAAACAGAGAGCAATAACCTTTGTTAATGTTTGTTATTAAATGTTTGTGTTTATTAACAGTCCATTCACAGTGCATTACCTAATGTTAACAGACACAACTTTGGATCTGAAAATATTAAGATTAACATGATCTAAGATTAATAAATCCTGCAGAAATATTGGTAATTAATTGTTGTTAACTAATGCTAACAAAAATTAAACCTTGTTGTTAAGTGTTACCATTTTTTAAGTAAAGTGAGTTGGCCATAGGAGTGTAAAATAAATTTGAAATGAAGGAATTTTACACTGGTTCAAACTAGGCTACTGTACTGTGTATGTATACTGTCAACATTTTTATGTAGATTTATCGGCCCATATATCGGTTGTCAGCTTTCAAATATAAATGCAAAATTTTTATATCGGTGCATCCCCAATATATAGTCCTTACACGACTTAACCAGGTCTAGAAATCACACTTTTAATAGTATATCCAGTTTTTCTCCCAAGACTTTGGAAACCTGGTTCTTCAAAAAAAATAATACCCTCTTTTTTTAGTTATTTTGCATAATTTTGAGCTTTTTAAGTGATCTTGAGGCCCCTTAGCAACCCCACTTGCTCATCTAGAAATGATCATTCTGTCCTCGTGTACTCTCCCTTATGATGTTCCAAACCTGTATGACTGTCTTAGTGGTTTTTGGTCCATATAATGGAGGTCAGTGGCAGTATATTGCTATCTAATGCAGGTGACATTCATACATTTTAAGTGTGATCTTCAGTGTACAAAGATCAAAGATCCTTGCAAACGCAAATATGTGCAAGGTGTCACCCTGACAGCCTCGGCCTTTGCATTTGCACTGCATGATTATATTTATTCTTCTGTTCCCAGTCCATATTGGGTGAGGTCCCAGTCTCCACGCTGCCTGCGTGAAATTGGGGTGCATGAAATTGAGAGGGTAGAGAGAAAAAAAATTAAAAATAGAAAAATAAAATACTGTCTCTGACACCCTTTAGGCTGTGTATCCTCTGCAGTTTACCAAACTCACAAATCCAATTTCAAAATGGTATTTGCTGGGTACAAGCACATGACCTTGAAATTGGATAGATATGCCGCACTACAGGCCTTTTCTGCACTCTATGCTTATCCACGGTTGACTGTTGGCTCATTTTGGTCCGGATCAAGAAGTGAGCCGCCACATGATCCTGGAAGTGTCTCCACGGCATTGCTGATGTGTTATAGTACAGTGCCACACTTCATTGGGAGGAACATGTGAATCGCCAAAAAATTCAACTTTCAATATAATGAAATGGTTGTCAACCTCTAAAATAACAAGACAGTGTGGAGTATGGAGTACTTTTATGATACATTTATGGTGCTTTTACATCTATTTTTTCTTAAAATGTTTTGCTCTTAAAATGAGGTTTAGTGAATAATTACAACATTTTCAGGTTTACATATCAAGATGGAATTATGCCAGAATAACACTTGCACCCAGCTGCATTGTCTGTTATTCTTGTAAAGGGCACGAGGCACTAAAGCCACAGAGAGGTGTTAGTGGCCAGCTTCGCCTTATTATAATTCAGGATGGCACTCCAGCACAAGTGTCATTCACTGAGAGTGTGTGGGTCTTGTTTTTCTTTTCTTGTGAAAAGATGAAAAGTTGGTTGGATGCTGCCTTCTGACATGTTTTCCTTTAATGCCTACTTTTACTGTTGTTACCAATATCAACTGAGGTCAAAATCCTACACTATACCGATTTATGTTTATGCTATACAGAGTCATGTTACACTAAAGACTGGAGTAATGATGCAGTACATATAGACCTTATTCACAGGAGAACCACCTATTTTTATAGGGAATGAAAGCAAAGAGTGAGGGATAGACATGCATCTATTCAGTATGTTGTACTATTATTTAATGTGTTTTTGAATTGTTCTCTTGACGAAACTTCAGCAGAACAAAAAATCCAGAAAATATGATCTGTGGAAAATTTTGAGTGATCTAGGGAGTTTTATACAGCTTTTTACAGCAGATGCCATTGAAAACACGATAAGCCTATCCCTCAGCCTCGCTTTCACCTGTCATGGCGTTGATCTGAATAAGGTCTATAAACTAATTTTTTACATGTCAGGAATAAATTACAATTTAGAATTGATCAAAATAGGAAATGGTTATTTTAAATTGTAGTAATATTTCACAATATTACAGTTTTCTGTATTAATAATCAAATAAATGCAGCCACTCTGAGCACTGAGACTCCTTTCAAAAACATAAAAAATCTTATACACCAAATGTATTTGTTAGTGTAACGGATGTAGGCTGCGGTCCCCATTTCGAATCCTGCTTAGAGCGGGTCGATTAGGACCTGTTACATTGGTGCCATGACCCGGATGGGAGTGAGGTTTAGGGGGGGGGAGTGCAATGGAAGTAGTCTAGCAACTGATGCTGGAAGCAGTCTTTAGCATCCTTCCTAGCGTGCCCTCCTCCCATACCGGAGATCATGGTTAAAAATCCCGCTTGGAGCGGGATAGGGCCGGTTACGTTGGTGCCGTGACCCGAATTGGAGTGAGGTTTAGGGGCGTGATTGTAACGGACTTAGGCTAGTAAGAGCTATGTGTATAAACCTCACTCTCCTGATATTAAGAGGTACATTAGCAGCTAATGCTAGGGGCTGTGGTCTCTAATGTCATTGTTTGTGTGTCTGCCTCTCACACCAGAGACCCCGGTTCGAATCCCACTCGGAGTGGGTCGAGTAAGAACGGTTACAATAGTTACACGAGCAGTCACAAGTATTTCTGTATATTTTACACGTCACAAGCAAGTCTCAAGTCTTAACCTTCAAGTCTCAAGCAAGTCCAAGTCAATTTTTGTGAGAGTCGAGTCAAGTCAAGTCACAGCTTTATGTCAAGCAAGTCAAGTCAAGTCATAGCTTGGGTCAAGCAAGTCACTGGCAAGTCATACAAATGTTTGATGGTTTAACTGAATTTTTTTATTAAAATAAGCTAAAACTACAGTAGTTATGGACTATGGGAGTTTTATTTGCAATAAAAATTGCAATATGCATTTCTACTCAAAAGGTGTCCACATACAGCTGAGTTGTTAATACAATACAAATCTAAACAAAATAAAATAAAATTCAAAATTACATAGCCAATATATTAGGTGAGATATATTGTTTGTATTATTTGCTTGTCCTCTACAGTGTGACCAGGTGATTGTTAAATGACTAATAAACTTAAAGGGGTACTTCAGCGCTGGGAAGATGAATATGTTTTTAAACTCGGTCATTAATGTAGTAGAAATGTGAAATTATTTTTGAATTTGGTGCCTTCTAGACTGAGAAAACACAGAAAATTAATTTTTGTCTCATGGGGATGAAAGACAACAATTCCCAGAATACACTTCACTGCCCTACTCTAGGCACGACCAGAGCCACAACATGGTGGGAAAGTGGGGGGAAAGTACGGTAATTTGAATATACTCCTGGGTTTCTACTGATACAAAGCTTAATGCTAATCGCTGAAGTAACCCTTAAAGAGAAGTGTTATGTTTGCTGCTCACACCATGACGAAGGCTCATTAGCCGCAATGCGCATGTGTCCAGTACTTGTCACCTGTATACCTTATATTAAAGCCATGATGAAATTAAGTTTTTTTTTATATTTCTTCAATAATATTTGAGTGCTTTGGATTATTAACCTGTCCAAACAGGGGCGTAGCCATCATTTCAAATGTGAGGGGGACAGAATGTCAAATGTTATACCAGTTTTTTTTTCTGATCTATGTCTAATTGATGGTTTTATATTAAATTGTATCTTTTTTTGCTTAATTGGCTTAAAATGCTATTATTGTAAGCTATCTGGGTCTTTTTGACTCCAAATAAAGTTTGCTGAAAAAAAAACAGACAAAAAGTTATATATACTCACTTTAGTTGTCATGTTATACTAAAATGTTACATTTGTGCATTTCAGCATTTTTTATTTATATAATTCCAATCATTAGGAGATAATTTAGTAAAAATTACTTTTGCGTAATTTGTCAAAAATCAGCTCCAATGCAGAACACACATAATGGTGACTTTAACCCAGACATCCAATCACAACAACACATTGACCAACCGACACATTTTGTTTGTACAATGTCAACAGTTGACAACATCGGAGCAAAATGACAACAGCCAGAGCAAATACATTGTGTGGACATTTTTATATAGAAACAATACAGAAACCATCTGTGAACTGAGATACTACTTCCGTGGATATTCCATATAAAACAAGCGCTACGCTGTCGAAGCACTCCCAGTAGCGTTTAGCAAATCTTCAGCAAATCTGGTCAATTATTCAACAAGAGAAATATGCAGTTATCCATCATTGTGCAACACAAGTCGGATAACGTTACCACATTTCAACTTACAATGCTTGACGGTTTCGTAGTCTAGAGTTTTTTTTTTGTTGTTGTTGCAATTTTGAACTCATCATCGCAAACTCTTCGTATGAAAACGATGGATAAAGCGCAGCCCGAAACCCGCCCAGTCTGGCAACACTGTACTGAGCGCGGGTTCGAGCATGGGCATGCCGTGATCTGTGAGTGACTGATTACCATGGAAACTTGGCGTAGCGCCTTGATTCACGACTGTCTCTTACGTTGGATCTCTCTGCTTGCCTGCTGCGTCATGTGGTTCGGTTGCGGTGCGTTCAAAAACAGATATTTATTAAACAAAAACAAGTTAACTCAAGTCCGAGTCAAGTCTCAAGTCATGAATATCAAGTCAAAGTCAAGTCGAGTCTTTTAGTAATATTTGTCAAGCAAGTCTCAAGTCCTAAAATGTGCGACTCGAGTCTGACTCGAGTCAAGTCATGTGAGTCGAGTCCCCCACCTCTGCTGTTCACACAAGCAATGGTGTTGGCTTTTCACCGGTAAGAGCCCGTTCACACATCAGCAATGTGATCTATATTTATATGTGTGAAATTAACTATAAATGCTGCACCGTTGTCTTCATTCGGCTGCATGAGAAGAAGCATGTATTATCCAACTGCAGAGCCACGGTGTTGATGAATAGAAAAGAAGGCTAGTTCTCGAGCATGGCACAATGGTTTAAGTGCATATTTACATAGAAAAACTGTTAAGAAGCTTTCAGTAAACAGGGCTGAGTAATCACGTCATCTCCATAAGAACTTATGATTGGCTCAAAGCGGATTTGAACGTTCTGACTTTGAAAGAGCTAGATCCCATGCTCCCTCCAAAGCCACGCCTCCTCCAAATCACATCCTCCAATGAATGCACAGGTCGCACACAGCCAGAGAAGATTATGCAAAGTGTCATAAGAAACAGCATTAAATTACATCATGTCTCAAAACACACAACATTACAAAAATAATGAACATAAACAACTTACAGAGCTCTAGCTGTAACACGTGACTACTGCAGATTCATTGAAATAGTGCTGAAATAGAAACGTATAAATCCGAGGACGTGAACCGCTCTGAGCAGAACGTCACAGGTTGCCATCTTGTAATTCGGGCTATGACATGGTGTGAACGCAGCATAAGCTCATTGTTTGGTATAGAAGGAACTGTAAAACAAGGATTCACCCACTATTTTAACATTTACAGAGTATGAGCGTGAGTGCAAGTTTGTGTCTGAGTGCGAGGCTGTTAAGTTGTAACTTAAGTATAGCCTACTACTTGACATTTTCATGCGCTTTTCATATATACTAGCAGTGCTGCCACCTCTCACACATTCAGCGTGAGACTCGCAAATTACACTTTTCACACTCTCACCCAGAGAAAAATTGTGAAGCAAAAAGGGCACTGACACGGACACTGACAGACAAGACAGAGCAGGTTACTTTTGATATGAAACCAATTCTCCGCTCTCAAATTCTGTCAAGTTTATTATGAAATATAAACAATAAATGCCTTTTTGGTGCTCATATATGTGTCAAGCTGCACAGATCATCTCTTACTTTGTACTACTAATTAATATTAAGATATGTTGAAAGATACAGTACAGCTTACCAAAATGTATATGTCTCATATGTAATCGATCAATCAGTGTATTTCAGCCACGCAAAGAGGACAATAAAACAGCTGGAGAACAATGTCACATAACCTAACTGTCACAATTTCATTGGGTTTTGTTTTCATTTTCAAGGACTCTTATTTTGCTTATGGTTTCCTTTGTTCTCATTTTCCCGCCACTAGTTCTGTACCTATCCAGATGAATAGATTCAGGAAGTGTACTTTCTTGGAGCAGATAAAATAAAAAGGGAGTTCATATATCTGACATCATATATATTCATTGACAAAATTTTTGCCATATGCAGTAATATTGAAAATTGAAAATGCAGCGTACCGTGATGCAAATTGATATCGTATCGATTCAAGTCGTTGACATGATAATCGCAATAGCATCATGAGACTAGTTGGACCAAATGCAATGATTGGACAAACCATTTTTGGTCCTGAGACTTCCACAGAAGATGTAATACATTTTTAAATACTTAGACCACTTCTATTATTGATTTCTATCAGGATGTGAAGAGAGTTTCAACCAGAATAACACCAGAAATCGGAAAACAAGAAATACAGTATTGCCTATGTGTAGAAGTTTCTGTCTTTTTTTTAAATACAGGTCAGAAATTCCAACATAGCATATACGCCAATGAGCCATGATGACAGACTTCAAATAACATACTTCGGGGGTTCGTGCATCAGCCGGGCTGTACCACTGAGGTGAATGGGAATGCTAGCAGAGCGCTTTCTGCAGATATTGCAGACCTCTTTGGTTCACACAAACAATCACATGAAACAAACTGTAAATACAGAGCGGAACATCGTGTCTGTAGTGAGTCTTATCATCATCTCAGGCTCTGGGACTGTTGTGGCACTAAGCTTGTTAGCAGTTCTGTCAGTGTGCCGTGCGCACTGACCTGTCAAGATGCCAGACACTCTGTTTGGGGAGCAGGTGTGACCCAGCTGTCCGTTCCCAGTCTATCAATGCATCCTGGTACTTCATATGATGT
Source organism: Gobiocypris rarus (assembly GCA_023029165.1). Lineage (NCBI taxonomy): Eukaryota > Metazoa > Chordata > Actinopteri > Cypriniformes > Gobionidae > Gobiocypris > Gobiocypris rarus. Next base: position 7,923,764 of record CM040919.1, read on the forward strand.
GTGGTACTATGTGCATGTGTGCATGCATGTTTTGTTTCTTGAATGGATAAAATGCCATCGGCTGCTGCGATTAATTGTTTCTCCATATCTTTAAACAAAAGACACGCATCTGTTTTATCTTCACACTTATACACTGACAGTCGTGGTTTTTCACCTGACTGCACACTGAACATCAAGTCACCAATATGAATAGATTTTGAACATACAAAACCAACGTTTCCAGCATGACTGTTAATCACTTTAACCTTTGATTTACTTGCAGTCGAATGGTTCAAAAAAGTCCGCAATTTTAAGGACAGTCAATCTGTGAAAATTCATATTGCTTAATGCAGGACATATTGTTGATGGGTCAACTAATTAAGTCAGCTCTTTTTTTTCCCACAGTTTTGTTGTCACTTGTTCCCCCACTAGTTTTTGCAAAATGTCCCTTCTTTGTATCCCAAGATAAATTGCATGCGATTTATAAACTGCACTCTCTCTTTATCACAATTGACAGATCTTCATTATAATAATGTGTTGTTTATTTGCTGTGTTATTGATATTCAGGAGGCCTTTCTTTATTACTCTGTGTCGTTGTGATAATAGGATTATTTGCAAGTGTAATATGCACAAAGGGGGCAAGAGTTGCTGAATGGCTAATTGGACCCTTTTATTTCGGCACACAGCAATTATGATGAATCTACAGATGCTGGGTGGGTTCCAGAGGCCCTGGGACCAAAAGTGATTGTTTGTGGATGCTTAAGTACATTTGTTTGAAAGTGTACATGCGTGTGAGAGTGTCACATAAAACCAATTAGGTTTGTCGATGTACAGGTCAAAGAATAATTTAATTTAGCTTGCTGCATGCATTGACTTTGCATGTGCAGTTTGACTATCAACTGATATAATGACAATATACCTGATATAATGTAATGTACCTGTCAGAGATATTGTTTGTTTGCTGTAAAACTGCATTCTACCATCTTAAAAATATATCTAAATTATGGCACATGCTCTCAATGCAAAATGCTGAACAGTTAATACATGCGTTCATGAGCTCAAGGCTAGATTATTGTAATGCTCTACTGGGTGGTTGCCCAGTAAAACAAGTGGCAGTAAAATAAAGTGTTAGCAGATATTAAGCAGACAAACTAAATCAGCATCTGGTTTGTTCCCTTTATGTCCCTGTCTCTCATTCATCCTACCAGCTGTACCCTTGCAGTGACTTTGTAGCTGATTTCTAAAGGTTTGTGTGGTGTTAAAATCTTGCTGTCATTCTCTGTTAGCTGGTGTGTGTCTAGAATCCATCCTTAACTGTGAACATCCTTCATCAGCCTGGTCTCTTGAAGCTTAGTAGGTGTATCTTTGACATGGCAAATATGTAAGGATGTATGACAGCTGCTCACCATCATAGTTTACTGAGACACTCAAACACTGTTACAAAACCCAGTAAGCTGTCTATTGCCAAGGCAACATCCTAACTGTCATGGGACCTCGTAAGTGATGGATTTGGGACACGTGAATAGTATCGCTCACAGAAGACTCGACTCGCTATTGATCTCAGTAGTGTTTGCCACTATAGCAAGTTGCTAAGCTAACAGCGCAATACTCTAAGGGCCAGATTTACAGGGCAAATACGCTTGAGAGCGCAATTCCAAAAAAAGCACTGATGGGAGTGGAAAGTTCTGTGTATGATCCACTTGAGCCAGGGTTTGCGCTGGCTCAAGATGTTAGTAAATCTGTCCCTAATAAGCATAAAAAATAAGGACTTTTTGATTACACTGATTCATTTTTTTTTGTTTCAAATCAATCTTGACTGCCATATAAGATTTATAATGCATTATTGCACTGATTTATCCACAAAGGATATGTGAGATGCAGCCTTAGAATTAGTCTAAAATAGGGTGTCTTAAAGGAACACGCCGACTTTTGGGGACTTTAGCTTATTCACCGTATCACTCAGAGTTAGATAAGTCCATACATACCATTCTCATCTCCGTGCGTGCCATAACTTTGTCTGACACACACCGCTAGCCTAGCTTAGCACAAAGACTGGAGGTAAACGGCTCCATCTAGCCTTTTAAAATGCATCACTTTGCTTCAGAGGGCCTTTATTAACTCCCTGGACCATGTGGATTAGTTTTATGATGGATGGGTGCGCTGTTTTAGGCCATGCTGTGATTTGGTGGCATTTTGAGCATTTGGTTAAATCCTGTGTTTCAGCCTTACATTCTGTGATCGGTTTTGGCTTTGTGCATCTGCAAAAGTAACCACTTACTACAGCGAGTACAGAGAACTGAATTAAGACAGCTGGCGAGCAAAAATATCTTAACAAATATGTGTGGGAAAAGAAACTAACATAAGTACAGCTTAAGCAATTTATGTGGAGACAGCAAATAAGATGCTAATTATTCTATCACGATGAATATGAAAATTACAGATGATTATGTGCATAAAACCAGAAATGTAAAGCACTTAGATTTCCTGAAAACAAAATGATCATGTTTACATTTGAATATTAAGCAGGACTGGGGCTGTCATCTTACAAACAGAAGTTGACATCTGTGAAAAGACAGAAGGCAGTACGAGTGTGTAATGTAAACTTAATGCATGTCAAAGCTTTCCACAGATGCAAACAAGGGAATCCTAAATCTGCAATTTAAATTCTGAGCTGGGCTCGACAGAGAATAATTAAACCAGGCTGTGATACTGTTCCCGTTGTCCTGATGGGGTAATTATTTGGATGCAAATGACAGTAAACAGTAAGCTGCAAAAAAGAGAGAAAAAAAAGGAAAAAAAGCAGCACTTCAAAGAATAAAACTGCTGACTGCTCAACTGTTGGCACAAAAGCTTGGGTGACTTTTTTTAAATGAACTTGATAGATGTTCCCCCATCTGACACGACTGTAGGGAGTGATAGATGGATGTGTTTGCTGTAATATTTCTCGTCAATTGTTCTGGATGTGCTGTAATACACTCCATCTTGTCAAGTGGCGTTTGTGTTTGCTTTGTATCATGTTGAACTTGAGGAGAACAAGTGTGATGTTGCGTGAATCCATGCCATCTGTCTTTCACCAATTTTTCAGAAATATCTTGTCTGTTTTTGTTTTGTTTGTTTTTTTGCTTCCAGTGACAAACATCCCATTTCATGAAGGAACACTGACGTAGAAAATCCCAGACACTTGCAGATTTTATCAAATAAAATGTTACAATATAAAGTAGATAATTTTTTTATTCCAATGGTCCACTTTAGACATTCTACTAGTAACAATAATTAACTTCATGTCAATTAACTGAGTATCAGTAGACTATAGCCCTCAGCTGTCATTTCACCATCTGTGTTAGCTATAGATCCAATGTCATCCTGCTATGAGTAACCTACTTCTAGCCAAAATAGCCTTGGATTTGTTTACATGTCGTTTTTGCCTAAATAACTTGTGAGATGTATGATATTCCATCATGTAAGCAAAGTCAACAGTGGTTATATTTGGTTTCATTTCTTTGACATGTTCACTGACTAGTCTATACTTAGGCAATGGTTAGACTTCTATTTGTGACTGTTTAGATGTTGATGGATTAATTCACGCTGAGAATCGGATGAATGGTCGCTCAAGATTTATTTTATTGGCCTAGACAAACACTGAGAAAAACATGGCCAGAAGGCTGGTTAGAGCACAGAATGGACGTTGCATGAGAAGTCAGCATCGAAGCATTGTGAAGTGATTGTAGACAACATTCTGAATAAGACATACATTAAAGAAAATAGAGTATAAAACAGTATATTTTCTTCTCAATTCTCATCACATCACATTAATGCAAAGAGACTAAACCCAAGTGACCAATATTTTTCATATTTTTGTATAAATTTAAAACAGAAAGGGAAGAACACGCAGACCTAACTGTTACACAGCTCAGCACGTGTGAGAGCATACAGCACGTGTGGTAATTGCTAACACTCAATTTCGGCTAACAATTCATACACAGAACATGACAAAAACACAGACCAGAGAAAACACGACTGATAACTGGTTAGATCACAGCATTGACATTAAATGAGAAGTCTTAAATCAAATAGTGCGGATTTCACAAGCAAGTTAATACACACACTCCTCATTTTATCATCACAAATAACACATAATTGACTTGAAGGACAGAACTAGAAGCTGACAGACAAAATCAGTAAACTTGTATAATGTAAAAGTTCAGCTTTGCACTTGAAAACAATTCAAACCTAGTTATTAAGACAGAGCAATCATAAAAGCAGCGAGGCATCGTGAAACTGCTGGCGATTACGTAGCACCGCCCCTTAATACAATGCACTCGAATACAAGTGACGCAACAGCCATTGGCGAGTTTTTCCAATTTGTGCATGAATTTAACTAGCATTATTTAAACTCTATTACATATTCAGTTTTAACTGAATGTCCATATTTAGCCTTGTTTTAGTCTAGACATCAGGGCTGTGTTTGGACAGCTATCAGATGTCTTTTAAACACAAAATTACTTGCTGGGTGTAACCCCAACTGTTCGAACTGACCACTCCAAGAGATGCTCTAACAAGGAGGCTAAAGGCTGCAACCGATGCTGTCAGTTGCTAGATTGTCTCTTAAGATCAGATGGGGTAGCGGAGGCAAATACTAATGGCTTCCGTTACACTCACCCCCCTAAACCTCACTCCCATCCGGGTCACGGCACCAATGTAACCCCAACTGTTCAAAACCGGCCGCTCCAAGCAGGACTCAAACCTGGGTCCGCCGCCATGAGAGTCAGACACTCTAATAAGGAGGCTAAAGGCTGCAACCTCTAGTGTCAGTCAGTCTCTTTAGATCACTGGCCTCCGTTACACTGGCTGTCTGCATAATATCTACTAACACTTTATTTTGATGCTCCCCAACAGACAATCTAATGATTATAAGTTATTCTACTGACCCTAACCTTAAACTAACAGTCTAATACGAGTTAGTCAACGTAGCTGCAAATTAATTAGATGTAGTTGACATGTAGTTGCAATGTGTTATTTTTTTCATTTTTTTTTATAGTCAGACTCAGTAGAATGTCTAAAGTGGACTATCGAAACAAAGTGCAACCAAATCTTATAAAGAAGCTGAATCAAAGAAGGACAAGACACTGATTTATGCTATTTCCCATGCTTAATAATAGTCCATTCACTCTCATCGCATTCACTCTGGAATCAAGATAAAAAGCTTAAAGAGCAGCACTCCAAAGGATGACGCGCTTTGAACTCCTCTTTGTTTAAATAAGTTCTTATGAGAGACTAGAATTGTGCATGTGGATTAAACTGTTTTAATATGGAAATCTCAAGTTAAACCTTTTGTGTTAAGCTCTTTTCTCCCTTTATCGAAATCGGGAACTGCATCAAAAAAGCATGCTTTGGTCTTGAGATCAGGTCTCCAAGCCAAATTATTCAACAACAATTTCAACAGCTCATCGAGTTGCTATTATGGACCAAAACAGTGATTTTGATGTCATCATTGACCATTGTGCTAAAATGAACAAATTATGGTTACATCTCGATAGTCCACTTTAGACATTCTACTGAGTAACTTAACTAAATGTGAACTAAATTTGACATTGTTGACACTGGCAAAGTTACTTCTTGTCAGTAGAATGTCTGCTGAAGGAGCATCAAAATAAAGTGTTTGCAGATATAAAGCAGACAGTGTAAGAGTAGTATGTTTTACTGTCTTAAGCAGGGGTTTGCACCGCTTGCTGCAGCTCAGTTATCCATATACTGTAGTATAAATAATGTATGTAAGACGTCCAATTGAAAAATAAGGATGTATCTAGTTCTTCATGTTTAGGTAAGTGAGAGTTATGTATTCTCCGTGAGGTATGTTTCGGCTGACTGCTGCTGCTCATAAATTAGAGATAGTGTGTGTTCTCATGCTAAGAGGCCTCAGATGGTGCATTTAAAAACATCAGACATACTCAGCTGTTCATATAACCCTTTTATTATCCACTTTACATAATGCCTCCCTCTGCAGGTCCTTGGTGCCTTCCTTCTGGATCCTCTCTTGTTCCGTCTCTTTCTTTTCTTTTTATGCCTGAGATCTAATTATTATAAATTACTATTAATAATTAGATGACTAAATATAAAAAAATCTAAATGGCCTCCTTTGTTGTCTTTTCCTTAAGTCTGTCTTCTTCAGACACGCTCTGTCTTTGAATTTGGTGCACATTTACTTGCCGTTTGCTTCACACTATTAGCATCTGTTTTTTAGGGTGGCAGCATCAAAGTTTGTATAATACAAATAAATGTATGTATTATTTTGGGGAAACTGTAATGCATTCAAAAGTTCAGGGTTTTTAAGTTTATTTTGTAAATTTTTCAGAAATATCTCTCTTACACTCTCAGAAAAAAAGGTACAGTGGAGGTACAATTTTGTTCCTTGGGGAACAGAACTTATAACTGTACCTTTAAAGATACACAATTGGTCCTTAGGGATTATACCATTGTTTATATACCAATTATACCATTGTTTTCCTCTACTTAGAGCAGGGGTAGGCAAGTTCTGTCCTAGTGAGTCGCTGTCCTGGAGAGTTTGGCTCCAACCCTGAAAGACTCTTATTGAGAATTAACAGCTTTAGATATAGATGTTTAACAAAATGCGTTTGCCCATATAATCTTAAGATATTAAGCTTATTTGGCTTGCTGTCTACTGATGAGGAGCTCGATGAAGCAGTTTCAACTCGAGCTCTGATATACCCCCACAGTGACTAAAAGATTATGTTGGGCAAGGTACCTAAAATGAAGGTGGCATTTGGGGAGGTGGTGGGATGCTGGAACATCTGAGACTGAGGAGAGGTAAGCAGCTGTTTTTATACTCTGGCTGTTGGCTGATGGCTGTTGATTGGAAGATTAGATGGGCTTGCTCCTCCCTAAATTACGTTTGGAACTTCACTTTATTAAAAATGTTTGGTCACCATTATGGTGATCAGTGTTTCCTTTAATTGGGCAGTTTGACTCTTGGCTTTTTATATGAGTTTGTGGTTTTTGTAACAGTGCGAACAAAACACATAATCTGTAAAAAAAAAAAAAAAAATAATTGTCATGAAGAAAAATGTTTAATTAAACTCATTACTGACTAAACAAGTTAATAAATAATATATAATTGTACCTTAAAAGAGAGAGAGAGAGAGAGAGAGAGAGAGAGAGAGAGAGAGAGAGAGAGAGTATGCTTATCATCAACAGTAATATTGTGATATATTATCACACTATAAAGTAACTGTTTTTATTTTAATATATTTAAACATTTTATTTACTCCTGTAATGACCATGATCATTTTTTTTCCAGGATACTTTTTTTATGAATAGAAAGTTCAAAAGAACATCATTTGTTTGAATAGAAATCCTTTGTAATATTCACACACTTTTAATCAATCTTAATTTATTTCAAAATATCTTAATTTATTTCTGATTAAAATACTTAACTTCCTTTTTTTCTTAAAAAAAAAAAATAAATAAATAAATAAATAAAAATAAAAATAACTTAAATCCATAAAATATTGTGCAGGGAGTTCCCAGACCCAATTAATTAAAACAATTTTGTATCTGTTTTTAAACCAGTTTGTTGAAATTAACTATGTGAACGAAGTGAATAAAATGACTTCCTGCTTTCTACGAACTTTTCTACTTACATGCATGCTTACAAATACAGAGACACATGAAACATATATAACCCCTCATAAGACTGAATAATTCCCTGATCTTTTATTCATAACGATACTCCAGCAGAAAGAAAAAAATTCCATTTGCAATTTCCATTTTCCACCATTTGATTTCCAGCTCTCTGATTGCTGTAGTGAAGTGAGGTATGCGCAGCCAACACAAGCATGATGTGATCCAGGTCACATGTTTTGCGAGATTATGTCTTGTGCTCATACGTGATGCCCTGTGTCCTTTCCTCACAGTATCCACTGCCATTCCCAGGAAGCCTAGAAAATGAGCTCACTTTGTCACCGAGCCAGAATGACTGTGTGCAGACCATATGAGAGAGGAAGAGGGGAAGACAGAGAGAGAGAGAGCCTGTGGCATTAAAATATCCTTTTAAGCGAAAAGCACATTTGTTCCAGTTGTCTGTAGCATTTGTTACGCTTCCTATTGTTTTCAGGTGTCTCGAGTGTTTTAGAGCCAGAAGAAAAACACTGTACAGCCACATTTAATATCTGATGATTAACCTAACAAAGAATTAATGAGTTGTAGAGTTTAAATAATCGCGTCATTTAATTTGACATTTTAGTTGAACTTACAATGGACTGTAAATATTAGAACACTGCTTAATATGGACCCTTGCTTGCGGATCTGAAAACACAATTAATTCTGCCAAATTAATAGCAAACCCCCCCTGTGGTAATATAGCCTGCTTCTCTTTATTAATGTAATGTGCTGTTCTCCCTTGGTTTTGGTGTTAGCTACTGCAATGTTATTCTTTCCAAACAATTTCTATTCTCTCCCTCAGCCTGTTTCTTTCTGTCTCTGTCTCTGTCTCTGTCTCTTTCTCTCCAGAGGTGGGAAACTCATGACAGGTGTGCAGTGAGAGATGGTTCCGTGCCGTCGCCGCTTCCCCTGGGCGTGACCGTGGTCAGACTGCTGTTCCAGCCCGATGGGCTCAGGTACCCAGGTGGCCAAGAAATGAAATTGCTGAGAGAAAAAGAAGATTAACATGAGAGTTCTCTGGCACTGCTAATGTAGGAAACAGGGAGATTCTATTGAGGAAGAAGGAAAGAATGTATGGAAAATAGAATGGATAATATGTTTTTGGCAATATTTGGTAAAAATAGTCCACTGTAGCCATTCTACTAACTATGAGTAACTAGCAGCTATTAGAGTATTAGTAGACTGTCTGTTTAATATTTGCTCATTTTATTTGGGGGGTCAGGGGGGCTTGAGAAGTGCCCTTTTCGATTGCACCGCAGTGCCCCCGTGAATGCGATTTCTAATGTCTAACGGAGGCGATTTAACCAATGCACCTGCAACACACCCTAAAGTAGACTATCGAAGTGAGGTGTAACCTTTGAAATTGTTGACTGTTGTGGGAGAATTAACATGTTACAATATTGTGTTTCTAATCTTTTTAGTGTTTAGTGTATGCAATGATGCACACACTGATGGAGAATACAACAAGAATTATCTTTAATACCAAATACTCAGGAATATATTGGAAACAGGGTTTCACTTTATTTTGATGGTCCCTTTAACATATTCTGTTGACTATAAGTAGCGTTGCACCTACATGTCCACTAAATATCATTAGAGTGTTAGTAGAATGTTAGTAGACCGGTAGGGTTAGGGTTAGAATACGTTGACATGTAGTTGCAAAGTTACTAATAGTCAGTAGAATGTCTGTTGAAAGACCATTAGAATAAAGTGTTAGCAGATATTAAAAGGGTACTTCAGCGCTGGGAGGATGAATCTGTATTTAAACTCGGTCATTAATGTAGTAGAAAGGTGAAATTATTTTTGAATTTGGTGCCTTCTAGACTGAGAAAACACAGAAAATGTATTTTTGTCTCATGGGGATGAAAGACAACAATTCCCAGAACGCACTGCTTCACTGCCCTACTCTAGGCGCGGCTAGTCGGCTACTGGATTACTGGATCACTTGCCCACCGTGTTCATTTTCAGAAAATCAGTTCATTTAGAGACACTACAATTAAAAACTGAACGTGTCTGTTCGATATAATGCGAGTGAGCCGATTGAGCGTCACGGCACAAACGCAGCAGGATCGGATTACATTCATCACATGAACTCAGGTAATCGCGGGATTCGCGGCTGCGGCTGCATTCACAGCGCGTGATCAGTCTGGCGCGTGTTCAGTTCATGTCTTTGGAAGCTTAACTTTCATAGGAAGTTCATTTTAAAAGTTAAAACACTCACTTTGGTCTCCACCGCTCCGTTTACATGAATCTCCGCAGCTCCCAGAGCCGAGTGCTGTGAGTGTGATGTTGAAAACATGCAGAAATAGCGCCTCCTGCTGGCTGTAGTCTTTAGCCTCTGGCCAAAAACTCCTCCGATGACGCAAAATGACAATATTTGCGTCATTGGAGGAATTTTTCCAGAAATAAAATACATAATTCTTTCATCTCAGGGTGATATGAGGGGGGAAAGTACGATAATTTGAATATTCTCCCGGGTTTCTACTGATACAAAGCTTAATGCTACTCGCTGAAGTAACCCTTTAAGTGGACAGTCTACTAATGCTCTAATGAGAGTTAGTTGACATGTAGGTGCAACGTTACTTATAGTCAACAGAATGTTCAAAAGGGACCATCAAAATAAAGTGTTACCGGAAACAGAAATAGCAACCATATCAACATAAATGCAAATGAGACTGAATACTGAACAAAGGAAACAAAGGGCTTATAAACACATGGGAGTAATCAAGCGAAAAACAGAACGGCTGTAAACGACAAGAACCAAAGGAACAAATCAACCCGATCTCACGGAAATTTGCATGTATTTTATGCAACACGATCTCTATTTTTATATGTGCCGCTTTTTGGCGTATATGATACGCACTTTATGGCGTGTATATGACACGCTTTTGGGTAGGGTGAGGGTTGGGGTTTGGGGGGTTCGTACATATAATACGCCATAAAGTGCGTATCATATGCACGCCAAAAACGCGACTTACCATATGCACGCCAAAATGAGTTTTGGCGTATACATTCTACGAGATTGCACACTCGTACTATTGATACGCATTTTCGTGAGATCGGGCTTATATTATGAGGTGGCTAATACATACAAATTTGTTTGACTGCACTCGTATTTTTGCTAAATCATATGTATTTGACGAGTCGGTCAATTTGTAAGATTTCGTATGAATGACCTACCCCTAACCCCCTTTTGCTTTTAGTTTAAATGCAGTGATTTTTAGAGTATACCAAAAAATATGGCTTGTGGCATTTTGTATGTGTGTGCATGTTGTGTGCACAAACAACAGAAAACCAGATTTGTGCTTATTGTCATCATTACAACAGAAAATTATTTTGGTCGCTGCACCTGCGAGCTCCAGCAAGGCAGAGCAAATCCACCGCCGACACCCAAATTCTTTTTTCTTTCGTTCCAAATTCATTCCTACTACAGTTAATGACTGTGACTTGAAAGTTTAAAAAAAAAATATATATTTTTCTACAATACCCACTTACAATTTGCTAATATAATCATAATACAATTTGCTTCACCTCATCTGTTTTTGAAAAGCATGTTAATTAACTTATTGTGAACGATTAATCCATTAATATATATATACATATACATGTATATATAATATTTATAATTAAAATATAAACTCGATCTTCTGGTAAAGGGACAGACTTCTCTCTGGTGACATTTTTCTGCTTAAACCCTGCCTAATTCTTGCTTACAACTGACTGCCAACTCACATTCAGATCTGCCTATCCAGTCAACAACATATGGATAGAACCTTTTTCGATAATCTGTTAGACTGAACAAAAACTTCACTTCAAATACTCCCAATTCTCCAAACTTGCACTGAAAAACAAAACAAAAACCAATAAGTAAAATGTACTTTTTCATTTGCAAGTTTTTGCCTGCAGATTGTTAAAGTAAAGTTTATTTTGCAATACTCTGTTTCAAGTACATTTTACAGAAACAATACAACACTGAATTAAGCCATGTTTTTAAAGTGTATGCTTTACTTAGAACATCTAAATAAATAAGACAGTAGATATTGTGCAGACAACATAACAGAAGTAATGTGGTACCCACACGAAAACAGAGAAGTTTTAGACAATACAAAATGATGGTAACATTCCTTGGATCACTCGTCACATATTTACACATATTCGGCGAAACAAATGAAGAAAATGTTCTAAAAATGGAAATAAAGTGCCTAACGAAATTTTTAATAAAAAATAATGCTAAATAAAAATACACAATTATAAAAATCTGATTTGTATCGTTCCAGAATATCTCAAAAATTGGCAAGACACACACAAAAATTGGTTAAACTTTATTTTGATAGTCCACTTTATATTCTGTTGACTATACAGTAAATAACATTAAGTATTAGACTGGTAGGTTAGGTTACTAGAATAAATAGTTTTTTCACTTTGTATGTTGGGTTCTTATATGCGTTCTATTCAAACGTATAATCGTTCATCTGTTTTTATGCCCTTTATTCAGATTTTAATCTGATAACATACATCAATGCTGCTGTACAGACGTGTAAATCCATGTCAGAGCGAATGCTTCCTGCTGCTCTCCTGCTAGATCCTTTGTAGCAGCTCGCCTGTGACATTTAAACCTCTGATGACTGGAGTTGGCGAGAAAGGTCAAGTGAGTTGGCGTAAAACTAGTCATTTTGCTGGTGTAAATGATGAGTTTAGCTCAGATTAATGACTCTTGTGGACTCCGAATGCCAATAACTTTTGCATCTCTCTGTTACTCTACATTTGATCACCCTGAGATATTTTGCATCATGGTTGCAGGGCGAAGAGCAGCGCTGTCTGCATACATGCATCCTACCAGTGAACGTCAGCTTTGTGTAACATTACGTGATTCAAGGCTCTGATTTATTTTGGCGAGGACAGAGTAACAGAGAAATGCCACTTAAAAATAATTCTGTGGTGCTACAGGTAGTTAGAAGATAATGTGCAGTTTATACCTCCTGTTGTTCTGTTTTAAAAAAAGGATTGCTTTCTATCACGTTCTATTATTTCTCAGTGGTTCGTGGAGCATGAGGCAAGAGGACACAGGTGTGGGGGTGGGGAGGGGTCGGGGGTTTAACCTGTCACCTGACTAAAGTGATCACATGAAAAAGCACTGAATGTACTCTGCTCTCTGGGAAAACACTCATTGCTCTATCATACACAGATGTGCGTTTCCTTTGAAGTCTCAGATAGTGATTATGTATTCCATGCACACACACACGCACGCACACACACGCACATGCACACGTTATGTTTCCAAGTTTTATGGGGACTTTCCATAGACATAATGATTTTCATATCGTAAAAACAGTATATTTTATCAAACCGTACATTATGAGGACTATCAGACTAAATTATGTTTTTTGAAAATGTAAAAATGCAAAAAGTTTTCTGTGATGGGTTTTGGAGTATAATCTATCACTCTACCTTTACTTTAATCAAAGTGGAGATAAAATATAAAACTTAATCAGATCTCATCCCAGAACAAAGCACAGAAAACTAAAATCAGCTAATAATTTGAAAATCAACTTTTAGAAACAATGGTTTCTATTTAAGGTAATGGGATATAAAAGCCTGTTATCATGGAGAAATATTCTGTCAAGTTTCAGGGAACAATATTGTCTGATTGAGGCCAGTATGAAGTCAGGCTGGATTACGGGCTGCTTTCATAGCAATCTTTATTCTGTAACCTGGAAAAATGCAGGACAATGGAAAGGTTAGTGTTGGCTTGAAATACACTTTATAGGATTTTCTTACTGAGTTTCTTTGATAAATAAGCCACAGTAGGTACTTAATAATAAACAGAATTTGTGGAGCACTGGTATTGTAAATGTAAAAATAAAAAATAGGTTACACTTGTTATATTGTACGTACTTTTTTAAATAAGAACTGAGTAATATGAATTGAATTGTACTTACTATTCAGTTACAGTTTGTTTTAGGGAAAGTTACTTGTAATTATGCTTAATTTACTGTTGTTACTATAGTAAGTACATGAAATAATGTGTAACGTCACCTTAAAATAAAGTATTACAAAAAATATAACCATACTAAACGCCAGTTAAAATTATCGTCTGTCACTTATGCAGTATATCATATAAAACTTCCATAAAAATACATAAATACAGTATACTGTCATATATATGTATATATGCTGAAAGAGGCCACAGCCATCAGGGAATACCGTTTCATTGAAAGGGTGTACATGAGGTGGTACATGTCAAAGTAACATCCACATGGATGGCAGGACCCAAGGTTTCCAGCAGAACATTACCAAAGCATCACACTGCCTCCAACGGCTTGCCTTTTTCCCATAGTGCATCCTGGTGCCATGTGTTCTCCAGGTAAGCGATGCACACACACCCGGCCATCCACGTGATGAAAAAGAAAACGTGATTCATCAGACCAGGCCACCTTCTTCAATTGCTCCGTGGTCCAGTTCTGATGCTCACGTGCCCAATGTTGGCGCTTTCGCTGTTGGACAGGGGTCAGCATGGGCACCCTGACTGGTCTGTGGCTCTGCAGTCCCATACGCAAAAAACTGCGATGCACTGTGTGTTCTGACACCTTTCTATCACATTAACTTCTTGAGCAATTTGCATATTGCCCACTTAATTAATACATATGAATCCCTTTTTCTGCATGAACATCTCTCAATTAATACCTAAACTTAACAACTATCTTACTAGTAATTAGACATTTATCGAGGGAAAAGTTGTAGTTAGTTAACAGTGAGAATTATATATGTATATGAATTCCATTGATTACCTTACATCTGTGAGTATGTGGGTTTTATGAGCTTTACACAGTAGTTTTTATCTGATCTGATTTCCCCAGTCTTCCCACCCGTAGATGATTTGACACATTGCTGTTTGATAAAGTTAGACATTTCTTGTGATTGTTAACTATTGTTTGCGTGTCTGAATCCCTCTCTTCCTGTCTGCTGTGCACCTGTTCTGTGGCATTAAGTGCACAACTGCAGTCTAAGAGGTGGGTGAGTGGCTCACTCGGAGTGAATCATGAGCGCTCGAGGGAAGCAGCAAAAGTAATGCATGCCTGCCTCCACCTCTTTCCTTTGCCATGACTTTTGTCTCCTCAGGTTAGTGTAAAAAGGATCCTATTACAATATTGCTCCTCTCACATTTCCCCTGATAGAGCGCTTGATCTGGCCCGAGAGAACAGAGCAGAGATGCAGGATTTATTTAATGCTTTATTTCCCCTTCTGCTGAGTGCACAGTTCCAGCATGTGTGCCGCTGCCCCTGGGGAACGATGGTGTGCCACTACTGATCCAGATCTATTACATGATGCTTCTGAGCCAGGAATCCTTCCTCAACCGTGCCGGAACAGGCTTTCTGCATGCGTACAGTGATGCACGATCTCTTTGAAGGAGCCTGTGATGTATTACGGAATCCTGGAATCCAGCCTGCTCTGACTTCATATGCATTTCATTCATGACACATTTCATGGTCCTGATGAGATAAGCCTCAAAAAAAAAAAAAAAAAAAAAAAAAAAAAAGGAGATGGGTTTTCAAACGAGACTGATAAAGCTGTGTGTGTGTGTGTGTGTGTGTGTGTACATGAAAAGTGGGATGATGAAGTCTCCTGTGAAGTGGCAGTGTGTTCTGGGAGGTTGTAGACAGAAGGGGAATACAATGAAGAAATTGAATTCTTGGAAATATGAGCGTAAATAGAGAGATGGAAACGATACTTTATTTGCTGTCTCCTCTGAAATCCATCAAATCAGGAATGACAGGCGAGGAGAGAATTTTTTCTATTGATTTTCTTTTCGTTTTTGTGTTCCCAGGGAAAACAGTACACAGCAAACACATTTGCTTAGTTTGAAAAAAACAAAAACACAGGAACTCAGCCTCACATTCCATTGAGTACTGAATAAAAACAACGGAGCATGAATATACAACACTGGCAGAAATGAGGAAGAGGCGCAAAGTAGGGCACTTTGAAAAGGGTTTAAAGAAAGAGACAGGCATGCGATCAGAGGTGTGCGCTTACTAACGTCACATTTTATTTGATCCCTTTGTTTGGCTGCACTGTTTTTCAAAAAGAACCAAATGCAGGAAAATATGTTAGATTTGCATGCTTTCTATGGCAAAAATATATTTTCACATATTTTTAAATATATTTTGAAAGTATATTTATATATTTTAGATAACTTTTAGTTACTTATATACACTATTTTTCAAAAATGTGGAATCTGTAAGGTTTGTTTGATGTTTTTGAAAGAAGTCTCTTCTGCTCACCAAAGCTGCATTTATTTCATCAGACATAAAGTAAAAACAGCAATATTACAATTAAAAATAAATGTTTTCTGTTATAATATATTTCATATAATTAATTTGTGTGATGGCGAAGCTGGATTTACTCCAGTCTCCAATTGTCACATGATCCTTCAGAAATCATTCTAATATGCTGATTTGCTACTCAAGAAACATTTCTCATTATTATCAATTTTTTTTTTTTTGTGGAAACCATGGTACAATTTTTTTCAGGATTCTTTTGATTAAAAGACAGTTCAACATATTTTAACAGTATATAGTACGTTATATATTTTTTTTCAGTCAAACTTTTAGTGCATTTAAAACTGTATTTAAAAATTCTTTATTGTTAAGAATATTTTGGCATTTTAAACATGTATTTTAATAACATATATTTAGCATAATATTTTGAATATTAGCTTATTTTACCTTCTGGTGTTCTTCAGTTTACCGTTTTTTTATAAAAAAATGTTACTTTGTATACTAAAGTTTTGTTTTTTAGAATGTTTTACTTCACCAAACTGTGATTTTGGCACTTGCTAAATGAGCACGTTAGAAATGAATGTGAAATTAATATAATCTAGTGGAACTTTTTTAGAGTTATGGCTTTGATTTTTGAAACCATCATACTTTTTCACTTCATATGTTAAGGAAACGTACAATTTAAATTTTTTGGTAGGATGCATGTGTTTTTTAGTAAAAATTACAAACTTTTTTTATAGAACACATCCTTTTGGAAAATATATATTTTATATACATATGTATTTAATATAAATTGAAAAATGGTTTTGTGCATTTTTTATAAACTATTTTTAAAGTTTACTTTTTTTACTACTTCATCAATAATTTGCCACGTGTCTTCTTTAAAAAGATACCAAACTTAAGTCTGTGCCCTAAAGCATTCAAGATTTATGTAAATTTTATTTCCACGATCAAAAAGTGGATAACAGTTAATACATGGATAATAACAACTGCATAAATATAGTCTAGTACTAACTCCCCAAAAAAAAAAAAACTAAATAGAAACATTATCAAACTAAAATAAATGTATTTCATTTCAATAAAAAAGTCTCTTTTAACTGTGCACCAGAGGTCTGAAAAAATTCAACAAAGGAACAATGTGTCTTTTCCGAAATAGAAATGCCATTACAATAATTTCAAGCAAGTAAACAAGCAGATGTCGATTAGGACGTATGAGTACCAGGCAAACAAGTGTTTCTCCGCTGTACTTCACCCATAGACAGCTGATGGTATCCACTGTTAAATGCAAGATTTTAAGATGAAACTTAATTGTGTGGGGCAAAGATTTGAATGAGCGTGGCAGATCTGCCAACTATTGAAAACACCCCTGCTTGGAAGCCAAATGTGTTTGGCTCTATCATTGACTATCTATTCATTTACTCCACTAATAATGCAGGTGATTCAAAGATTTGCATTCTATTGAAATGACTGGAATTGCAGAGGTCTGTTTTAAGGTAATGCTCAGTTCAAAAGCTGATGAATTCAGAAGCCTTGGGTGATGGTATGTCATTTGTGAAAATGACAAAGAATGCCAGTTATCCTCATAAGCATGTTAAAATCTTTATGTGAGCCACATACCACAAATTTGTAAATCCTCCATAAAATAGTCTCAATAGAGCCGTTCAGTCATGACGTCAATTTGTAGGCCAGCCCTGAAGGCTAATCGCCGTGGATTGCTTCTGGAATTTCTAATGGGTTTTTGAATATCGGTTTATGAGTAAAATGAGGTCAGTGGTTAACAGTTGCTGAAGAGACATTCACGTTTTGTTCTACAACAGAAATTGTTTTTATACAGTGAAACATATTTTTTTAAAGAATTATATACTGTAGATTTAAACTGTAAATTCTATATCAATTCATATCTGCAAAAAACATACATTTTACCATATTTTTTATGTTTTTTTTTTTTTTTTTTTAATGGTGTTCTCTTGTAATGTTAGTATGATTTTAACATGAAAATGGTCATCATTTAGAAATAAAAGGCATTTTTCCTTCCATGATTTTAGCCCTCTGATTGGAATGCTCTGTTTGAAGGGGCGTGTCTGCTGAGACTTCAGTGTAACGCCCACTGCTGTGATTGGCTGACATATGAAATAAGTATTACATGTGGAACTCTCGCAAACTTTTAGCACATTTTTACTATTACAGTTCTCAAGATTAACTACTTGTGAAAAGTGTTGATTATAGCATTATATTTAGATCTATGGTATTCTATTTACATTGTGTCATGAAAGGTTGCAGTGATGAACATTGTAGCTGATCACAGACATGTTGAGCGCATGAATGCAATGATCTCATATTGTAATGATTATTTTTATGATTTACCAAAAAAAAATAATGGTCAAATGAGACATTCACACTGTTGAAAATAAATAACCACATCCCATTAAAATCCTTTAGAATGTAATTTTTAGCCCTGTATCCTGATCCTCTTCTCTCCTCATCATCTCACTAACACGCCAGTAGGCGGAGCCAAAGTTGCAATGATGAAGTAGGCGTTGATTTTCTTCTGCAGAGGCATTCTTTCACATATCTATTACAAATAGGCACGTTCCACAACGAGTCATTCTCTGGGTTTGGTTACAATAAAAGCTGTTTTTGGGCTATCAAGGAAGTTTTCAGATCTGAGAAATACAGGATATTCTTATAGTATGATGACCTCTTATATCTCAAAAGCTCAATGGAAATTTGATTTAGTAGTTCATGACCCCTTTAAGTAAATGTACATATAATGCTAAATCATTACAAACATGTTAAAATGTATAATTTTTCACTGTATATGTAAAAATAACTTTTACATGTTTTTTCCTTTAGCATTTTTACAATCTTTTTCATAAAAAATAAAAACTTTTTTGTACAGAGCACCTCAAATGTGAATTTTTAAATGTGTGTTTTAAAATCCTAATTTGCTAATATGTTGTTCATACTGCATACTGGAGATCTGGGGTGTGTTTCCCATACAACAATGTAATTTTCTGTGCATTTTTGGAGAAACTAACCTACTAGTCACGCGTGTTTCCTGAAATCATAGTAACATGGTCACACCTTTGTCGTTTGAACTGCATTGTTTCAACAATATAGGACTATCGTCACACGCATAGAAGCATGATCTAAGATATAGATAGCATGATCTACATGTCATTTAAAAAGAAACTTTGCTTCTAACCAAGGGTCAAGAGTTATAGTTCCTACCATGTGTGTTTGCGAATGTTCGTTGGATCTATAGTTTCGGAAAACAACAAATCACTCAACTATGTTGGTAAGACTGGAACTTGCGACCATTGTTAGGTAATGATACTTTCTGGAAACTCACCCCTGGCTAGTTTTTTTCTTGGTACAAGAGCTCTGAGAACGAGTATGCATTAGATACACTATAAATAAGTCATATATTTATGAGAGTGAAAGAAACTAAATGAAATGAAGAGAGAAGCTACAGTAATTAGGCTCCCTGTCCTTACCAACCCGAGGGACGACCCTCATCTCTTTGGTGATCCTGCCTTTGCTTTCATCTTGCTGTCTTGGCCTTTTACACTTTCTAGTCTCCGTTGTTATAGCTCCGAAGAGAAGACTCATACTGTATCCCCACTGACATACAGTACCACATTACAGCCTTTCTCTCTCTTTCTGGCACTGTGAATTCTTAAGTTGTGAGCCCAAATGTTTTATTCTCTATGATTTGATTGACATTTGAGGAAATTTGGTGTAATCAGTCAGCTGAAGTTACAGGGTTAAAGGAATGGAAATATAAAACATTACTCTCATGCTGGCTCTTACAGAGGATGCTATATTTTAAGTCACAGCATCACAAATTTAAAATGGATGGGTTCATGGAAGTATCACTTTTAATTTTAGACTGACCTTGAAGCAAGTTTTGAAAACAAACGGAAGATTTTGTTCTATATTCTGTTGGACTGTTTTTGATGGAACCTTACTCGACAGGTTTATCGTTTTCATGCGGATAGTGTCTGCTGTCCATATGGTCAGTCTGGAAATTAAGCGGAAAGGATTTGGATATGTGACATCAGACACGTATAGTGGGTGGCTACAGTGAGCAGAACCCATTTTCCCTCACACACTGAGAACTAAATATACATGTATGTTATAAATTTAGCAGATTTATCCAATGTGACTTAAAAGCAGCAGGAAATAGTACACAAGTGATTAAGTGATTACCTTGAATGGGGTGGAACAGAAGCTGTATCTTTATATACACTACCGTTTTTAATTTTTAAGTAATACTTTTATCCAAGGGTGCATTCAATTGATCAGAAGTGACAATAAAGATATTTACATTGTTACAAAATAATCTATTTCTGTTCTTTTGAACTTTCTGTTCATCAAATAATGAAAAAAAAGCATTATAGTTTAAAAACAAATATTAAGAAACAACAGTTTCAACATTACTAATAATGAGAAATATTACTTGAGCACCAAATCAGCTATTATAATTATTTCTCTAAGATCATGTGACACTGAAGACTACTGAAATCTTTGCCATCACAGAGCTTCACTTCTGGCAGGTCACGTTAGTCAAGCACGCATCACGTCTACCTACAGCAATACGACGTCTATCACAGCATACATATATAAGCTCCCTCAGTACTATCAGCAGCTATAACGTTCTCCAGAGCTCATTAACCCTCCTCCATCCCCAGCTCCTCTTGTCCGATTTTATATTCTGATTTCCCTTGAATCCGACAAAATTCCCGAATTATTTTGTACATTTAATATCAACATTAATGATATCTGCAATACATTATATTGGTTCTTGCACAGAACAGAACCATACCGCCAATACAAACTGTATGCTAAATAGTCAATCAATCATCTTTGACGATAGTGGTCCTGACAGAAATTGTATAAACTTACTGTACATATATACGATTCCAATATGACCTGTATTTTGATCAAACAAATGTAACCTTGTTAGGCGCAAGAGACTTTGCATGAAAGTA
This sequence comes from Gobiocypris rarus, assembly GCA_023029165.1. Classification (NCBI taxonomy): domain Eukaryota; kingdom Metazoa; phylum Chordata; class Actinopteri; order Cypriniformes; family Gobionidae; genus Gobiocypris; species Gobiocypris rarus. The sequence continues at coordinate 7,944,690 of CM040919.1, forward strand.
TTAAAAATCTTGACTCCAAATTTTGATTTGGTAGTGTATATCACAAAAAGGTGTGTTTGCATGACTGCAATATCATACTTTGGAAAGATGGTTGTTTATTGTCATTTGTAGCTGACATAACTGAACCGAGAATGGTTTTCCAATTAGTTACTTATTTATACATTTGTATAGCAAACAGGAACTGCAACCGATATTTAAATTAATATTACAATTAAAATAAATTTAATGCAAATGCTGATCAAATATTTGATGGTTAAGCAGCGAGCTCATTGGCGGATACAGCAGGAACCAACCAGCTGTGCCCTATAGAGAATGATCTGATTGCAAGCAGATTGAGTTAAAGAGCCATCAGCCTATGCCTTTTAGAGATTCATGACAGAACTTATTTTAATGATAAAAACTTTGAATCTTGTTTAAAAGTTTAAGTCTTACAATTTGAGCGTTTTAAGGCCTTGCAGGAGAAAGAGCACTTCATTTCCCAGAATGTCATTACATGTGTTTAAAAACTCTTTAAGTAATCATTCAGTAAAACCCTTTTCCTGAAGGTTGTGTCCAATTCAATCAATGCAAGTCCAACTCATGAACTTAAAGGGAGCCGCAGTTGTTCAATTCTGAATCCTGCACAATTCTGCATGACAATGATAAAACATAACAATCACTTGCTGTAAAGTTCATTTGGAACTTTGCTCGGTTTATAAAAAAATTCTGTAGGCCTGTTAGATTGTGATTTGAAGATGTTACTTGGAGCAAGAATGCAGTATTTCCTCATCAACACATCAACATTTTGCTTTTGGCAATGATGATAATTGCTGCCCTGTGATTGCTGATTATGATACTGTAGTTATAACAGCGATTATTGGTGAATGTGAAGAGCATGATTTTATGGAAAATTACAAATGAGTTTTTTATTAAAATAATTAAATATTACAAGATATGTGTTTCTGTATTTTGTAGTCCCCACCTTTGCTAAGAAAACAGACTGAAAGCAAAATCTGATCTGTCTGGTAAAAGACACATAGCTTATTTATTTATTTATTTATTTTACTGAAAAACCCCACTATAAAATCAATTTTCAAATAGTCATAAATTATTTGAACTTATTTAAATCAAGGAATATTCTGGTGCTAAATTTATACAGTGAATAATGAAACCTGTTGCATTCATGACAGACTGGGGTAAACAAAATCTGAAAACCTCTAGTTTTTCATTGCATATCAGAAACGGCGCTCTCGTTTTTAAATCCGTGGTGAAATAGCTTGTTTGTGTTAGCTGTCATCTTGACTTGACAATATGTGTTGCGATGGGCTTAGCCTTTCCTAGCTAATTGAAATTGACTACTGGATGCAATATGCCGCATCAAATGCCGGCTTGATGGGAGATCAGCTGGGCTGAACTTGAAGTTCTTATGAGCTCAGGGTTATGAATTTGTGATATTCAAATGATTGATCCTAGTCGTCACTAGTGGGCATGTCACATCAGTATGTGGCCCTGATACCAGTGTCACATCCATTTACATATAGATTATATTACATAACACAACAGGAAACTAAAATGAGTAGTTTTATGTGGCGGCTGTGAGCAGATCTGATGGTCTTTTAAGCATTAAATAATGTAATAATGCTTCTTAATAGGGATACCAAGGTTTGTACACTACTGTTGAAATGTTTGATAATAATAAGAAATGTTATAAATCAGCATATTAGAATGATTTCAGAAGGGTCGTGTCCAGAAGACTAAAGTAATGTTGTAATATTTTTCAATTTTACTGTTTTTACTTAATGTTGATCAAATAAATGCAGCCTTGGATTTCAACATCTTTGTTGCTTAAATGCATGTTTGACATCATACTGTAAGTAGGCTAATAATATCATAAACAGATTTTTCTTTTGCATTTTATTTTATCGTGCTTCTGTGCTGCTAATATGTAGACACATATAATGTAGTCCTATTAAATAACTTGTGATCAAATGAGTTCAAATCAACTGTTTGCGACTTCAGGTTTTGTGTGTTGCCTCCGTAAAAACAAATCTACTGATGCCAGCTGTGGGGTAATCACATTTAATTAGAATCGAGACCATAAAGATGACCGGGGTGTGTGAATTATTATAATTTGCGTAAAATCCTGAGTTTGTCTTGCTTCACTGATGCTGATGGAAATCAAACGCAACCCAGATCTCCAACAATCTTTTGTAAACGGGTGCTTCTTCAACCCCCCTTGGTCGTTTAAGTGAAGCTCTCATTTATAACAGCCTCTTTTTTGGTTGTCATAAGAACCCAGAAATGCTGCCATCAAGCATTTGATTGTAAAACTCTTTCTGAATATCGCATATGGTGTAAGCTTTTGATTAGGTACTTCATATATCTAATAGCTGGTATTCCTTGGGCTGTTTGTATTGAACATTATTGACTGGTATTTATGTTATGAGACTGACTGCAGGAGTATGCTGCCAAGCTCATCTGATGAGGCTTTTCGCGGCTCCAGTGGGGGTGGAAGCTTGGCTCACACACTCTCTTTGATCAAAACAGATCCCTTTCTCCAGGACTAGTGTATTAACAAGTGTAAATCGACTTGTAGCATTAAACAACTCCCTAATAAGTGCAGGAGTAAGACACTTGCAGGCATTGCTGGAATGTTAGCTTTGCTAATATGAACTAAATTATGTAACAGACTGGAATAGTTGTTAGCATATATCCTTTTAAGCCTTCATCTCATATTTTCACCTGCTAGGAATCACATAAAAACATTTATGTTATCTTTAATTAATTACACAATGAATAAGTTGCAATCATGAATATCATTTTAGATATTAAGGTTGGTTACACTTTATTTTGATGGTCCCCTTTCGACATTCTCTTGAACAGCGCTTCATTTGTAAATGAATAATTGCTTGATCCAAAACAACAATTAAAAGGCACTGTGACAGACACTGACAATACGACTTCAGTTCTCTTTCAGTCGGTCACGTTCAATGTTATCCCTATTGGGATCACTTCTGGGAGCCTTATCAGCTTTGAGTGTATATAGAACAGGCTAATGTCCATTGGCGTGCGAGATTCGCATCTCGCGGCTCCGCCCCGCAGCGCAGGTATAAATACGGAAGCGGATGCAGCACACATTTGTCGTTCACTTCGGAGTTGATCTTGGTGTTGATGAAGAGTGTTCCTGCAAAAAAGCAGGGAGAAAAGAGAAAATGAGGGAGAGGAGAAGCTTGGAGTGCTGGAAGTGAAGGCATGACAGCGATGGCCGCGATCTCACAGTGTGAGCAAAAAGATCTGCTGTTTTCACAGCATTATTTCTGTGGTTTCAGTGAGGGCAAACACAAGGCTGCACTATATTCCTTGTGTTTTACCGCAGCCATCTCCCTGTGTGCTTCAGCACATTAGAGCTTTTCCCCCTAAAAGAGTACACGGGTGTGACACTGTGTCTTTTTCAAGATGTCATTCCACCAGTTGGTTTCTGAATGCGGTCGTTCCCTGTCAACAGCTGATGGTCACAATTGTTGTCTTAAGTATCTGGGCACTCAGCACACTGAGGCAGCATTTGTGGATAGTTCATGTATCCACTGTGGGAACATGACTATCTCTGCGTTGAGATCGAGACTCACCTACCTTCAGGAATACGGAGTCCCCTTACCTATACACCGATCTAGTATTCCTGCTGGCCAGCAGAATAGGGCTACTTCAGCAAATAGCCAGGGTGACTGGAGCAGCTCTCTGTAGCGCCGCAGCTGGTGGAGTGACCAATAGAGCACTCTGGCTCCTCCCATGGGCATACAGTGGTGACTTTTGGAGCTCCGGCCGATGACAGGATGCTGATCGCTGCATCGGAGGGGAAACTTCAGTCTTTCTTGGGATGAAGACTCAGCTATGTTGTCAGAACTGGACCCAGAATTGACAGCTATGCTTGCCAGGGCCCCCGAAAAGGTTGGGCTTGTGTGAAACCCTCCACCAAGTCCCGAGCCTTCTAGGTTGGATGATTGGTATCTCAGACGGCCTGCCCTTCTTCCCGGAAAAGCATGAGGAGCTCCCTAGGTCATGGACGGCACCTTTTTCTGCCAGAAACCGGCCCAGTGGCTCCTCCTTCCTCAATACCCTTGATGGTGGGCCAGCCAAGTGGTACGTAGAGATCCAGCCAGTGGAGTGTGCCGTCACAATGCAACTGTGTCCGGTGTCCACTTCCTCCTGATGCGGTAATCCACGTCTCTCATCCAAGGCCTGTCAGTTTACATCCACTCTAACGGGCAAAGCTTACAGAGCCTGTGGATAGGTTGCGTCTGCCTGTATGCCATGCCATTGCTCCAGGTGCATCAAGTCCAGGCACTCATGGACATGCACGAGGGTAGACCTGGTCTCAGACCCCACTTCCCTGCACGCCGCCTCGCTGCCCCACTGCGCATGTCTGTGGTGCCGCGGGTCCCGCTTGTTCAGTCGCTGGAAGCCTGGCTAGCGCTTCCCAGCCCATCTCACTGGCTCATCCATACTATCAGACTCGGCTATGCGGTTCAGTTCGCTCGGCGGCCCCCCAAGTTCAGGGGCATTCACTAAAGTCAATGGCGGAGTATTCTTTGTTTTATTTTTTTGTGTAGCACACTAACATGCCAAATTTAAAAATAAAAGATTCCTCTCTGGAGAAGCGTTCAGTCTTTCCACTCGTAAATTCCACCATGTAATTAGTGAATCCGCCATGGTGCAAGCGCAACTAGCTTTTAAAGGGAATGGGAGATTCTGGGAGACTCTGATTGGTTTATTGCACTTTACGTTTTGATTATCCATCAAAATAAAAGTTTTTTTGTTATATTTTTTTTCTGTTTATAATATTTATGTTAATTTTTTGTTTATGTACACATACAGGCCGCCATTTCTGACTGTTGCATCCAGTGTTGGGGTTAATCAGTTACGTAATCAGATTACTTTTTTCAAGTAAATAGTAAATAACACATTACTTTTAAATTTACAACAGTTACTTTTTCAAATAAGTAACGCTAGTTACTTGTAACGCATGTTTTAACTGACAGCTCTCCAGTCCCCATGTTAAGAGAAATCAGGAGTAAGTGCAGAAGCATAGTGTGTAAACATGATAGTTATTGTAGTTCTAGACTAAATGTGTGCATGCATTTACTCATCTCACTTGCACAAAAATATTCCTCAAATGGAATAAAACAGTGAAATGCAAACTCAGAATATTACGCAAACCTGCAATAATTAAATGTTAAATTATAAAAATATACCGTACTTTATGTATTTAATCTCACTTTATTAAAAATGTTTTTGCTGCTGATCCTTGATGATACAGCTTATACGACCATATACGAATAAGCAAAAATGAGCCGTTTGTTTAAGCCGCGCCTTCTACGGTACAGACGTAAATTTGCAATTTGCACTGCATTCACTTTTGGTGTGAAAGGGCATTAACATTTGCCAAAATATAACTTTTTATTATTTATTATTATTAAAAACAAAAGCAAGCCCATCTCAGGTGAGAAAAAGTAATGCAAAGGTAACGCAACACATTACTTTCCAAAAAATAAATGAAGTAATGTCACTTTTTTAGAATGTAACGCAATATTGTAATGCATTACTTTTAAAAGCAACTTTCCCGAATACTAGTTGCACTTACACAACAGCGTTTTCAACTAAAACCAGAAACCTCTTTATGCATTTTGGCTGTTCATTTACATGACAACAGCGTTTTAGGGGCCTGAAAACCAACCGCTTTGAAAACAGGTTTCAAAGTGCAAGTTTTTTAAAACAATACCGTTATTGTCTCTGTGTAAAATACAAAAATGCTAATTTGTTAAAATGGTGACGTCATGCACACGTGTTCAGTCTACAGGCCCATAGTGTTTCTTTATAAAGTGCCATCGCCCTCTACTGGCCTGGCATGCGTAATACAGTGTTTTAATTGTTTTCGCGAGGGGATCGTTTTAACAAAAATATTCTGTTTTTATACATCACTGTCGTGTGAATGTATAATGCCAATTTTAAAAGTATTTAAACATAAAAACATGTTTTGGGACGCCTGCATCTTCTTCTGTTTTTCAACAAAATATTGCACCCAATGTGAAGGACTCATTAATCAATCTTATATTTCGGTAGTTGTTATTTGGTGAGAGTCATTGCCTGCAGACTTGCAAAAAACATGACGGTGACACTTCAAGCTTGAATTAATGCGATGTTAGTAAAATCTCTTATTTACATACAGGGAAGAGGGCATGATTAATTGCGTTGATTTTTTATTTACTAAATTACATTTTAATAAAATATTTATTTATTTAAATGTAACTTTTATTTAACATTTTTTAATGAACTTCTTTTGAATAATAATTAATGACACTTTGACAGCCCTGATAGCAATATGTATATGTCACTGCTCTTTGTTTATATTTTTACAGCCCTAGAGGACAGTAAGAGCTCGGCACAGATGTCACAGCTGAAACAACTCCTCATATTCAGAGCTTTTTCTCTTTTTCTGTTCGGAGCCACTGGAGTGTCATGCTGCAGGTTATGCCTCATTCATCCACATTCCTGTATAGTAGATGCTCTTAATCTACACATCAAAAGGAGTCTATCTCTCTCGCACAGGCGCCGAACACTCATTTCGCCTTGAAGGAAGTACTTCTTGTAGATGGGCATAATGGGATTATGGCTTTCCCTTCCTTTTCTCCTCTTTCATCCTCCTCTTTGCAGCAGGTGGCAGTGACCCCAACGACCCCTTTCAAACACGCATACGCGCAAGCCCTCAGTAGATGCTGTCTCTTCTCTCATTAGACGCTGCAGTTTCGGCTCCTCCCTGCCTGTTTGGGCTGGGGGATGAAAAAGGTGGAGGCCTCCAGGATGGTGACTGGCACTAACGAGCAGGAAGGAGGACAGTTTGTACCCGTGCCCAGCTGCTGCTCCCACACATACGGGGAACTGCAGTTTGACAGACTAAATGCAGCTACCCGTTACACTGACACAACACTCCCAGACCCGATTGAAACGGCTCCACATGTGGCAGTCTGTTTCCAAATAGCTGTATAATTTTGGTGGCACATGATGAAACCAAGCACTTTTCTCCCAAGAAAGGACGAGGCAATAAGAGTGTTCTTCCTCGCTGCTGCAGTGAGTTATCTTCGCATTTTTGCAAATAATAATCATTGAAGTGCCATCATCGCTTGCTTTATTTTCCATGCTTTGTCATAACACAAAAGGAAGAGGACTGTCATTGATTGGCTTTTGTTGCCTGTCTGGATTTGTATTTAGTATTTGGTGCACTTAAAAGTGTATGGATTTTAATTGGCCAACTTTGCAGTAACTTTTAACCACCAGGGTTTTGAGTTGCACCAGACATTCTAAGATCTTTTTAAAATTGGGTTTATGTACTGTAAGTACTAGTTAGTGTCTCAACTAACTCTTTACTTAATTTGGTGCACCATTTGTCCTTAAAGCAGACCTTAGTAGGTTGTAAGCTTTCACTAATATGTCTACCTTTATTGATCCAATCAAAATTGTGGACCCACTTTATATTAGGTGGTCTACTATGTACTAACTACTATGTAGTTAACTATGTACTATGTACTAATTTCAATTAATAATTTGATACTATGCACTTATGAACATACATGTTCTTACATAGTACTTCAATTTTAAAAAGATGTCTGCATTTCTGTAATTACATTTTTAATTACAATGTTGACATTTCCCTTATGTCTCCATTCTGTTAAGTTTTGTTCATGGACTCTCAGGTTGTTTTCATATGTCACATGTTTCTTTGTTCAGTTTCCCGCCACTCGTCTGTCTCCCTGGTTACCGTCAGAGTTCATTTTAGTTCAGCTGTGTCTGTTTAATCATCTCGTTTGTATTCACCATTTAAGTTGTTCCTTCTCCTGCACTCCTTGTCCGATCACAATTATGACAAATGTGTGTTTCTGCCTGCCTACCTGTTCCTGTGGTGAAGATTCAAAGTTCATTTGTTCACGGGCAGATGACGTGACGCATGTTTTTTCTGTAATTAAGTTTAAATGTTTACTGAACTGCATTTCTCAACTAAAACAACACATGCCAGTGGGGCATAGAACATCATTTTATTTCAATATTATGATTTTGGGACATAACATGTATTTGGTGTTGTTCATATTTCAAGGTGAATAGCAAAATGTCCTGCGGTGTGACTGTAATATTGATGACTCATCAAATGTAAATATTAGTAAAAAATAAAGCAGATATGTTTGGAGCAGCTAATAAATGCCTTGGCATTATTTTGTATGTATTTACTTGATTAACTTAAGTTTTCAAAATGCTAAAAAAGTACTAAAATAATATTTACAGTACATTTAGTTTTGAAACACAACTGCTGTCCTGCAGTGTGACATAGGATATTAGATTTTTGTTCTGGCAGTTACATAGACAGCCATAGGGGTCTTTTATTCAATCCCCTACCAGGAAATCCCCCAGATGTTTGGATGTGCTAAACAGGTTAAAAGATGAGTGTTAATCATTTTTCATAAAATTTCATCATTTCTGTCAGACCATGAACATGTCCATTGTTGATAGTCCTGTGGTGTGACTGATACAGTTCGAGAAAAAAAAAAAATATATATATAAAAAAAAATCATATTCAGGTTTAAAACAATTAACGTATTCAGTTACTGTAAGGCCCAGGGTCAGTCTTGTATAGCAATGACTAAAAATGGCCGCAAAGTTGAAAAAGTCCTGTGGTGTGACATAATTAAGTCAGATGTGTAGCTAGATTCTGGTCTGTTATGTTTACAATATTAAACATAAATATAAATATATCTCTGTCTCTATATATATTAAACAAATATTGTAAAATATTATATATATATATATATATATATATATATATATATATATATATATTATACATATATTAAACATAAATATATATCTGTCTTCATTATACATAATATATCTATATTATACATTAAAAATAAATATATATCTGTCTTCATTTATTTGTTGTATTTGTTAACGGTCACTGCTCATTGTTTTAAAAGTGATTTTCGACCGTTTTTAGGCATGAGCAAAGAAAGGACAAGGATGTACCGGGAAAGGTTAGCTGAAGCCAGGGATGAGGAGATTCTTAGGGAGAGAAGTAGAAAGTAATTAAGTTTATAATAGAGAGATTGAGTTGGTGAAACATTCTCTAAGACTTACACTTGTATAGAAAACATGTGACAGCTGTCTCTGTTACATCAACCGATATCAAGAAAAGAAAGCTAAAGGAGAAATTCAACCATGAAATATAACCAGAATCCCAAAACATAAGAGAACAAAGCTTCATGAGGAATGGAATTTGATTGGTTGAAGGACTATCCGATTGCGTCCAGTCATTGGAATTATGCCCGTTGATCACGCCTCTTGTGCAGTAGAAAATACAGAGCAGACTCCCCAGACCAATGATCAATCTTAAACCGAGCTTGGTCTGGTGATAGCCAGACAATCTATTTCCCCTACTGGAATCTTTGTTCAAAGAGCTGAATTGATGATTTTAACATGCTTTTAATTATTTTAGCATGACTTTAATGTCTTTCTCCTGAGAAACAAGATATTTGTTTAGTCTTTTAAATTAAAAATAGAAATTAATGGTCTTTATGACTGGGTCTGATTTGACGCCTCCAAAATTTGAATTATTCAGTATGTCTTGTTCACTTGTTGTTTTTAGTTCAAATTCATACACTAAGCAATAAGATTGTAATGATATGTTGTATTTTCATTAATGTTCAAATGGAGATGCAAATTAATTTGTTTGTTACAAAAGTATTCAATAAATTTCACTATAAATGTTCATACAGTGTCTCATTTCGTCCTGTGGTGTGACGGGATGTCCTGTGGTGTGACATCACTTAAAACACAATTAAACGACTTTTACAATGTTAACTAGCTTAGATAATTATATGCATTTGAAAACATTGCATAATATAACTATATAAAAAATAATAAACATTTTCAAATATTTTTTCAAATTTTACACAATATTTCCACTGGAGTGACTGGTAAAAGATGGCACAAGCAAAGAATATAATCGAAAAACAGCTGTGAAAAAAATTATATGCAGAATTTTAACGATCATTCTTTAAGAATACTTGTTAAACTTAAAACATACCTGATTTGTATTTGAAATGAATAATATTTCAATATTTGAATTTTATAGTAATGTCATGTCACACCGCAGGACATATTTTGCCTGGAGCTGTGAGAAAAGCTTAATAAATTATATAATGAGAAAAAAAATCTGCTAACCTCTAACAGTTTCAAAAGCAACAGTATTTGAACTTTACAAATTCATACAATTCTCAAGCAATTTAGAAAAAATGCTGTTTCAACCTTATTTGTCATCTACCCTCCAATATCAGTAAAAGTGTTTTGCAATACAATATGAACACAATAAGTACATTGTACTTATTTTTGATGCAAGTACATACTAGTAGTTAAGACCAGCTAATATAAAGTGAGACAAAAATTGTAAAATTTTGTTCAAAATTAATCAATAAATTATTAAATGGCTAACTCATAAAGGTGGTCACTTATTGTGAACATAAGTAGTGTTATAAAGCCGTCACTTTGTATCTAGTTATACTCCAAATTCTAAAAAGGTCTCATTTGTTGTTGTTTTTTACAGTATTTATTCAATGTTTTTAATGTCAAGAAAAATAAAACAGTTATGTTAGTGTTAGGTCCATTAAATAATATTAACAGATACAATTTTAGTTGTAACACACATGGTTTAAACTTTTGTGTGTTTACTAGTTGCCATATCAACATTATTTAGAGAACAAAAAAATTAAAAACTTTTTGGAAGATATTACAGAATATTTAACCAAAGCAAAAGTAAATTTCTTACTTAAAAAAGACAAATATGAAATTATTTTAATCTTACATTTGTTATTGAAGTTGAGTTGAGAGTTCTTTAATGCTGACCTTACCAGCAGGAGATATGAGTAAATCCCAGTTTCACAGGGGTACGTTTCCCAAAAGCATCATTAGCCAATGGTCGCAAGTTCCGTCGTTATCAACATAGTTCAACCAGTCGCTGTTTCCCGAAACCATCATTCCAACGAACATTCGCAAACAGCATCGCAAACTTGTGTGGTTGCAACGTCAGCTCTTCACCTGTGGCTAGAAGCATAGTTTCTTGTTTGCATGATATGTGGACTTAATAAGACTCATGCCTTATGATCTCTGGTGTTTATGAGTCTATGATGAGGATCGGTGTACTTGGCTCGATTTGGTTTCCTTTTGCCCTGTGTCCTTCTCAGCACCTCTCACTGCGCAACCAATATTTCTCATCCCTCTGAAGTCTAATATCTCATCATCATCAGTGTGTGTGTGTGTGTGTGTGTGTGAGAGAGAGGTGAGATACAGGGACAAGAAAATGGAGGAAAAATGTGTTATTTTGTGAGTATTTTTCTCCTTTGATATTGCTTTCATCTTAGATTAGAGCCTCAGGGTCATTTTGTCACCTGAGAAAAGAAAGAGATGCTGAGAGAGAAAGAACTGAAGAGAGAAGGAAAAAGTTATTCTTGATCGTAGCACCCTTAAAGGGATAGTTTACCCAAAATTAATTTACTCACACTCCAAACAAATAGGAACACAAAAGAAGATATTTTTCATCATCCAAGTCAACATTCAAAACAGTTCTTCAAAGATCTTCATTGTGTTCCACAAAAGAAAGAATTTCATACAGGTTTGGTGTGGTGAACTGTCACTTTAAACGCAGGCTGCCTATTGTAAAGCCTGTTTAACCATCGACTTGACTGTTATTGGAAAAATGGCAGCTATAAATGTTTCTACAAGTATGTTCAATCATAAAATAATAATTACATTGCTCACACATCACCCCCTGTTTGTCCTGTTTGTACTGTGTTTATGAGGTGTACTACAGAGACTACAAAGCGGTTTCATTCTGCTAGTGTAAGCTTAACTACTACATGTTAGCCATTGATGATGCTTATCATATATATATATATATATATATATATATATATATATATATATATATATATATATATATATATATATATATATATATATATATATATATATATATAAAAGTGACATCCATTACAGTTCATAGTTGTGGTTATCATCAAGTCTGTGTGGTTTCTGTTTTTTGTTGAGCACAAATGTCACAGTGTGAAATAAGAATTCATTTGGCTTGCAGATGTACACATCGATGAGCAAAACAGCACAAGTGGTTGGAAGAATGGAGAACAAGCAGACAGCAGTCCCGACACCCTTGATGCCCTAGGTGAGATACGTAATATAATAAAAAGTTATATATTCCTCAACTTTTTGAGGCCATATGATTCTTATGTTTAGGAAACACTTTAATACACAAAGCAACATCTGAACTTGACAGAAGACATGTTAGTCTAGTGCTAAAGTTTGTAGACTGTATAAGCAACATCATACAAGCAAGAATGCTGTCATTCCAAATGTTAAGTTATTCAAAATGAAAAGGATTGTTGTGAGTGATTTTGATTTTAAAATGAAATGTTGAATGTTTAGTTAATGGTAACTTACATTTTAGTCACGAAAGTCTGTGTCCGTTCTTAATCCGCGAACAAAAATAATCAAAGAGGAATCAGCCATCTCCTAACCCCCCACGGTTGTGGTGTTCCTAAATCAATCAGCTTTTTGAACTAATTGGTTGAATGAATAATCACAAAATATAAAGATAACTGCTTGTTTTGTTCCTGAATGAAACACTAGTGTTGAACGAATTGATTGATTGAGGGAATGATTCATTGGATGTATCAGTTCGAGCAGCCGAGTCTGTAGCCATTTTCAAAAAACATCTCAAGACACTTCTTTTCCAGTAGCACTTCGCCAGCACTTATAATTCTATTCGTTTCTGTTTGTTATTAAAAAAAAAACGGTGTTTTGTGCTAGATTACGTGAGACTTGTTACAGCGCTTGCATATTGTTGACCTTGACTGTTCTTGGTTGCTTCTATTACTCTCATTTGTAAGTCGCTTTGGATAAAAGCGTCTGCTAAATGACTAAATGTAAATGTATCCGAAATCAACCCTTAAACCATTATTTACTACTCCCTATATTACTTCAATAACAGTCTACTTGAAAGAGCTAATAAAATTAGCAAGAGAGTAAATTCGGACACCATATTTTGGTGAGACATGGGAATTAATTCAGCGCAATGCTCACAGTGTATGGGTATTCTCTGATGGCTAGCTGTTGAGTGCACATCCGTTGGACACTCATTATTGCAATGCATTATGGGATTGAATGAGTGCACTCAAAATGTCCACGATGGTTTGGGACGGCACTACAAATGGCTGAGCACTTTAATAGACAATTTCAGGCGCAGATTTAACCCCTCCAGTTCTACTCCCACCGCTCCGAGTGGGATTTGAACCAGTGTTTCCATCATGGGAGACGGGCACGCTAACAAGGATGTAAAAGACAGCAGCATCTAGCCTCAGTTACTAGGGTTTTTCCTGAGGCCAGGAGTGAGGTTTACCTGCACAGCTCTTTACTAGCTGGCAGTAACACTCGTTACACTCAGCCCCTAAACCTCACTCAAATCCAGGGTCACGGCACCAATATAACCCCTTAGGTTCAACTTGCACCGCTCTAAGCGGAATGCGAACCAGCGTTTCCAGCATGCTAACAAGGATGCTAAAGACCTCTAGAGTCAGTCGCTAGTGCACCGAAGTTTAACTGCACGACTCTCTACTAGCTGGCATCCGTTACACTCACTCACCTAAACTTCACTTCCATCCGGGTCTAATAAGGACGCTATAGACCGCAGCCTCTAGAGTCAGTCACTAGTGCGCCTCCTGGAGCAACAAGCTGGCTTCTGTTACTCTCACCCCCTAAACATCACTCCCATCCGGGTCAAGGCACCAATGTAACTCCTCCGGTTCAACTCACACCACTCTGAGTGCAATTCGAACCAGCGTTTTCAGTATGCTAACAAGAACGCTATAGACCGCAGCCTCTAGTGCGCCTCTTGAGGCAAGGGGAGTGAGGTTTACCTGCATGGCTCTTTACTAGCTGCCGTCCATCACACAGCCAATGAATGCCTCTTGAAGACAACGGCTCGGTCTCAAATGGCACACTAAACACTCGTGTTCTTCCTACACTTTGACGGTCGGGAAGAAGTCTGCTGTGGAGCTCTCTCCAGAAAATTGCACATTGAGGGCGCATATTGACCGCAAAGGGGACACTCGTGAGCACCCTTCTGAAACATAAAATGACAAATGGGACACCTTACGGCCTCATGGACTTGCGGCAGCAATTGTAAGTCCACAAGACCTTAAGTGCCATATGAAGTGTGCCATTTGGGAAAGGGCCAATCACTTGTCGTCATCTAACTGGCAATAAGAACGTAAGAAAGACTCACTGAAAAAAGTATTTACACTTTTTTGTGCACTTGTTTATCTATATCTTATTTTTCAAACATACAAATATTTGTCAGCATTTTGTTCAAAATCCAACAGCCCACTTGGTTTGATTGGCATGATGCTTGATTTAGTTGGGAAAAAGGGACAGAGAACGGAAACAAGATAAAGTTAAGAAGGTCTGCATAAAGGCAAGAGGGTTCAAAGGCACTCAGGCGAAGAAGAGATAGAGGATTTATTTGGGGGGACTGTAAAGCTGAAAGGTCAATATGTAATTACAAGTATAAACATTACTCTGCAGACAAAAAGAAAACCTGAGAATCAAGCACCTGAAAATGTCAAAAAGATTTGGAGTGCTGATTGCCAATAATGGAGCCTGGCAAAACCTCTGAATGATATAAGCCGCACTGCACACGGCAAACAGGCCAAGGTCAGTCCTCGAAAAATAAAACGATGACCTAATATTTCAAGAAATGGTCTTAAATAAATAAGTATTATTCATTTATATTTTAATTCTATAATTATTATTAATTCATTTTTATTCAAATAATCAGTTCAATACAACCTACACACCGGAAGACTTTATAGTACTGTGAAAGTCATTGCAGAGGAGAAAATAATTTATAAAATAAAATTATTGTTAATAATAATACAATAACATAAAAATGTTATAATAATGATTAATTATTGATAAAACGCTTGACTCAAATTGTTATGCTATATGATAATATAATTTATAATGAAAAACAAAAATCAGAAAAAAAAATCAATAGGCAACACAGAGCTGTGAAGATGAGGTTGGAATTAGATTGTTGGGCACTGACTGAAAAATGCATGTGTTCAAAGGCTGTTGTGCATGTGTGTCAAAACATTTTATATTAAGAGTTTTTGCCAAAACCATCTTCCATGTCTTTTGTTGTTGTCTATGAAGGCAAAAAATATTCTCTCAACACATCTTCTCAAGTATGTCTACAAACTGTTCAGGAATCCCATTAATTCCTGCTTTGAAATGAAGTTGGTTTGGGATGGACAGAGACAGCTGGACTTCGGATAACTTTTTATGTGCGTGTGCGTGTAGATAGAGGGCATTTTTATAGAACCTTCATATGAGCCCCCTTTGAGCTGTGTGTGAGCATGATGAAGGCATACTGATGGTGTTTCCATGGTCATGGAAAAGTCCACACAGATCTGAAGAGAAATAGAGAGAAAGATGGGGCTTTATGTGCATTTGATGTGTATAATGATGCATTTCATTGTAGTCTCAGTTGATAATGTTGTAGGAAGAGTATCTGCTGGTCACTGATTTATTACTGTATTCTTTTACTGCACAAGTACCTTCATACAGTGAAACAGCTACGTTGTGTCTGCCATGTTCTCCATCAAAATCGATACTAATGTGTGCGTATGTTTGTTTTTGGTGTGTATGCTTTTTTCCATAATTGCAGAAACGTTTGAAGTGGTTTCAAAACAAAAGTAATAGTAATGAGTGTGTTAATAAATGCTTTATTAGCATGTATTCCTACTGTAATTCATGGATAATTGAGGTAGTTATAACACTAGTAGTATTTAGTAGTTGTCAGTTAACTATTTTTGTGAGCTCATCTAAAGTGAGAACTATTCAATTCCAAGTTTAACAAGAATATTTAAAGGAAGATATTGCAATTAAAATTATTTCTTAATAAACAACAACAAGTAGGCAGAGAATAATAAACCTAATTCTGTGTAAGTCTTGTTATTTTACACAACTTCTCTACTGAACTCATCTTGTTTTAAGGATGATATTAAGATATTTTAGGTTATGATTACTAGAATTTGTTCCAGACAATTAGACTGTTAAAGTGCACCTATTATGCTTCCCCTGATATTACCTTTCATGAAGTGTGTAATATAGCTGTTTGTTAATGTAAAATGTCTTTCTGCATGAAACATGTTGACAGTAATTCCATTGTTCCTGCATGAACCTACTTTTATGCACCAATACCAGCATTACTGGTATTGGTGCATATATAATTAGATTTATAATATATAATTGGCTCATGCAGTCTTCACACAGACAAGCGTGTCAATCGTTTAAGGTCATTACGAGGATATCTAATCTTTCCGGTGAAATCACAAAACAAAATGCACACAAATGAGTCCATGCTCTTAAAATACAGTCATTGGACATCTTTGATTGTAAACGGAAAACAACAAGGGGGGACAAGAACCTGTAATCTTTGCCATGGTTTACTAAAGTTCTACCACCAGGCCACTAAGTAATTCAAATGTTTCTAGTGGATCTATCTAGTGGATTTCTAACAAAATATTAATGCAAATATTATTTGCAAATAGTCCCAAAATGATTATTTCCCAACTAGAATTAGACCTAGAATTTTGTTCACTGTTAACTAAATTGGTTAACTAGAGACCTGGTTACAGCCTTGTCAAGAGCTGTGGAAGCTTCCAGAGCTCAAATTCGCATATGGTGATGGACATTTAGTGTCTGGAACACTCTCTAAGAAGTAGACCAATCATAACAGACTGGGCCATCTAACCAGTCAGAGCAGAGTAGGCTCTCAGAATGGAGGGGTTTAGAGAGACAAAAGAGTTGATTCTGCACTGTATATTATGATAAAATGAAAGTGTTTTTTGACCTGCATGTAAACATATTGTAAGAGACTCCAAAACAAAATTAGGAACGTTTAAAATAGCATAACAGGAGCACTTTAAGCCACTGGCTGGTCAGTAAATCAGCAAATCAGATGCCTTTGTTTTCAGACCCAGACGTATATGAGAAGAGCTTTACTGGTGTAGCTTCCCTGAGGAGTGTCTCTGCGTGTGTGATTCCAGCAGGCCTCCCCTCAGTGTGCATTCAATTACCCTGTCTAAGAGGGCCACACATGCGCCCTCACATATCAATGAGACCTTACTTTGAATTGGAGTGCGGAGAAAAACACAATGTGAGAGGGGAATATTAATCCAGCTATCAGTGAGTGAGTATGTGTGAGTGTGAGTGTATAATATGAGTTTTATGATGCATCTCACATCACATTTCAATCAGCACACTCATATGTCATAATTTCATGCTTCCTCCATTGTCTCTGTGACCTCAGCTGCTACGTCTCGCTGTGGATTATTTATTTCGCTCTAGGCTTTTTTTCCCCCATGATTTGCGTATGGAATAGCAGTGCGTTTACACCATGTCTACTGGTTGGTCCCATGATAATACGCAAAGGTCTACGCCAGTAGGTGTTCTCAAGTGTTGGGTTGCTAAAGGATGCACAGTCAAACTCTGCAGTATTTTTGCAAATTCAATGATCACTGGTAGATATTAGATATTATACAAATTAAAATTATAATAATTTGTATTCAGTTCATTTATAAAAATAATATGTAATGTAATATACAATAATTTAAATATTTTATAATGTAATTTTATTTGTGTGCCAAGCTGAATTTTCAGCATTAGTCTAGCCCTCAGTGTCACATGATCTTTTATAAATCATTCTAATATGCTGTTTTGATGCTCAACAAAACAAAACTAGTCTTATTATTATCAATGTTGAAAACGGCTGTGTTGCTTAATATTTTTGTGGAAACCATGATACTTTTTCAGGATTATTTGATTAATAAAAAGATCAAAAGAACAGCATTAATTTTAAACAGAAATCTTTTGTAACATTTTATGTCTTTATATTACATTTGATCAGTTTAGTGCATTCTTGCTGTCCCGGGACATCATTCACTACCCTTCTCCTCATTCATTTTTAAAAGTCATCAACCTTCTTAGTATTTCTCAATCAATTCATTATTATATATTCGTATCAGCCTGGTCTCACGAAAATGCGTATAAATAGTACGAGCGTGCAATGTCGTGGAATGTACACGCCAAAACTCATTTTGGCATGCAAATGGTACACAGTTTTTTGTGTGCATATGATACGCACTTTATGCCGTATTATACACACAAACCCCCCACCACCCGACCCTCAACCTACCCAAGAGCATGTCATATACACTCCATAAAGTGCGTATCATATGCACATGAAAAACTGCGTACCATTTGCACGCCGAAACTCATTTTCATTCCACGACATTGCACACTTTTACTATTTATACACATGCTCGTGTTGTGTATAATATATAGTGTATATATATATAACAAGAAAAAATATATAATTATAAAAGAATAAATGACATTATTTTTTTGTAAAAAAATGTATTGGGTCGCTAATGTGCAATTGACCTTTGTTCCACAAGGTGGCAATGTCTGATACACAATGATGAAGTGTCGTTTCACTCATAGTCACTGCAGGCAGAAAACAAAAGAACAGGAGGTATCATCAGCAAAACTTGAAATGGCTCAGCGATTAATTGCAGGACAAGTACTAAACACATCAAATATTAGTTTCACTGTCACCGTGTGGATCTGGTGAAGAAGCTGTCAGCGATCAAAATATAGATTTTAAAAATGTTGAAAATTATAGTTTTGAGAATATGTTTGAGATATGAGCCAGATGCTGAATGTACTGGGAAATGAGCGCTGACGAGGACAGTGATGATGGTATAAAACATCTGCTCAAACTGAACCCTTCCAAGCTCCAAAATGTAACAAAATCTTCTGTAATTGTTACTCTAATATCAGGAGAGTTTTATATTATTGTGACTGGTAGAGATCCATTCGTGTTAGATATAATGTATATCTGTTGTTAAAGACCCAAATATGTAATTATTGATCGGTATAAATATTGATGATTGGTTAAACATAATGCATTTAAGGGTTAAATCTGATTCCACATTATATATACACAGTATATTTGGACCCACTTTATATTAGGTGGCCTTAACTACTATGTATTAACATTTCAATTAATCATTTGATTCAATGCACTTGTACATACATGTTTTTGCATTGCACTTACATTAAAAAATTAGCTGTATTTAATTACATCTGTAATTAATTTCTGCAGTTACATTTAAAATTATTTTGCATATTAATGCACCTATCCAGCCTGTTGTTATCGCAGAATAAACCCCGGCAGAGTGATCAGGACCCCGACGCAAAGCGGCTATCCCGCTTATTACACGGCTGCTTGTCTCAAGTAAATTAGACACAAAATATAATTGTTTAAATTTAGTTTAAATATTGTATTAGCTCTTAGGCAAAGCTTCCGCAAAGTAAAACAGTTCCAAGGTGCTTTTACCCTTTATCGATTGCTGAAGATTGTTTTTACCATATATGTTGAAATGAATGCTAAAATGGACAGTTCATCCAAAAATGAAAATTAGCCCATGAATCACTCACCCTCAAGTCATCCTAGGTGTATATGACATTCTTCTTCCAGACGAATACAATCGGAGTTATATTTAAAAAGTCCTGTCTAATCCATGCAGTAGTTGTAGGTGTTTTTGAAATCCATAAAAAATGCAGCTATCCATCAAATAACGTGCTCCACGCGGCTCTGATGGGTTAATAGAGGCCTTCTGATTCAAATCGATGCGTTTGTGTAAGAAAAAATATCCATATTTAAAACTTTATAAAGTAAACCCTTGAAGTCTTTCATTGTAACCCATGGCGGTTAAGTGTTCAAGCCACAAGATGGCACCCGGATGAGCGGTGTTATTCATTTTGGCGTTTGTTATCTGGGAATAACATACCGCTAGAATGCGCAATTGACTAATCAGAATCAAGTATTCCACAGAGCCATGTAATAATGTATAATACAATAGTTCCCAGCCAAGAAAAAAAGGAAAAAAAAGAAACAACAACAGTTACTGTACACAAAAATTTATGCACGTCTTAAAGGAAATAAATGTTGTGATGTCATTTCCATCAATCAATTTTATTTGCTCAAGATCGTGCAATGCAAGAGTCCAGCACTCTGTAAAGTCTCCTCCAGCACATCCCAAAGACTTTCAATGAATGTAAGGTCTGGACTCAGAGGTGCCAATTCATGTGTGAAAATGATTCTTCATGCTCCCTCACAACCATTCTTTCACAGTTTGAGCTGATGAATCTTGACATCCTCGAATATGGCCATGATGTGTCTTCCTACATGTTTTTTTTAAGAAATGAATAGCTACACACTCCATCAGTTAGGGTCAGAAGATACCAAGATGCCAAACATATAACATACTAGAAACATCATAATCACTGCAATAATGATCTAATCATAGACTCTTAAGCATTTGCCGGTCTCACTTTATATTAGGTGGCCTTAAGTAATATGTACTTACATCCCAAATAAGAACAATGTACTTATTGTGTCGTTGTTGTTTTGCAAAACTCTTTAGCTGATATTGGCATGGAATAAGGGTAGGGTTAGGTGTAAGGCAATAATTACAGTGTAATTATAAATGTTACTACAGAAATTAATTACAGATGTAATTACACATATGTGCATTGTATCAAATTATTAATTTAAATGTTAGTACATAGTTGTAAAGGCCACCTAATATAAAGTGGGTCCCATTTGCCTATTTAAATCTGAACAGGCCAGGCGTGTATTATGTAATATAATATAGATGAATATCAATGTTTTATTCTAGGGACTTTTTTGTTTACTTTTGTGCGATAAACAATATTGGTCGTCCCTTTAGTCCTGAAGCAAAATCTGAGCCAC
The DNA here is from genome assembly GCA_023029165.1 of Gobiocypris rarus. Lineage (NCBI taxonomy): Eukaryota > Metazoa > Chordata > Actinopteri > Cypriniformes > Gobionidae > Gobiocypris > Gobiocypris rarus. Next base: position 7,965,658 of record CM040919.1, read on the forward strand.
TGATCTACAGGATCTGCAGGAAATCTGTCTCCGCTCTTTGTCTTCATGTCATTGTTTTATTACCGTCTGTCGTGCGCACAAGGGAAGCAGAATAAATAACAGACAAAACGCACTGTGAATTTGAGGACGTGTACGTATTTGTTTATGCTAGCATCACTGGATTATGGATATTGTGCAGTGGGACATTATTTACAACGGAGTGCCTGTCCGTGCCAATACCTCCGCAGATTCATCTTCAATCTAGTGTATTCTCACCACAACTCTTGCACATCCCAAAGAGTGCCTGAGTCATTTATTATATTTGTGCAGTCACCATGGAGCACAAAATGCACTGGCTCTCCATAATGGACTGGGCGACTGATTGTTTACAGACACGCGTTTCCTTTAGCCAGTCGCCCTGAGTACAAAAATGCAGAGCAGAAAAAGTGGGAGAAATGGAAAAAAAGAGCTTGCTCCCAAATCGGCCCTAATGCTTTATTTAAGAGCAGCCTGCGTGGAATCCATTACACATCCTGTCTGCTGTGCCAGCCTTCCTACAGGCGGGAGAATATTAACAGCATCTTGCCATGTCGCTTCTGGGCAAACTCAAGCGTTGTTCATCGGCCTTCTTGAAAATGTACCTTTGTCTTCAGCCATGACCCAGCTGTAATCTGGCACCCCTACCTCTGTCCAGAGAGACAGTGGAGAAACATGGTGGATTGTTGGAGGGCGGTAAAGAAACCCTTAAGAGTAAGTGAAAGCCTGTATATACATTATTCATGCAGTACAAACATACTTTATTTGTCTTTCCTGCTTTAAAGATAAATGCAATCCTTCAGTACCCACACAGCTGGTTTTCTTGACACCTCATCAGAGGAAAAAATCCATTTATCAAGACATACATCTGTTTTGTATGAAAGTTTGCTTCTGCCACAGAATAAATCAATTTAAAAGATTATTGTGACTATTTATTTTTTTCAATTCTTTCCCCATCAGAATTATGAGAAAATAGTCAGAACTGCATGATATAAATTGCAATAACTCACAATTCTGACTTTTTTTCTGGAGTTTCTTTCGCAATTGTGAGAAATAAAGTTTATATCTCTATATATTTATATATGAGTTTATATCTTGCAATTCTGACTTTTTTCACAGTGCCGAGTATAAAGCCCACTTCCTGAGAGGGGAAAAAAGAACATAAAATTGCAATTCTCTGGAAAAAGTCTGAATTGGAAGTTATACAGTTTGTATCTAGATTAAAAAGTGCAATTACCTTTTTTCAACATGTCCTCCAACCAATACGCCTTCAGGTCGTTTGTCACTTCCTTGAAATACGACCTATAGGAGCGTTCACTAAAGTTGCGCCCCTTTCGACAATATTTTAATTCATGAAATACGACACACAGGAGCGTTTTCTAAAGTTGTGCTCCTATTGACAACAGGACACTTTCCTTTTAAAGCATTTTCCCCTTTTATCTGCATAATATTTCAGGTTTTGCATACACTGTAAAAAATCCAACTTATGTTTTGTATGACAAATTCAGTTTTTAAAGTTTATTCAACTATTTAACATGAAAAAAGTTTGTATAACTAACTGACCCTAAGCTGAGAAAACTCAAAAATGTTCTGCAGCTGGTTGCCTTAAACTTTTAAGTTCTCAAATTTTTTTTTTTACAGTGTAGCTCATTTGGTAAAGAATTGCAATAAACAACAACATGTGATCATGCACTCATGAGTTCGATCCCAGGGAACACATGTGCTCATAACGTGTGTATGCACTACAAATCACTGGGTAGGTTTAGGGATGGCGTGGATGTAGTTGTAAATAAAATAAATATATAGTTTTGCTAAATGGAAATATGACAAATGGTGGTAAAAAGTCCACACATTGCATTAAAATGAACACACATTTTGATTGGTAACGACAGTCATACGTAACACTTCACTGTCATTATTTTTACACCAGATAGAGGGCGCATGACTTTAAAATTTAAATAAAGGTCATAATAGGGTGCTTGAAAAACGACCTATAGGTTTTTTTTTGTTTGTTTTTTTGGAGGACAGGTTGCCTTTTTTAGATAAAATTACTCCTATATAACATCTTCCTCGTATAAAACTGAAATATATTTTCAGCCTTACTGTAAAATTTCTCTAATCCCAGGCTGTATTTCAGGTTCTTTCAAAGGCTATGGCTAATATGCACATAGCCGATAGTGTTTCAATAAATCTGGAGTACAAAATGGCCATTACATTTCCATTTCAAATCCCAAGCTAACTCTCAGGAAATAATGGCTTTCCCTTGGCATGAATTCTACCTTGTATTAGGGAGAGAGAATCACTTGTTGATGCCCTGAAACCCAACAGGGCTCAAATATTCCCAAACGATTTTCAATTATTTATTTATTTATTTATTTTTTACCCAGAAACCTTGCCCCACTTAAAGAAGGGGATGTACTGGAAATAGGTCAGCGGTAGTTGGCTTTCTTAGAGAACCCCCTCAAAATCAGTGAGATGTTTTTTTTTTTTAAACCTATAAAAGGATGGAAATGTATGTAGGGATATTAGCTGACTCAAATGTATTTGTCATGGCACATGTTATTCAGCTTTTCTGCAGACAAGGCAATTACTTCAGCCTGCTGTTGTTACGAGCATGATGTACGGGAGAGACCTTTCTTCGGATTAATATCACAACCCTGTTCCAGACAGTTGCAACATTTTGTTCTTTTTCTGTGATCGTTTAATTTTTTATTGATCAACATGTCCGCTGCTCAGTCCAGCACGTATGTTCACTCATTCTTTTAATTCTGCCTGTCCATTTCCAACAGTCCATTTTTCACTGTCCTCTAAAAGCGGTGCATGAAATGCCTGGGCTGACATTTGATCAAAATGTAAAGAAGCAAAATACAAGTACTTTCAGCCTATTACTCTCTGAAGACATTAATTATTCATAGCTTAGCTTGAATACTCAGGTGACCTATATGTAACAGTTGTTACAATCCAATTTATTTATTTTTTCTTTTGTATTGAAATGTAGCGAATATAAATTGCTGTTTGGATTTAAATAGGCAAATACTTAAGAGTAAATGATTAGATTATTATTGCAGTGATTCTTATGTTTCTAGTAGGGCTGCACAATTATGATAGAAAACAATTGTTGATTAATCCCTTTAAATTGCAATTATTAAATTTGATTAACACAATTTACATTAAATTATGTTTTGAATAGCTTTATACCATTGTTTGAAGCATCATATATATATATATATATATATATATATATATATATATATATTTTATGGCATGATGGATCCATGTTCTCATTCTGTTTACGCCAAATTCTTTATCTACCATCTGAATGTCTCAACAGAAATCGAGACTCATCAGACCAGGCAACATTTTTCCAGTCTTCAACTGTCCAATTTTGGTGAGCTCGTGCAAATTGTAGCCTCTTTTTCCTATTTGTAGTGGAGATGAGGGGTACCCGGTTGGGGACTTCTGCTGTTTTAGCCCATCCGCCTCAAGGTTGTGCGTGTTGTAGCTTCACAAATGCTTTGCTGCATACCTCGGTTGTAACGAGTGGTTATTTCAGTCAAAGTTGCTCTTCTATCAGCTTGAATCAGTTGGCCCATTCTCCTCTGACCTCTAGCATCAACAAGGCATTTTCGTCCACAGGACTGCTGCATACTGAATGTTTTTCCCTTTTCACACCATTCTTTTTAAACCCTAGAAATGGTTGTGCGTGAAAATCCCAGTAACTGAGCAGATTGTGAAATATTCAGTCCAGCCCGTCTGGCACCAACAACCATGCCACGCTCAAAATTGCTTAAATCACCTTTCTTTCCCATTCTGACATTCAGCTTTGGATTTCAGGAGATTGTCTGGACCAGGACCAGACCCCTAAATGCATTGAAGCAACTGCCATGTGATTGATTGATTAGATAATTGCATTAATGAGAAATTGAACAGGTGTTCCTAATAATCCTTTAGGTGAGTGTACGTTGGGCATGGTTATCATCATGATGAAACTATATATTGGACTATGATTGAAACTATGATTTTGCCATTATGAGCGTGACCTGCGAGGTACAGCAGTCTCGAGTCCTCTCATCAGGGAGCTCGGAGGCCAGTGAAAGATGACGAGCGACACCAGTGAAAGATGAGAAAGGACCAGGCCTGGACTTTACTTTGTGTTTTGTTTATGTTTTATTATATGTGTGTGGCAGCCGTCCGAGAGGAGCTGCCTGCGTTACTTTCGTTTAGTTTATTTATTTGATTAAAGTCTTTTAAACGCTCGCCGGTTTCTGCATTCTTCCTCCTTATTCTACGAACTTCATTACATTGTAGATAATATATTAATATATGCGTTTGACCAGTCCACGTACACTTAACGCTACGTCACTGTAGTTCCTTTTGTGCTTGGTTAGTCCCTAAGTATTTGTGATTCACCTCTCACAACGTAACATGCTCTAAACACACCTCTTAACCACCCAGAATAAAGTAAGTGGAATTTTTTTGTTGTTGTAATCGCGGCTTTGATTGGCATCCATATTGGATTGGTTTTTACAACGAAAATGAATCAATCAAAAACTTACTTTAGCTGGACAATAACTTTTTTTTCGTAGAGCTGATGTACAGCCAACACATCTCTCTTCCATTAATTTCTTATTATCAGTGTAAAGCTATTCTGAAACAAACTATATTGTGAAAAGTGCTATATAAATTAAGGTGACTTGACTTGACGACTCTTTCTAAATTGTGTTAAAAGCATTAACTTTAGGTGTTACCTGATATTGTCTTTCTACAATACATTTCAATAGTCCATTTGTGACATTTTACTAACTATAAGTAACTTTGCAACTACATGTCCACTATCATTAGAGTATTAGTACACTTAATATCGGTTTCACTTTATTTTGATGGTCCCTTTAACATATTCTGTTGACTATAAGTAGCGTTGCACCTACATGTCCACTAAATATCATTAGAGTGTTAGTAGAATGTTAGTAGACCGGTAGGGTTAGGGTTAGAATACGTTGACATGTAGTTGCAAAGTTACTAATAGTCAGTAGAATGTCTGTTGAAAGACCATTAGAATAAAGTGTTAGCAGATATTCAGCAAACAGTCTACTAATACTCTAATGAGAGTTAGTTGACATGTAGGTGCAATGTTACTTATAGTCAACAGAATGTTCAAAAGGGACCATCAAAATAAAGTGTTACCTTAATATCTGCTAACACTTTATTTTGATGCTCCCTCAACAGACATTCGACTGACTAAAATGAACTCAACTACATGTCAACTTATTCTACTAACTCTAACTTTAACCTAACAGTCTAATACTCTAATGTGAGTTAGTTGACATCGTTGCAAAGTTAGTTATAAAATGTCTAAAGTGAAATACACTGTAACCCAAAATTACACTCAATTTGTGCTTTGTTTTGTTGGTATAATCTTCACTTTGGCAACATTTCAGGAAATGGGTTCATGATATCATAGCCCGAAAGCTGTGTTTATTCATGAGCTCCTTTGATGCTCAGACACATGAGGTTTTTATCCCCTTTTAAAACACAATGAACTTTGTGTTGCTCACTAAACAAATCAATGTAAGAGTGTAAAAAATTAATGATGTGACACTGTTTAAAAACAGTAGTCTATAGGCTTTAAATCAGCTGCTGTGGGGGTTTGGGGAGTAGTAATTCCCACTGAGTGCTCTGTTAATCAGACGGCAGTGAAGGAGTGAATTAAGACCCACCTCGTAAGTCTGTCAAAATGAATTGTTTAGTGAGGACTAATGAAAAAGGCTTAGGCATAGCCATACTCACATCAATAGATTTTTTATGAGCTGAACCCGCTCCTGCCAGCCTGTTGCTAATTGACATGGCTGAAGGTGGCGTGCGGTCGAGGGTCGGGTCTCGGAGGAGTATGCCATCTCTCTGAGGCTCGTGTCACGGCTGCATCTTTATCACCTGGGCCCTTTCCGGCCTGGGTTTATGATGGCTAAATTTACAGCACATTGTGTCATTTTTCACGGCATCAGGCAGATAAACAACCCGCCTTTTCTTCTGATTCTCTGCACACAGACAATCTCATTTTCTTTCCTTCAGACTTTTCTGTTCTTTCACAACCCAGATTTTTTTTTGTCTTTGTGTATTTTGTCTCACTAAACTGTGAATGAATGTGAATGTTTGCTGACATTTTCTGACTTGCTAACCACATCTGATTGACTTTTATTTTGTGCCAAGGTGTTGAATAAACCTCAAAATGAAGGAAAAAAGTATAGTAATTGATTTAAATATACATAAAAAAACAGCAATACTTAATTGTAGCAATACTTAATTCTGATTCTGTGATGAGCATGTTTTTGATTTTTTTAAACCCTTTATTCATAATTAGAAAAAGCTTTGTTAAAAGGCTTAAAAGAAAGTGAAAATGCATTTTTAAATGTCTATCTTTTAAACTATTTTAAATGAAATAATCAATATTTTTTCTTGCTTCTTAATATTATAAAAACTTTGTCAATCTGACCCGATTTTATTTAACCCGAAAAATAAATACATAAATAAAATGAACAGAAAACAAAATCAGTTTTATTTCGTTTAATGATTCTAAACGTGCTTAAATCAAGTAAAACCACATTTTTAGAATCATTAAATTTAAACTTTAATTGAAATGGAAAACTTTTCTCAAAATCTATATGAATGATTTGCGACATGAACAAATCATGGACAAAACAAAGAAAAAGAAAAAGAAATTACATATATATATATATATATATATATATATATATATATATATATATATATATATATATATATATATATATATATATATATATATATATATATATATATATATATATATATATATATATATATATATATATATATATATATATATATATATATATATATATATATATATTATTATTATTATTATGACACCTGAGCATTCTCAAACATGGTGAAGTTTTCCAAAGTGTGCATGCTTTCGTCTGACAGGTCCAGTCTTTTATGAACGTGACTAGTATTTCAATATCATTTCACCTCTAACAAATGCCCTTTTCTCTATTCATCTCTCTTTTCTATACACACACATACACATTGCTCTTTTAAATAATTCACAAGCAATCAACTGCATATGAATTCAGAATAATCTACAGAAGAGATCAGAAAAGAATAGCAAGGAAATGTGGTGTTTGTGTGTGCGGTGGGACTGTTTTTAGATTGTGCTGACTAGCAAAGTTTCTCTAATTAGCATTTGCATGAAAAGCTTTTGCTGAGGAGGGTGAATTGGGAAGACGACGAGAGTTTAGCCGAGACCCCCAACAATTAATTCAATACGGCTCTTTAATAACGAATAAAATATTCATTAGACTGATAAGAATGGAATGATAATTTCCAGGTCAGGCTGGACTATGAGACGATAAAGGGGGAAAAGTCCTTGCTTTGACAGTACGACGAGACTATATCAGGCTCTCCTGAGGAAAGTTATTCGTTATTACATTAGTATTGTGGATTAGCCTCGATTGTATGATTTGTAATGGAATTTATCTGCAGAGGGCACGGGTGGGTCATGTGATAAGAAACATGGGTCAGTCTGGCCTGAATGGATCAGGAGACAGAGAGAGCTGAAGAAGACACCCGCAATATCATACTTGTAGATGTTCATCAACTCAAAGAGACACTGTATGGTTAGTGAATGATAATATCCTTAAAAGCAAAGTCCCCTTAAGGCAAGTCATTTCACTCGGCGGCCATCTTTGAAACACCTCTCAGGCAGCAATTTCAGTCATGAAAATGCAGCTCATATTTCTTTAAATAGGGAATCATCATATTCTCCAAAGCTGTTCACCAAGCTTATGATTAAATTTCATATTTGGGTTACACTTTATTTTAACAGAGTGTCTATTTACACTAAGTGTAAAAAGCGTGCCTTTTTGGAGAGTGCTATCAGTCTTGGCGGGTCCCTGGAGCATACGATCACACCGGAGTGATTAGAACGGTCAGTGCATCACATGATCAACTGCTAAATTCAGCCGTGCTAAGCACTTGTCATACAACAACTATTCAGTGTTTTCAACTGCATAATGTTTATTTTAGGTTTCAGACATTTACAAAAATATAAGTACCAGCAAAACCACACATTCATGGTTTGTAAAATACACACTTATGTCTTATTATAATTAGACAACAAGTTGTATTCATACTAGATACACATTGTATAAGTAACTTTAAAGTTTTATTCTACTCTTCTTCCTGTTTCACCGCCACTTACTTTCATGTATTTCGCTAGAAGTGGACGAATTCACGTGGTGTAAATCCAATAGATCCGATTCTCTGAACTTGCACAAACTAAAATGGCGGTGCCCATATAGCTCAAATAAAGTAATCATTATAAAGTTGTTTAAACAACAAAGCACATCCAATTGCCCATATGTGACAATCAGAATATCAGATATTTCATGCTATAGTTAACAAATCGATGAATGTTTACGCATTAGGTCAGTAGGCGGAAAGTAGATGGTCTTTTCTGTCTGTTCTAACGCATTCGACCACATGAGCAATCTGGTCTAATACGTATTCGACTACCTCTAGAAGAGGTTAAACTGTTTTAGACCCCGTTTATGCCTGTGATCCAATCAATTAAAGCGCACATTAATACCAGGTGTAAACAGGGCCAAAGTGTCATTGAAGTCAAACCAATAATATTACTGAATATTAAGTGTCCAAACTAAGCAAACCAAAGGTGACTAGAAACACACTAACATTTCTGGGTGAACTTCCCCTTGCATAAACTGCGATTTCTCATTTATGATTGATGTTCTCAGCAATTCATTCTTTTTGAGACCTGTGACCTTATCAGTAACCAATTCCAAGCATGAGAACCATCCTGTCTTCTACTGACGACTTGTAATCTACAGAATCTAAAAAGGAGCCGTTTTCTCCACTGTAACCTAATTGTTTTTTAATTCTCTTCTGTCTGTTTTTGTGACACTGATTAGACGGCCGACAAGAAAGTAATTATCTCCTAGTTCGAACACTTGGGAGGTGCCTGCTTTTGTGTTATTTTTAGTAATCATCCATCAAGCCCGTCACGCTTAACTCCATAAAAACAGATAAACGGGGTTTATCTGTGTGCGTGTGTATGTGTATGTGTTCTGTATGTAATTATATTTGATTGTTTAAGAGGACGGTTGTGTGATTTGGAGGCAGTGGGCTGTTGCTCAGCTGATGACAGCTGTGCTGGTCTCAGGGGACGTGTGATTCGGGAGTTATTAGAGGTTCCAGGTGTAGAAATGTCAGCTGTATACATTTTTATACATACTGATTTAAATATTTGTCACAGCACATTTGCAATATTTAAATATAATTGCACAGGAAGTTTTTGACCTTTTATCATTCTTTCTCTCTAATTCATGAGTTTGAACATTTTTTGTTGACGCCCAAATATGATTCCTGAAATATAAAAGCAGATACATCTTTTTTTTTTTGTGTAAAGACCCATTTATACTGTGTGGGAATTTTGCTATAATGTGTTTTAAAAAATTGCTTTTGACAGTGTGCCATAACAAATGTAAATTATGCTTAAACTGTTAAAAGCAATAATTAAAATAATACAAAGTAAATATGTTCCATATAATAAGTTGACAGCATATGCCTCGTGACCCATAGCCTGAATGTTTTTTTATACTGTACAAACTGTATATTCTACTACCCTACCCATCACAGAAAACTCTCTGCATTTTAGGATTTTCAAAACAAGTCATTTGGTATGATTTATAAGCTGTTTTCCACATGGGGATAAAAAAATGGCCCCATATGGTCAAAAGATATTACCTTCCTTGTGGGGATTTGGTCCCCATAACGTAAGGAAAACCACACACACAGAGAGACACACACATACACACACACACAGAGAGACACACACACAGACACACACACAGACACACACACACACACACACACACACACATGTTGTGTTTCCATGTTTTATGGGGACATTCCATAGGCGTAATGCATTTTATACTGTACAAACCACATTTTCTATCCCCCTACACTGCCCCTGCCCCTAAACCTACCCATCACAGGAGACATGCTGCATTTTTACTTTTTCAAAAAACATCACTTAGTGTGATTTATAAGATGTTTTCCTCATGGGGACCAAAAAAATGTCCCCACAAGGACAAAAATTTGGATATTGCCATCTTTGTGGGGACATTTTGTCCCCATACCGACCAGTCCACACACACACACACACACACACACACACACACACACACACACACACACACACACACACACACACACACACACACACACACACACACACACACACACACACACACATCTTTCTATTTTGTTGGCATTCTGACACAAGCTTACTCTTTTTTCAAAGGTCTTGGTTATCGCATTCAGACTCTAATTCTAGTGCCTTATTGCCCCCTCTGTGATGCTCAGTTTGAACATACTTTTATGAGTGTTGTTCCCCTGAGAGAAATGTGGATGTGAAAATAAAGCCCTTCTCTACTTACCCTCAGGCCAAAATCAACCCCCTCCAACTATTACCCACTAAACAGTGACCTGGGACTCTGTGATAGGGAGAGATTTACTGTGCTAGTGCTAGTATGGTGCTAAGCAGCACGGTCATAAGCGGTTGGATGACAGCTGGATGAAGTGACTTTTAGGAGGAGAGTGTGTCGGCTGATTGGATCCTATGAGGCTGTGCATGGGAATGTCCTGGATATGGCCTTTGATTGACTGCATGTGGGGAAATCATTTTATTCAACTTAGCTGCTTCTGTAATATCCTGAAATATTGTTTCAATTTAAAATAAAATGTTTCTATTTTAATATATTTTAAAATGTAATTTACTCCTGTGATGCAAAGCTGAATTTTCAGCATCATTTTAGTCTACAGTGATCATTCATAAATAATTCTAATATGCTGACTTCCTCAAGAGACATTTCTTAGTATTATCAATTTGCTTAATAATTCTTGGAAACTATTTCATGGAAATATAAATTCACTGTAAACCACAGCTTCACAGGGCTTATTGCTTTTATAATATGGCTACCACACCATACAAACATTACAGCCAAATTACAGCTTTCATGAAGTAAAATTACTAGAAGCCTTCATTCTGCCAAAAAAAAAAAAAAAAAAAAATGTCCACTGATCTATATAAGGGTGCTTTCACGCTTGGTTCGATTGCCTGGACCGGACTCGAGTTCGATTGCCCTCCCCTCCCCTCCCCTGCCCCCACTGGACTGTGTTCATATTATATTATTTGGGTCTGAACCGGGTGCGTTTGCATCATCAAAGCAGCAGCTGTTTACCCGTTGCTTGGTAACGACGGCGAGCGAGAAGGTGCCAAAATGAATAGCGTTGCTCAACTCACTTTTATATTTTTGTTTTTGAACCGTTGGTTTTGTTACCAAAGCTTCAGTATAAGGGCACTTGCGTCTATCTGCCGAGAATATACTGCAAATGCTCCAGAGAACGCTGATAGTTGAGTAGAATTAGATTTACAGATCTCTGCTATGTCAGCCACGCTCGTCAGGAAAATGAGTGAAACACACACAAAACACACAATTTTGTCAAATCATACATCATTAATAGTGGTTCACTTCCTTGATTTAGTACGATTGCGTTCACATCAGCAGCGAACCGTACCAGAGTTCACATGAACCGAACCCCAGACCACTCTTTTTAAGCAGACTCGAGTACGGTTCGCAGGTGCGCACCTGAGTTCAGAAGATGACGTCCACATCATCCAAATGAACCGAACTCTGACGTCAATCGAACCCAGGTGCAAACCAAAAGTGCTAGTGTGAAAGCACCCTAAATGTTCTCTGTATTGATCATTGACAGCCAGATGTTACATTATTATGCCTTTAGATGGCGACAAAGACTGTCTTAAGTGAGTCTCTCAATAGCAAGACTTTTATATTGAAAGGACTGAAACTTGTGAACCCGGAGGAGCAAGACAACTTTTAAATGAGCGCTGTCACTGACATGGGAAAACCCCTTTACTGTTAAAAGGACAAGATAATGCAGCAGACATTAAAAATTATTAACATTAAAAAACAGGACTGAACTGAGGGAAAATGCTAAATCTGAATGCAGGTAATATACTCAGTCACTCAATCTCTCTCTCACAATACAAGCTTCAATGAACATTATTAATGAGAACAAAGAAATGTTATGTTGCTAAGAGTGGTTGCTAAGGGTGTTGTGGAGTGATAAATGGTGCGTCCCAATTCGCATACTATCCATCCTAAATATAATTTACAAATATAATTAAATCATAGTATGTTGAAATGAGTATTCCAAAGATACCTGGATCGTCTACTATTTCAGTTAGAATTCAAAGTGCAGATTGACGCGTCACACACGCTAACAGCTAATATTGCCCACAACCCATTGTGAGTTGGACGAAGATTCGATTAGAACTACAAATGCGGATAAAAAGTGTTAAAAAAAACTATAAACATGATGGATGTATCATATTTAAATTACATACAAGAGGAGAGTCTCCGCATAAGACCCACAACATGCAGACCAACATGCTACTAGCCTACATTTCTCTCCGATACGGTAAGAAATTCAATGAAATTCAATGTGGAGGATTTTAACTGTGACAAGATGATTGACAGGGCAGTTTAAATGGTGACAGCATGTAACTAAGAAACAGAGTACATTAAAAATGACAAAGTTGTATGTCCCAAAGCTTGCATACTCTTCTGTTACACACTCAAAAGTATGTACTTTTCTTCACAAAAATATATGTAAGTGAATTGGGGCACAGCAACAGAGAACCATTTGGTAAAGTGAATGAAACACAGCTATTGACAGAATCAAGGACTGGAACTAACTGTTTTATAAAAAGAAAATTGTATTGATCTCAAACTTCTGAATGGTATATGCCTATATCACATGTGAGCAAACTATTATGTGTTTGTTTCTATGCTATAGCTATTAAAAGAGCCTCAGCAGGACAAAGGAATCAGTCATTCAAAAAATGCTTAAAATGGCATTACCATCTCCATTATTTCCAGCACAAAAGAGTCATATAATTCACAAGTTCACATAATCCCCAAATGTGATTCCAAACAGGTCTGGATTGCTGTGCACAATGGTGTTTGTATTATGTAAAAATGCTTCTCTACATTTTACATTTTACATTTACATTTATTCATTTAGCAGATTTATTCAAAGCAACTTACAAATGAGGAATACAACAAGCGATTCATCTCAAGGAGGCAATAAGTGCTAGTAATACAAAATCTTCAGCCATTGCTTAAAATAGTACAAACTAGAACATGGAGGAATTAAGGACTAGTAAAATCATAGACTATTTTTTTTCTCCTCTAAAATGTTTAAAGTTTTTGTACTCAAGAGTTCTCTTTGTGGCTGTTATGTGCCCTTGATGTGCTCTTTTGCCTTTTGGGACAGGGTCACACACACTGACTGAAGTATGTTTAAGGTCTCTTTGTACCTTATGGATGTTACGGCTCTCATAGTGTGGCTCTTCATTAACAATAGACCCAGTAGGCTTTCAGAATGGACATTAGTTACTGCTCCAGCGGCCTACTGAGACACATGCACAAAGTTGATTGATTTGTTGTTTTTTTATTGTTATTCTTTATGACCCTGCTGCTCTTTCTTACTTTATCCACTTCTTTCTCTCTCCCGGTGCTTTAAAATCCCACGATGGGCCCAGTGGCCAGGAATAATTCAGGGAGTTTGTGTGTGTGAGTGTGTGTGTTTGTGTGTGTGCTCAGGCAGATGAATGTGTCTGTCGGATCAGTGTTTTGGTCCATTGTTTGTGTCGGGCTCTCTCTCGTACACTGAGAGTCATGCGGTGATGGAAATGAATGGGTATTGTTGAGAGTTATCTGTTATGCAGTGACACTGCATCATTACGAGGCCTCTGCCATGATGCTTCTGCAGAGCACGGCCAGCCCGAGGGGACAGGCAGATTAGAAAACACATACTGTAGGTGCTGTTTGGTTTTACACAGAAAAGAGAGAGCAAGAGAGACTGAAATTTGTAGGAATTACCCTTTACACATGCCCTTATGACCAGCACAGAACTGGTGAAGTGAACTGCACAAAACCATTCACTGCTTGTCATCAGTCTTCTAGACTTATGCTTTTATGTCACGCAGTTAAGCCGCGTTTCCACAGATATTACCCGGAACAATTTGTTCCAGAAACTTTTTTCCCCGAGACCTGTTGCTCTTTGCGTTTCCATCATGGTATAAAGTACCGTGAATATTAGTCCTGTGACGTAGGACTGTGCACGACTTTCCAGTTCCGACTGGATTTCGTTCTCCGCATATAAACTTAAAGCCTGAACCTCGTTGTCGGGTCATTGGTCTTATTTTTTAAACTCCTTTGTTGATTCCAATTGCAAACAACTCGTACCGCATGCATCGCAACAGACATTTAGGTTGAAATAAATGCTGTGTGAGGGGTTGAACGACTTCAGATTTTTAAAAGTTGACATTGACGACACTCGTCGATGATGACATCATTAATGAACAATTAAAGGGTTACTTCAGCGATTAGCATTAAGCTTTGTATCAGTAGAAACCCGGGATTATATTCAAATTATCGTACTTTCCCCCCTCATATGACCCTGAGACGAGAGAATTATGTATTTTATTTCTGGAAAAATTCCTCAGATGACGCAAATATCGTCACAATATACCGAACAGACACGTTCAGTTTTTAATTGTAGTGTCTCTAACTGAACTGATTTTATGAAAATGAAGGCGGTGGGCAAGTGATCCAGTAATCCAGTAGCCGTGACTAGAGTGACTAGAGTGTAGGGCAGCGAAGCAGTGCATTCTGGGAATTGTTGTTTTCTCAGTCTAGAAGGCACCAAATTCAAAAATAATTTCACATTTCTACTACATTAATGACCGAGTTTAAATACAGAGTCATCTTCCCAGTGCTGAAGTACCCCTTTAAGCCTGAACCTTGAGCTGAGGCTGAATGCAGGGTTTTTTTCACAGCTGATGACACAGCGCTGCCCAAAAGGTTATTTCTCCTAAATAACAGCTTTTGTTTATCAGTTCTTTTGTCTTTGATTTTGTCTTTTGTTGTTTATCACAGATTACTGCTCGTTCTGAATCAGATACAGGTAAAGTAGCCCAGTAAAGATTAGGCTGCATTTATATGCATTAGTGAGAGAGTGATTGCGTGTGAATGAATTCTACCTGCCAGCGTCTCTCTACTAATAGTGAAGCTGTGGGTTTTAGTTATCGAGAAATATATGCTAGAACTTTTCAGTTTTTATTTTATTGATAAATCACAGAAACAGTGTTGACAATACATTTCTGCACTACAGAGTGATTCTGTGTGTGGCGCTCGCGATCTCCGCTGTCTCTCTTAGCTATGTGTGTTCGTTATATTGTATGCAGTAA
This sequence comes from Gobiocypris rarus, assembly GCA_023029165.1. NCBI lineage: Eukaryota > Metazoa > Chordata > Actinopteri > Cypriniformes > Gobionidae > Gobiocypris > Gobiocypris rarus. The sequence continues at coordinate 7,981,070 of CM040919.1, forward strand.
ACATTCGTTTAGAACGGTGATTAACTTGCGTGTATAATAAGCTGTTTAAAACCTGCATTCTCCCAATAAATTTGACCATCCAGATGGCATAATCAAACATATCTCATGGAGAGCTCATTTAAATTTTTGGAAACGGAGCGTGCGTGTCAGGAAAGGGTTTATCCTGTTGCGTCCTCTATAGGCCAGCGACTAGTCGACGTCAAGCTTAAAGCGTCATGGCAGAGCATTAAAGTCGACTAGTCGATTAGAACCCCTAGTGCAGGGGTTTTCAAACCTGTCCTGGAGGACCCCCAGCCCTGCACATTTTGTATGTCTAGCATATTTGACACACCCACTTCAGGTCTTGCAGTCTCTAATAATGAGTTCATGAGTTGAATCCGGTGTGTTAGATGAGGAGACATACAAAATGTGCAGTGCCGGGGGTCCTCCAGGACAGGTTTGAAAACCCCTGCCCTAGTGTGAACTCAACTAATCAGCATGTTCAGCACCTAATTCCCACCCCCCGAAAGTTCTTGAACATTGAGAAAGTACTACCTCGCAAGCAGGGACATGTTTACTTCATTTAGACCCCGGTTCCTGCGGGAACACACTGAGTACCACCCAAAGTCCCTAGTTCCTGCATGGGGAAAGTTCCTGCGGTGGAAACGCGGCTTTAGATTATGCTCAACTCATGCTCACATATCTCGGAGGTACAAAGAAAACTCATACGAACTGCTTCCTCACCAATAGAACAGACTCCCACTACAGCAAATAGCTTCTCATTCTGATACAGGAAAGAGTGGGAAAGTCATGAAAAAATAATTGACTTTCATTACGAAAGTCATTAAAATATATAAAATCCTAGTTTCTAGTTTCAGGTCTAAATTATTTAATCAGCTAGATATTGTTATTTTTGAGTGCAATCTACAGGATTGAAAACGACATAATTAATGATCTGACGTCATTAAAGGTTCTTTTGATACTACTGGTTCTAGCATTTAAGTAATAATTTATTCTTGTTTAGTCCCTGGTATTGTCCCCACATTTTTAAAGCATACAGTTGTCCAGCTGTTGCTTTAAAAGCCCAATGCTGATGTAAAGTGTTTGAGTAAATTGGAATATAATGTCAAAATTGCCAATTCTTTAAAAAGTTATAGAAAAAGTTGTCCTGTCACAGTTACTTCCTTTTTTTAAATGTGAGGTGCTTGAACCATTTCAATCAGGTTTAAAAACACATCACAGCACCGAAACAGCTTTGTTAAAAGTGATGAATGATTTGTTACTTGCAGTTGAATCTGGTGAAGATGCAGTTTTGATTTTACTGGATCTAAGCATCGCTTTTGACACGGTGGATCATAATATTCTTCTGTCACGCCTTGAACAGTGAGGATACTTTAGTTTGAGTCGTATCTTAAATCCAGGACATTCTGGTTGGCTATAGGCCAGTTTTCCTCATCATCTGTCTCTCTCTCCTGTGGGGTTCCTCAAGGGTCCATTTTGATGCCATTACACTTTAATTTATACATGCTTTTTACTTGGTGATATAATTAGGCAATGTAAAATTTATTTTCATTTCTATGCTGATGATTCACAGCTGTACCTTCCATTTAAATCTAGAGATTCTCTGCAGCCTCTCTTGGACTGTTTTGAGGATATAAAATGCTGGATGGCAAATCATTTCCTCCACCTTAACAATGAGAAAACTGAGGTGATTATCTTTGGTCCCTCCAAAACCAGAAACTCTAAAGCTAGTTACTTAGACAATCTGACTCCATATGTTAAGTCACATGCAAAAAAAAGGTGTTATCTTTGACTTTGGTGTTATCTTTTGAAAGGTTTGTGCTTTGTCTTGAAAATGAAAGATGACAGAGTCTTTGCAGTTGCTGCTCCACGATTATTGGATCAGTTGCTACCTGACATGAAGAGTGCTCCTTCTATTTCTGTATTTAAATCTAGACTTAAGACAGCTTTACTCTTTTCCTGATTATTAAATTATGGATTAGTAACTGTTTTCTTGATTTTCTTACTCTATAAGCTGAATTTAAATGTGCTCTAAAAATTAAATTGACTTACATAATACTTCATAATCAACAAATGCTGATTTACAAATGTCACTGAATTGCATCTCAGGCCTGGATGCTGTTATCGGTAACACAAAACAAAGAGTTCCTCTCTAAATGTGTGACTCCCTGAGCAGAGCTCTGTTGAGTTCAGCTGTGGATTGCTCTGAACAGGGAACAAGTCTCAGTTCTCTTACTGGCTTCATGCTCGGGGAATCATGGCATCATTGTGTTGTGTAGTTAACAGCTCAGAAAATGAACACGTCTGCCATGTCTTGTAACTAATTGGGAAGAAGTGACTGTGGTGTGTGTGTGTGTGTGTGGGTTTATGCATACGCAAAAGGTTCCTATAAGGCTTCTAATAAAAATAAATGGCTCCGAATTTCCATTCTAACGGAGATGGCGCCTGGGTTTGCTTTTTAATTTGCTCTATTCATGCTGATAAAGTGGGTAGCACATATTTAGCTTCTTGGTGTCTCTCTAAGTAACACAGATTACCATAATGGCCTGTCAAGGCAGAGGCCAGACCACATGTTCCGCTTCAGATATCCAACATTTGCTCTCCAAGCACATTTGAACATTTGAAAGTGGTTCTTATTTCCCTGTGTATTTTCTTTTCAGCAGCTCTGTAATTCTCAAGCTGGGCTGTATTAAAGTGTGTAAATAGAGCTCAGCTGTGCATCTGTAGATACTTTTTTTTCAATCAAACCTTTTCTAACAGAATCCAAAATGACATTCTCATTTAATCTCTTTTTATTTTCCTTCATATCAAATTATATTTTCCCCTTCCCTTTTTTTATTTCATTCATTCATTCATTCATTCATTCATTCATTCATTCATTCATTCATTCATTCATTCATTCATTCATTCATTCATTCATTCATTCATTCATTCATTCATTCATTCATTCATTCATTCCTTTATTTTTAGTTATACTATTTTGGAATGCAAAGTGCACATGAATACTTGAGATGGACCTCATCTTGGTTTGCTTTTCACATATAAATTCTACAAACATTTGTGAAAGAATGGGTCGCTCTCAGGAGCTCAGTGAATTCAAGTGTGGTACTGTGATAGGTTGCCACCTGTGCAATAAGTTAGTAATAATTTCAACTGTTAACTGTTAGTGGTATTATAACAAAGTGGAAGCAATTGGGAACAAAAGCAACTCAGCCACAAAGTGGTAGGCCACGTAAAATCACAGAGCGGGGTCAGCGCATGCTGAGGAGCACAGTGCAAAAAGGTCACCAACTTTCTGCAGAGTCAATAGCTACAAACCTCCAAACTTTGTGTGACCTTCAGATTAGCTCAAGAACAGTGCGTAGAGAGCTTCATGGAATGGATTTCCATGGCAGAGTGGCTGCATCCAAGCCTTACATCACCTAGTGTAATGCAAAGCGTAGGATGCAGTGGTGTAAAGCTCGCCGCCTCTGGACTCTAGAGCAGTGGAGATGTGTTCTCTGGAATGACGACTCACACTTCTCTCTCTGGCAATCCTTTGGACGAGTCTTTGGTTTGGGAATTGGCAGGAGAACCGCACTTGCCTGACTGTATTGTGCCAAGTGTAAAGTATGATCGGGGTCAGCATACCAACACATTTTGGACAATTTCATGCTTCCAAAATTGTGGGAACAGTTTGGAGATGACCCATTCCTGTTCCAACATGACTGTGCACCAGTGCACAAAGCAAGGTCCATAAAGACATGGATGAGCGAGTTTGGTGAGGAGGAACTCGACTGGCCTGAAAAGAGTCCTGACCTCAACCTGACAGAACACCTTTGGGATGAATTAGATCGGAAAAATGTATATCTATATATCTATATATCAATTTACTGAAAACAAATTCTAATGCAGGTTTGCATGTTTTCCTAAATCTTGATGGGATACACTCTATTAGCCTTTACTTGCTGTATATATTTTCACTTAACACACTGTCTTGCTGTCTGAGCACGTCTATTAACAATCCACTGAGGAAGTGATGCGTCTCAGAACGCACTGGAATAGAAAACGTATTTGCAGCCAGGTTATGAGCTACTGGTGAGTACTTTAACTCAATGGATGGGGCATTTGCACACATCTTTGGATCCAAAACCCAAAAGACTTGGAATATTGGTCACCAGTTGTATGGATACCTCTGTGATAGCTTTCATTGTACGGGAAAGCTGCTTAAGGATATTTCTAAAATCCTTTTTGTGTTTCAAAAAATAACACTGCAGGGGGGTCATCTCTTCACCGGGTCTTTTCTGTTTCAAAGTTTGCTGATTTTAAATTTATGTAAATTTTTACACATTTTTTTAATTTTTTTACTCAAGACATCTATTCATTTAAAACTGATAATTAGAGGTTTCTCTCCTTTACATGAACTCATATTCAAACTAATGCACTCACAACCTCTGAATTATAATTAATAATAAATTATAATTAGTATTCTCCCTATTTATATCTGATTGGACAGCATCTAGTTCTCTTTCGTTAGTGTGTTATCATATGTCAGACTGGTCACTTATATATGCTGCATGTATGAGCAGAACCCAAGGAAACCATAATGAATGATTTAATATTTTATCATCCCGACCCTGACATTAGCATTTGCAATATGCAAACTCTAATCCACATGCTGAGTTGTATGCGTGTGAATGTGAATAAAACTGAAGACATGGACTGAAATGGCATATGGTGACTATTGCCTAGAGTAGCTACAGCATGATGGTATTTTCACACAGCCTGTTGGCTATAATAATGTTTGCTTTCTGTTGTCCTCCAACTGATTTTTGTCACACATAATTCTTTCTACACATATTCCAGAATCACTCATATATGGAAACCATCCATGGATAAACAGACAATCTGGATAGTGGATGTTTAACCTTCCCGTAAGGAAGTCAGCAACTCAACATACACATATTTTTGGAAATAGCACACTACTATACTCTTAATATCTCTGCAGTATGTACTATGCGATCTATAGAGCCAACAAATACTGTGTCACAATAATGGGCTCAATTTGACCTTTAATTTCTGGAGAAACAGATAAACTGTAAGTAATTTCTGCACAGATTTCTATATATTAAATATTTGCTTTAAAAAAAAGCACAAATATTACTTCCAAGATGCTAATTAGAATCTGAATTAATCATGCAGCATGGTGAGGTCATTTGATAATAATGTACCATACTGCTGTTTTAAACATATATCATGAAATATGCCTAGTGTTTCATTTACTATTTTAATGCTTTATACTGCACAGCATTCAGTAAGTTGTAAGCTAGTATTCCATTGGGAAGAATAGCCTGAGTGTTTTATGAATGTGTGTGCGCATGTGTGCTGTATAGTGGAGTGGGGCACGAGCGTGTCCGAAGCCGAAATGAATCCTGTCAGATCTCCAGCACACTACATATTGGGATTAATGACGGAGAATGTTCCGGCAGGAAGATCTTCACACCCACTCCATTATTAATGCAGCATACCAGCGAGGGAACACACGGAATGTGAGAGCCGTGCAGAAGAAGAGGAGAGGAGAGGAGAGGAGAGGAGAGGAGAGGAGAGAGGAGAGGAGAGGAGAGGAGAGGAGAGGAGAGGAGAGGAGAGGAGAGGAGAGGAGAGGAGAGGAGAAGGAACAAATATTGAGGAATGTTTATCACTCTACAGCTGATTTGAAGCAATCTGTATTGCATAAAGCGCTATATAAATAAAAGTGACTTGACTATAGTTGTGTGGATTTTGTCCCTATGAAACAATACTGCTTTGATGATTAGTAATATTTTAAAATTAGCAATTTTGAGTATTATTATTTACATTTACTTATTCTATTTGATATAAAATACAATTTATTGTGATACATTTGTGATAAACCATTAAATTATCTTGTGTTCCTTAAACTCCAGTCCACTCGGTTACATTGGTGGTACTTGCCCAAATGTCATGTAAAAGGGTGGACAAATTTCTTAGATTGTGAAATATTTGGCCAAGATTATCAGTGTTTTGTTATTTATTAATATTTATTTATTTGTTTATTTATTATGATTTTCTTTCTCTGACAAGACGAAAACATTTATTTGAAAAAATCCCCATGCAGATTTCACATTGGGTCAGTTGGTCATGCAAATTCACAGCGTTAACCAACAGAAAGCAGCATAGTTTGAAAGTGACTTCTGCGTGAACTGTGCTTCATACATTACTACATGACTGACAACAGATAATGGATCTTTTTCGCCTGTGACATGTTGCCAACATTTCGCTAATGTGACTGCACCTTCATAAGCATGAAATACACAGTACACACAAATTTTGGATAAAATAATATTTTCTTGTTTCTACTTCTTTTATATCAACAATTCTCTCATCTGCCAACTGAAGTATTTTTTTTCACAGAGCTTGCTGGATTTTTACATGAATGATACTTGCAATGTCGCCTTAGAATGAGACCAACATAAGGGATAGTATCTTTGGAAACAGCATAATTATTGACTTAATGTCTGTAGCATGTCACATATAACAGACTTAGGACTGTTACTATGTTTACCCCTACTGAGGGTACTACTATTACACACCACCAGAGGCACCAGGGTGCTTTAGGATGTAGTATATATCCAGGTGGGTAGTAGAGTTAGCCAGATTTGTTGGACAGAGGAAGCATGGCTTACCTGCTGTGTGGCCACAAACTACTTTGAGTCCTGATTGGGAAACTATGGTTTTAAGCTCAGTCAAAAAGGACTCTTTGCACCCTAGCATTCACACCACTTTTTGAGATAGCTTGAAGCGCCATTTTGTTGGCTGTGTAGGTTCTTTGCCTTGTGGATCTTAAGCACAAGGGATCGTAAGGAATACCTACACGTTTACCATCATCTACGTTTTCACCAACTAGTCTCTGGCATCTATGGACTGTATCCTACAAGATTTTAATTTTTTCATCCTGAACACTGTTGTGTCCATCGTAGGCTGGCTGGTTGCTCATCAACCAAAACTTACAAAGACTGGTATTTATACCCAAGCCTGATACTTCTTGTATGGTCATTGTGTGCCTTGTTTTTCAGTATCCATTGTGGGATCATTTGTTTGGTTTGTTTATGTTTAGTTGTTTTGTGTTTAGATAAAGTTCCAAGAACACATGTTTATTACCTGACTGTTTTGTGTGATTTATACCTGGTTATATTATGTCTATGAAGCAATAGTTTGTTGCTGGTTCCCTTCCCTAAAAATCAGACATATAGCAGTCTTAAACTTAAAATAGTTAAGGCAGTCATATTATGCCATAAAACTTCTGGACCAGATTGGATGTCTTCCTGCAAGTATTATGCATAGGAAAGATGGCATTCATATGTTGAAGAGTGGATCACTATTTGTATGATGTATATATACATTATGTTTGAGTTTTTCAAATCGGTTTCTTATAAGGTTTCTCTAAATATATCTGTTTCAGCTAGTACCCTGCCTTAGGGGCCATTCACACAGAACACATTTGCATTTATGTGCAGGACAGTAGAGCTAAAAAAAAAAAAGCAAGATCTAAATATTTCATTGGTAAAGCATGTCCATCTAGCACATGCTTACACAAACACTTGCAAAGCAGTGCAGTGAAATGCAAAAATGTCTTTATGAATGTCCCATTAGAAGGCTGCTCACTAGGATTTGGTCAGTTTTCTGTTGCCCATTTTTAATAATTAGCATATTGTATGAACGCACATTGAGACAGAAGGTTATATCTGTTCTCTGTGACATCTGGTCTTGTGTGTTTTACTGTAGTTGTGAGAGGCACTAACACCTGCCTTAAATGAGCAATTGAGGGAGAAATCCTGTGTACTTTGATCAGATGGCTCACAGATGCAGTTAGAGGAGAGTCTTCTCTCTGCTCTTCTTCCTCTGCTCATATTGATCTGCCAGTTATTACTCACTCTGGGGCTCATTTCTGTCATGGTTGTGTAACAGAGACCAGCTAGTAAGAGTGGTGTGTGTAAACCTGACTCTAGAGACTGCAGTCTTTAGCATCCTTGGTAGCGTGCCCGCCTCCCATGCCGGAAAATGCTGGTTTGAATCCCGCTCAATGCGAGCTGAGTTGAACCGGCGGGGTTACATTGGTGCCGTGATCTGGATGGGAGTGGGGTTTAGGGGGTTATGGACTCTAGCTTGTCAGAGCTGTGTGAGTAAACCTCACTCCCCTGGCCTCAAGAGGCGCACAGTGACTGAAGCTAGAGACTGCGGTCTTTAGCATCCTTGTTAGCTTGAAGTTTGAATCTAGCTCGAAGCGGGGTGAGTAGAACCAGAGGGGTTACATTGGTGCCGTGACATGTATGGGAGTGGGGTTTAGGTTGAGTGTAATGGTGGCCAGCTAGTCAGAGCTGTGCGGGTAAACCTCACTCCCCTGGTCTCAAAGAGGCACACTGGCGACCAACGCTAGGGACTGCGGCCTTTAGCATCCTTGTTAGCGTGCCTGCTTCCCATGCCAGAAACGCTGGTTCGAATCCTTCTAGGAGCAGGGGGAGTAGAACCAGAGGGGTTTCAGTTGCATTCCCAATTCAGCAGCTGTTTCCTCAGGCTTGGAATTAGCCATTGTCTTTCAATTTAGTCATGCACATTCCTGGTCATACACTCAGATGTGCACAAAAGCATGCATAAATGACTTCAGTGTTGAAATTGGTGCTGGAATGCTCATTACAAGAACACAGTTTTATTGAATCTTTTTAATTATCACTGATAACTTATCAGTGATTTGAAACTGATTAAACGTGTGAACATGAAATACTGATTTAAATGTAGGCTAATTTTATTTATTTTATAGTTTTACCTGTACCATTATCTTAAAGCTAGCATAATAGAACATTACAACACAAGACAATCAGCTTAGCAACAAAAAAACATCACAATGATATTTCAGTAATTACAGTTGTGTTTAATGCAGTTGATAACGAAGGGGCAAAATGAACCCAGCTGAAGGGACAAAGAAGCCAGATGTCGGGACTGACCAATTAAAGTTTTCCATGACCATGAGTTTCCATGTGGAATTTTTTTATTTATTTATTATTGTTAATACATTTAAAGTTTCTTTCTCAGTTTAGTATATTTTTTCAGATCAAAAATGTAATTCTCAAAATGTTTAACCTGCACATCACCTAGTCACTTGTGCACATCATGAAAGCAGTTTCTCATTCTTTTGAACAAGTTGCAAAAGCTTTAGTACATTCATGTAATTGATTACAATTGTCTCCCGTTTCCTATGCTATCAATTAATAATGTCATGTTGCTCAAAATGTATTATGTGGTTCTGTTTAATAGCCTTACCCCTCAGCACATCTAGTCATTAGTTCATCGCATAAGCTATTCATTACAATTTCTGATAATGGAAGAGTAGGGAGGCAAAACAGAGGAAGAAGTAAAAGAGGAAAAACACATAAGTCACATTTCTGATTAAATAAGGATCACTATTGTGGACTGTGTTCTGAATCGTGACCTTATAATATAAAAAAGGCAGGTCTAAAGGTGCAGTCGACCATTGGGAGAACAACCTTTTCCTCAATCATCCAAGCATTTTGTAGACAGAACAGGTATGCATTTCAGCAATGTGCACTGTACTCTAATATGCTATACATACAGTAGTCTTCATTTTACAGTAGCATTTTTACACTTACAGTTGCATATTACACTTCCAGCATGTATTAGGTTAAATAAACTTTGTACAAATGCATACTATATCACACACATACACATTAATATACACTCACCTTTAGAAATGTTGGCCCATATTGATAGGATAGCATCTTGCAGTTGATGGAGATTTGTGGGATGCACATCCAGGGCACGAAGCTCCCATTCCACCACATCCCAAAGATGCTCCATTGGGTTGAGATCTGGTGACTGTGGGGGCCATTTTAGTACAGTGAACTCATTTTCATGTTCAAGAAACCAATTTGAAATGATTCGAGCTTTGTGACATGGTGCATTATCCTGCTGGAAGTAGCCATCAGAGGATGGGTACATGGTGGTCATGAAGGGATGGAATGCTCAGGTAGGCCGTGGCATTTAAACAATGCCCAATTGGCACTAAGGGGCCTAAAGTGTGCCAAGAAAACATCCCCCACACCATTACACCACCACCACCAGCCTGCACAGTGGTAACAAGGCATGATGGATCCATGTTCTCATTCTGTTCACGCCAAATACTGACTCTACCATCTGAATGTCTGAATTTTTCAGTCTTCAACTGTCCAATTTTGGTGAGCTAGTGTGAATTGTAGCCTCTTTTTCCTATTTGTAGTGAAGATGAGTGGTACCCGGTGGGGTCTTCTGCTGTTGTAGCCCATCCGCCTCAAGGTTGTGCATGTTGTGGCTTCACAAATGCTTTGCTGCATACCTCGGTTGTAACGAGTGGTTATTTCAGTCAAAGTTGCTCTTCTATCAGCTTGAATCAGTCGGCCCATTCTCTTCTGACCTCTAGCATCAACAAGGCATTTTCGCCCACAGGTGTTCCTAATAATCCTTTAGGTGAGTGTATACAGTGTATAGTCTTGTGTTATTCATTTATTTATATATGGCAATTACATTTTACAGTAATTTGTTGACAGAACAATAGTAAAAGCGTAACTGTGAACCCTGTTCTGTCTCTTGCGATCAATCTCACATTCTCCCAAAAAATATCTATATTGAAAACTTTATAAAGCAAAATATCTAGGTTCCATCGGACCGCCTTCTGTATTCAACTTATGAAGAAAGTGTAGCGTAAATGAGTCCGTCGTCATCGTCATTGTCACGCCAGTTACGCTTTTTCCATAAATTGAATATGGAAGGCGGTCTGCCAGAAGCTAGATATTTTACTTTATAAAATGTTTAATATTGATAACCCATCGATTCGCTTCAGAAGGCCTTTATTAACCGCCAAGAGCAATGTGGATTACTTTAATAAAGGATGGATGCATTTTTTCGGGCTTTACATTTTGGGCTGCCATTTACAGCCATTTTAATTTTTGGAAGAGTAGGACATTTTTTTAATTTAGACATCCACTTAGACATCCGACGTGCCACCGTCGGTACATAGGAATTTTAATGGATTAATTGAGTGACACTCAACAACTCAAAAATAAAAGCTTAATATGCCACATATCTCTGGAAAGCTGAGATTCTTGAGAATCGAATGATATAAACCAGCAATGCAATAAACACAGCAGGCAAAATCAGTGTATTTATCAGACCACCAAAAAGCGCTCCAAAATATATTTTGTACTCACCTAAGAAGAGAAATCATACTTCAAAAACCAATACAATCCCAGCAAAAACGGTGTAATTCCACTCTTTAGGGTCCAGGCAATCCAAATTCAGTTAAATATTTAGTCCATATCACATTTATAAAGCAATAAACAGCCACAGAATGTACTAGTACCATTTCCAAAAAGCATATGTGTGCACAATATGTGATGTGTGTAAACCAAACGATCAAAAGATCAACATTGCATTCATTCATTGTAAAATGGCCACTGACCTCTGCACTCTTGACTGACAGCTCATTTCAACCAAGTGGGGCATGTTATGGGGGGTTTACAGGTTCAGAGGACCACTCAGGCTGCAGTTTTAAACACTTGAGCCCGCCTCGGCTGACAGTGTTTGAGTGGCACTCTTTGAATCCAGTGGCATCAGAGATTGCAAATGACTGACTCCTCTGATACCCAATGAACTGCTGAAAAGATGAATGCGTATTTTTAGCGGGCAAATTCGACTTTTAGTTTAGTTATGTGTGTTCGTAGTCATTCATTATTTAAAATCTGGATAAGGAATAGAATAGCTCTAAGTGTAACCTTTCATTAGAGCACAAAAATGTCTGTACATCAAAGCGTTCAAGAATAGCAGCATTGTATGTGTCAAACGTTACAAAGGGTCATTTGGAGTCTCCAAGTGGCTTTTTTTGGGGAGTGCCTAGACATAAACTTAGATAAGCATGTGCAAAACACTAATTTTCTAAAGGTATTGTTATCAAATGGTAAATTGGACTTGGTAAGGCTTCATGCTGTGATCCCATTGTGTTTTCCAGCTAACAGCTCCCAGCTATAGTCATATGCAGGCATCTTTTTACAAACCTTTTTTTGGCGGAATTTCATTTTTTATTTTTTCAGTGTGTTCAAAGTTCTTTTATTCAATTCCAGTATGACTTGCAGTGATTTTCACCTTTCAAAAGAGACCAAAACTATGCATATACTCCAAATGGTTCAAGAACAGCATGCAATTTACTTTGGGTATGATTTTTTTTTAGCCGTTTTTAGAAAAAATTATAGGATCTGGAAGGGGATAACTTTGGTTGTATTCGCCTGGAAGAAGGGAAGAATGCACCTAGGATGGCTTAAGGGTGAGTAAATCATGGGCTATTTTCATTTTTGGGTGAACTATCCCTTTAAAAATGCAGCACATCGCCAACTGCTAGCCTGGCATGCATACACTATTCTTAATCATTCTCGCGGATCAGTGTACAGGGAAGGTTTTGACAACGTTGTTGCCCTTACCTACCCTTAGTTGTTACTGTTGCTTGAGCTTCTTTTCTAAAACTGTCTGATTTCCTCTGTAGTGCTTGATCCATTCAATTACAATTACGTACAATTGTAGCAACATAAACACAGACCAGCGGTATTTTATGGTCAAACACACTTGTATGCTGCCACAGAAAATGCAGAGATCACCACTGTTTTGAGGTGAACTTAATCAAGTCAACCAAATGAGTTCCTGATCCTGCACACATCCATTGGAGTAGAGTAGAAATTTTATTTGATTGCTTTAAAAGAGACCCTTATTTATTCCAGCATAAGACCTCTCAAGAGCTCATAAACAATTCAAATTTCAAACCCTGCTGCAAAATATGCATCTAATTGCCATTTTTTTAAAAATCTTTAGAAGAACTCTGGCAGTGCAGCTGTGTTCATATAATGGCAAGCGTTCTCATGAAAATGCATACGCACATATGATCAATAATCCCCACAGTTTACTTGACTGCACCTGCAGGTTATGTTTACCTGTTGCTAATAGTGTTGCATGCCTCTGTTTGTCATCACTGTTTGTTTTCGAGACATGTGGGAAAATACCAAATGCTGTAATAAAAAATGCAAACCGTTGGCATTTCATTACAGGAGGGAAAATTCAATTACAGGACTGTAGTTCTGCTCCGCACACTCCTGAGGGTAACACCTAAACGCTTGCACTCTTTTACCCAAAACTCTCACTCAGTTTGGCATATATGCCCTTTATAAAGACTGTAGATTAACTGGTGAGAATGAGGCGAGATCTTGCTAGGAATGTTATACTATCCCATTATTCTTTAAAATGGTTACCTCATATATGATTAATGAAATCTTTGAATTTCAAACATGGAAGCGCTGTTTGATATTTCCATTTGTATTAAACGCATACAACCAATTTGTTTACATCAAACAATTAATATGAATGAAATCGCTTTATGCCATAATTTATCTTCTACATGTTTTAAAGTTTTAAAGCCCTGCCAAAATGTAACTGTCCAAACCGTCTTGTCCAATAATATCATCTGTATGATGGGAAATAAATTATGCCTCTCAGGTATGTAACAAATTTATTCTTTAGGGTAAACCCCTTGAGATCCATCATCTCGTTTTGATATATTGCAAAGTGTATTTGATTACAGCTTTGTGAGATCATGAATAAAGAGCGTGCATGTGTGTGTGTGTGTGTGTGTGTGTGTGTGTTCAAAGGCTCAGGAGATAATAGATGCATACTCATTTAAAAGATGATATATGCTAGCCCTTATTTGGCAGTTGATGGGGTTTCAGACAGCCGCGGCAGTCAGTCAGGTATAACAAGTCTACTGATCGAGGAGTCTTCTCCAACAAACTCCATCACAGCTTCTCAGTCTGACTGATGTGCATGAGCCATTTAAATATTGATGGGGCAAATCTCTTGCTGGTTTACAAAGATCCCAGACCCGCTTATTTGCATCTAGTTTTATTTATGTATGAACAAATATGATTTATTAATTCTGCGCCACGACCCAGAGCAAGTTTCCACAGAATTCTAACTGTGGCAATTTGCCAACCTTATTTGTACCCAAAAATGAAACACATGAAAAATAATGTTTAACCGTGCCTTGGGAGGACAGACAAATGTGAATACTTGTGATTGTCATTTTATATATTTATTTTGGCCGATATGCATGTGATTGTGTTCAAGTCCACGTGTGCGAGCGCGCTTGTGGGGCATGTTTTTCTGACACCTCATGCAGCTGTAATGCGGGATTCAAGCACCAGAGAAATGTGTAAATGTGGAGTGAGGCAATTAACGGCAATCACACTAAAACGTTTGACAGACATCTGCAGCTCTTACAAATTTCATGACTGAATGGATATTTGAAATAAAAGAAATATAACTCTCAACAGCATAGCAGTCAAATGAAAATAAAAAACACTCAGGAAAACAGGAAACGATATCATAGAGACCCGTGCTGTCCATAAACATAATAAAAACATAAGCTGCATCCCAATTCAGAAGCTGCAACTTTCGAAGGCGGATTGCTTCACAGCGGCGCGGCAAAGGATGTCCCAATTCGAAGGCCCCTTCAAATGCAGCTCCAAAATGCGTGAAGAATACAACATTTAACCATCTGGTACAGCATTGCCATATGGCAACAATAAATGTCTACTCCTTTCCTTGTTATTCAGAAAAATAAATACTATAAATTGCACTATGGGGATTAAAAGGGCAGGCCTGTTGGTAGCCAATGATGTGCTGTATTTAAATAAAATGACATTTGAATGTCCCTCCAAAACTCTCTTTCCCCCGGTCACCCTCACATGGAAGACACCTGTTGAAGTGCTCCAGAAAATGCACTAGTAATCTCAATTCGAAACATCTCTTTTCAAGGTTTTTTTATTTTATTTTATTTTAATTTTGATAAGTAAATTAAGTATTTGTATTCACAATTTTATGTCTAACAAATTTTTACTGTAAATTGAGAACATTTCAATGTTACCATATGGCAATGCAGTACCACAGTGGAATTGCAGTAATGTATTTCACCATTGGGATTTTTATACACAGTAGCATCAACAATATAATTTAATAAGTTTTGCAATCTTGATGTTTTAGAGATTCACCCCTTCAATGTCCTTTTTTTCTGCATCCTGGCTGATTTGTAGATTGTATGCACAAAAAAAAAAAAAAACAATTTCCCATTCATTTCCTATGGGGGTCATTTTTGACCCGAAGGTCCTGAGTGTGACTATTTTTTCTTTACGAACACTTAGACTTTTCAAATCCTGTCCCCACATTTTTGGGGTGTTCATATACCAAGTACCAATAAAGTAACCAAGTTTCGTACCATTCCGATGAAGCTACGGTTTTATAATATTTTTTTTTTTAATAAAACGCAAGATCCACTATAGTGGTAAAAATGTGCTATTGCATGATAAAAATGCTCAATGTGTCGACCGGATGCCAACAATCTTATTAAAAAATTTGCTTTTATGAGGCCTAAGCTTGACTCTAAAAAGAAATAAAAATAAAAATAAAACAATTATATATATATATATATGTATATGTATATCGTTTTGTTTAATTTTTTTAATTATTATATTCAATGGGAAAAAATGGGTCATAATTTTTGCATAAATATTAATTATAAATCATAAAATTATCTCAAAACACCAAAAAAAGAAAAGAAAAAACATTATTGAACAAAAATATATTTCAGTGATTTTACTCAAATCTTTTTTTTATCTTAATCTCACCCTCCGGGTCATTTTTGACCCGAAGGTCCTGAGTGTGACCCATAAATGAAGAACCCCAGAGGGTTAAGGGTCTGGAATTATGCATTAGTTAAACTAGTAATTATTGGTTTACTTGTTCACAATTATGTATTAGTTAAGCATTGACACAATAGTAATTAATGATTAACTTAACATTATAGTAATGGCGTATTAGCCATTATTTACTACTTAATAAGCCATAAATTATTTTTGTGTAGTGATGTAATTATATGATATGATTATAACAGCGGATTTTTCCATTATAAAAAAGTCAATAATTAAGCCTAACTACCATTAATACAGTACTAATGAAGGCAATTTGACCCCCTGTTCTAAAGTGAAAGTTTTATCCTCATTAAGAATGGCACTTATTGAATTATATTTAAGTTTATTGGCCAGAAGTTGTATAATATTGTACCACATACAAAACTATAGTCTATCGCCAGAGAGGACTGCGACTGCAACACATCATAATTCGGATGGTACTGCTTTTTTTTTCTTTTCACAATAAAGACATTTTGATTACACTTTTGGTTATGTGTAACCGGTTTGAGTGAGATTAGTGGCTCAAAATATAATTTTAATGCTATATTGTTAAAAAAAAATTATTGTATCGTCTTTTTTTAAATTTGATTCTCTGTAAAATGGTTATGTTTGGGTTTAGGGATATAACATGTATCTATAAAATGGTAAAAAGTGAAAGTGTACATCTTCTTTATGATATAAAATATGGCGTGAGTTTGGGGGCTGACAAATTTTGTCTATACAGCAATTATCTAATGCCTCTGACTGCAAACAATCTGACTGTGTTTGTGTCTCTAGAGTCAGACTGTTTGTATATCCCAGCTCAATATGTCATATCTGCAGGTCCAGTGTAAACCGGCAGGTTGCATTTCACAGGTGAATGGACACATTACTTCCAAATCCATCACAGTGAGGCCTGCCTGTGAGGGGAGACACTCAAAGCTAATATCCCCACCAATGTGCTTTAGAGATCCAAGAGCCCAGCGCACCAATTACATCTTCAGAGCTGCATTCTTCCTCTCAGCCTAAATTGCTTTGTTACTGGAGTCTGGAGGCTGTCACACAGAAGTCTGAAGTAATGGAGAGTGAAAGGAGTCCAGGGGCAGTAGGCCTGATGCAAGATGTGTTTTTTAGAGTGGACACAGCAAGGTTGTGGAGTTGGTATGGGGTTTCATTGTGTGGAATGCCTTTAGTATACAATACATGAACATAGCAAAAATATTCTTTGGGCAGAATAATGCCTTTGCAACACCGAACAAACTGGATCAGTGATTTGTAACACAATTATTAATTATTAATCCTTGTTGAAATGTATTTGACATTTTTCACAATTGTGGTCCCTGCGACCTGAACGTGAAAATAGAATAATAGTACATTTGACTTTTTAGTAATTCTAAATATATATATTTTTTCTAGACCAATAAACCCCAGTGTAATGCCACAAGGTAGGCACCTTTTTTTTTGATGATTAGATGATGTTTTCCAGTTTAGAAATGCTGTTTTGAGCCAGTTTCACCCCAGCAAAAAACACATGATAAATACAAAAATCAAAAGAAATACCTTACATAAGTAGATCTTTGGATGTAATCAAGTTGATTAAGTAATCAAGTTAGTTCACCCCAAAATGAAAATTCTGTCATTAATTACTCACCCTCATGCCGTTCCAGACCCGTAAGACCTTTGTTCATCTTCGGAACACAAATGAAGATATTTGTGTTGAAATCCGATGGCTCAGAAAGGCCTCCATTGGCAGCAATGACATTTCCTCTCTCAAGACCCTTAAAAGGTGCTAAAGATGTCGTAACAAAGTCCATCTCTCTACAGTGGTTCTACAATAATTTTATGAAGCGACGAGAATAGTTTATTAGCAGACCAGCAAGTTTTGAATTAGAGGTTCTTTGGGGTAGACTCAGTGTCCGGACTCTGCATTTCCTGCCTGAAGTTGAAGGCAGGGGAGCAGCCGACCCCCGGGAGGTATAGACAGGGACCGACCTGGTGGAGGTGGTGGGGAGGATAGAAGTAATGTTGGCGTCAGCATCTGTGAACTCAGACATGTGTAATTACCGATCTTTTATACTCTGAGAATTTTGACTTGATTGGATAGGTCTGAATGTGATAAGTGACGTAACATTGAATCTTCCTGCCAGAACTTGCGCAAAAGCTTCATTTTTTGTGCAAACCCCCCCCCCCAAAAAAACCAATAACTAAATAACGACTTATAAAGAGATGGTAGACACTGCTTCCTGAAGCTTCGAAGCATTATGATTCATGATTCGGCTCATGTGTAAAACCGCCAAACTGCTGAAATCACGTGGCGATCCGAACCGCTGATTCATAGCGCTTCGAACCTTCAGGAAGCAGTGTTTTGAAATCTGCCCATCACTATACGTATGTGAACCATGAGATATATTAGTGTTGGTTAGAGGTGGTCATCTACATATTCCAAGGGCTGCTTATTCTGCATAAACTATTATATTGAGCTCTGTGACTATAATATTCTTTTCATACAAACTGATGCAGAACTAAACAATACAAGCATGTCAACCTTCATTTCCATACTGCCAACTTCTGTGATTTGCAGTTTTCAACGCTCTGTTTGTATAGAAAAACAAAGCTCAAATTACAGTAATCTTCTGCAGCAAGATGCAATAAATGATTAATCAGATTTATCCAGCGGTGGCATGAATCTCTCTCCCGGCTGCCTCTCATTACGAGTTCACGTTTGTGATGCTACGTGACGATGCTTAGCGTTCGCTCTGCTCATTCACAGATGATGAAAATGCTCGTTTGAGGTGCACAAAAGCCATTTTGTGCTAGTGTGTTGGATTGCAGCTCTCTGTTCAGCGTGTATGCTTGTCTCTTCCTTTTAAACGCCGCAGCAGACGTCACCTCTCTGCCTCGTTTTTGTGTGCGCAAGTTTTTGTAGCTCTCCTATTGTATTTCCTCAGAAGAGTATCTGAAAAGCAGCTTAGCTTGTGTGCGTGAAGAATGCATGATTTATTTACATGTTTATTTTTGTGTGTATGTGCGTTGTGCTGTGGGTCATGAACAGGCTCAGCCTGGTAGATAACGCTATTGTTGGAATTTGGATCCCACCTTCCCTAAGCCCTTAAAGGGATTTTCCCCTGAGGCCTGGGTGGGCAAGAGTGGAAATAAAGCCACAGCGAGCAAACACCACGCCTGTTAGAGAGAAGTGCATGGGTTCAGCGGCAGGATATGGGGTTCACCGAGGGCCAGAGGGAGGAGATACAGGACGTTCTCCAGCGGGGCTGTAAGTCACAACAGGGTCCTGAAGGCATGGTCCTTATTTAAAGCACGGCATGAACACAGATGAAAAACAACCGTGGCAGACAGCGTGACTGATTCTGATTAGAAATGATTCCCTGGATGTCCCAGACTCCCTCAGCTTTGCTTTTCTCCACTTTTGAAGCCAGCACAGTTTAACCTGAAGAGGAAGTGTGTTAAAAACCTTTATTAAAGAGATATCGAGCTCCCTCGCCCCTTGCAGTTAATGAACATCTTGTGCACTTGTTTAATTATTTTGTATAATCTGGTTATTCTTTGTTTGTGTGTGTGTTTGTGTGTGTTATGCATGGGCACTGTATGGGGGGGGAGTTAGGACAATTCCAAGGGCCCCTGGGGGCCCCAACAAATAGGTAAAAACTAATTTAAAAATGTTATTATATTATTCACTATATAAACCATCATCATTGAGTACTTTTCAATTAAAAATAAAAATGAATGATCTTTGATTCTAGATTCTACTTATTTTGGCAATAAAAGTTAAATATCCCCAATTTAATTGAATAAACATCTATATTGACCAACCACCCCCTTGTATCTGCATGAAATGGTTTGGTCCTGCCTTAGCGCATGCAGAAAGTCAGTCCGACGCGCCATAAACACAGAGTAGGGTGAGCAGACGACCGGTTTCCAGGGGACAGTCCCGGTTTTAGGTGTTCTGTCCCCGACTGGAACTGTCCCTGGAAATGTCCCAGTTTTACAGTTAGTTCAAAACGACCCGCAGATATATTGCAAAAAAGCTCCAAACGTTATAGCAGCAATCGTGTAGTGATTATTTCACCAGCAGATGGCGCTGTGAGATACACTGACTCTACTTGGTCGGTAACAGATCAGAGCGCCATGATCATTATGAGGTAGAAACATACTAACTATTCATGTTCAGTTTGAGTAATACTGTTTGTATGTGCTTTATAACAGAGCCCCCCGAAGCCACAAAGCAGTGATTAACATGCATCTGAACTATAAAAAAAAACGTAAAAAATTACACTTGCAACAAAAACGTGCAAAATACACATACTTCCTGCTTAAAATAAGCCTAAAATGCAAAATAACAAGACCAATTAAGGACAGTAAGAGTTATTTTCAAGCACAAACGTAAAACATTTTAAGTAAAATAATAATAATAATTTCTATAGTTTAACCTTGTTAAACTATGATAAATGTTAAAATATTTGTTAAATAGTTTTATTTATCATATTTATGTTGTTTTATTTTTGTAATATGTTTTGTTAAGTCGTGTTATAATATTATTTTGAACTGCATATTATTTACAGTGGTTACTATTAGCTAAAAAAACCCAGACTTTATTATTCCCATCATGAAGGGCAATTTATTTAAGAAGCTTACACACACACACACACACACACACACACACACACACACACACACACACACACACACACACACACACACACACACACACACACACACACACACACACACACACACACACACACACACACACACACACACACACACACACACACACACACACACACACATGTTGTGTTTCCATGTTTTGTGGGGACATTCCATAGGCGTAATGCATTTTATACTGTACAAACCATATTTTCTATCCCCTACACTGCCCCTGCCCCTAAACCTACCCATCACAGGAGACATGCTGCATTTTTACATTTTCAAAAACATCACTTAGTGTGATTTATAGTGATTTTTATTAGCTAAAAAAACCAGACTTTATTATTCCCATCATGAAGGGCAATTTATTTGAAGAAGCTTGCACACACAGCACACACACACACACACACACACACACACACACACACACACACACACACACACACACACACACACACACACACACACACACATAATTCTACCATAATTCTACCATATCTAATGTATGTAATCAAGGTAGTGGTAATATGGGTCAATGTTCTGTAGTGTTAGTGCCATTTATTGGTATATGGCCTATTTTATTATATACAGTATACTGTATATATCACAGTTTGTAAATCCACAACAGGTGCGCAGAGGGGGCCAATTCGATTTTTTTGTCATGGGGCCCAAAATTCCTGGCAGCGCCCCTGGTATATATTTCTAAAAGAAGTTGGGCTTAGTAATTGTTTTTAAATACCTTTATTCAACAATAATTTGTTACATTTATATAGCACTTTTCTGGGTACTCAAAACGCTTTACATAAAAGGGGGGAATCTCCTCAACCACCACCAATGTGCAGCATCCACCTGGATAATGCAAGGGCAGCCATATTGCAGCAAAATGCCCACCACACACCAGCTGATTGGTGGAGAGGAGACAGAGTGATGAGGCCAATCAGTATATGAGGCCATGATGGACAGAGGCCAATGGGCAAATTTGGCCAGGATGCCAGGGTTACACCCCTACTCTTTTTCCGAAGGACATCCTGGGATTTTTAATGACCACAGAGAGTCAGGACCTCGGTTTAACAGCTTTTTTTTGACAGTATAGTGTCCCCATCATTACACTGGGGCATTAGGGCACACACAGACCACGGGGTGAGCGCCCCCTGCTGGCCTCACTAACATATCTACCAGCAGCTACTTATTTTTCCCAGTTGGTCTCCAATCCAGGTACGGACCAGGCTCGGCCCTGCCTAGCTTCAGTGGGAAACCAGTCTTGGGATACAGGGTGATATGGCTGCTAGCTCAACAAAATGCATTACATTCCATCACACAGAATGCGACTTTTACACAGAACTCGTTTTTCCATTCCTCTGAGCTATTTTTCAGTTGTTTTAAATGTAAACACACTGTTAAAAGTGATAAGTTGACTTAACTAAAATGTAGGATTCATTTCACCCTGAAATGAAATTAAAGCCATCTTTTACTCGCCCTGCTGTTGATTCAATGCCCTATGTCTTTCTATGCCTTTCGGACCTCAAAAGCAGAAATTTTAAAAATAGTCCTGCATGTGCTCCTTCCTATAATGGCAGTGGATAGCGACCAAGTTAAAACATTACAAAAATTATACAAAAGTATAACGCAATGATACAGTGAGATGTGCTCCATATATGGAAAGTGTCCAGGAGGCATAATATAAGGTTTTGTGAGAAATAAACTATTATTCAGTCAAAACACTGAGCTCGGCTGTTAGGCCCCGATCACACAGAGCGCGTTTTTCATGTTCGAAAACGTGAGGCGCACCGCACTGCCTTTTTTGGTTGACGGTTTTTAATTTAGAAACATTTTTGAAAACATTTGCACCTACAGATTTTTGCAATGCATGATGTGCTGACCTGAAATGCGGCACTCAATTTAAAAAAAGTGTATTGAGTAATATGGACTACTTCTGGTGCTTTTAATGGAGCTCAGTTTTAACAATTCAGATAGATTACGAATTATGTGGCTATAAATGAAAACAAACTTTTTGGTGAACTTTAACTTGTTAAGTGTTGGACAAACTATGTTTGGCACACATGTGCATACAAATTATGCAGGATTAATTTCAGGGCTTTTTCTTTAGTCCGCGCCGCTCTGTCGCTGCTGTTTGTTGTTTTCTCTGTAATGATGGTGTGACCTGACACCTTTAAACAGCAGCCAGTTTCCAGACTATGCAATATCTTTTTCTTTTACACAGCTAATTAGAGTGTGCAAAAAATAACTGAGAGGAATGACAAGCAGAGGCCTCCTTTTCCCTTCTGGCACTTGTGCTTGCTGTGACAGAGCCCTTAAGACCAAATAACTCTGGCTATTAATCAACAAAGCCTGTATGTTTTGTGAAATGTGTGTAGTTTTATGGATGGGGGCTGCGCCTACAGCTGAGTGTTTAGATGATGTCAACTTGGACACGGAATTCCGCTTTCCCTGGATCTGACTCATGGTAGATGGATGTGGATCGAAACTGATGGACCATTAACCTCCCTCTGAGATTTCCAGACTGTGCAGACGTTGCTGCATAGTGAGATGGAGAACAGTCTCTTTCTCAGCTCTTTTTATTGGCAGGATTCGAGAACATATACCACTTGAAAAGCAATCAGATGACCTGATATATTGGCATGGAGGGTGACAGACAGAACTGACTGAACATTAAACAAATAGAGACATTGTTTATCAGCTCTCATTTGTAAAGGGGCTGATGTTGATAGTTTTGCCTACACCGCCATTCCCTGCATCTTTCATGGTGTGTCTAAATCTTTTCCATCTATTTCTACTTACTTATCCCAGCATGCACGAGGTATTCTGCCTCAGGCAAATTGTTTCGTTCTGATATTAATCTATCTTTGCACAGTTAATTCTTCATGGAATGCTTGAAGACACTTGCTGCTTCACTGAATTCCTACTGGCAAACAAGCAACAGGTGCCAGGACACAAAAAGCTGGTTTCTACAAACACTACCTGCCCAATTCAGTGTCTACCCTGACACTTTACAAAGTGCATACCAATGAGAGGAAAGGAAATACAGGGCTGGCATTGGTACTGGATGATGAGGAAAATTATTCTCAAACAGATGTCGACATGCTGTTTCTTTCTGGGTCAGTTTATTCGGATCTAAATTGCAGAATCATCACAATAAAGGCCCAGTCACATCAGGAACTGAAACTATAATAACCATATAAGCATCCACATGATCATAATTACAGCGTGCTTTAAAGTTGGATGGAATTTGATTGCAGAAAAATGTTTTTATCATTCATTAGCTGGAAAAAATAGTTCAGAAAGTGTCACTGATATCATTCTTCTGTTATTAATACTTGTAATCCGTTAATCTCTTGGATTTCATCTTTAAAATTTATCATCAGGGCCGTCACAAGCATGGATTGAGGCCCCCTCCTGGTGTGAACGAGTCTTAACTCAACAAATAACAAATATTAAATCCTAAATCCTTGACTTATGTTCCCAGATATTGAGGCCCTATAGGATGCCTTAATTATGAGATTTCAAAAGGTTAGACGCTGTAGAAAAATCATCTTACATTTCCTCTTTTGTGCTCATTTGTTGCCAGCTAGCTCCTAGTTCAGCACTAGAACACTGGACAGCTCCATTAGTACAGTTACAAAGATGATCGTCTCAGCTCATTTCAGCACCACTCACTGGACAGTAACCAACCAAGGCAAATACCATCTTCAGGAAACATGCCATTCAAACTACTGGATGGATGAATGGATGGATGCATGGACGGTCGGATATGCACTAAATGGAATGCATTATTTAGAACCCCTAAATAATGCATGATTCTCAAAATGAGGATGTACATACTGTTCAAAAGTTTGTGGTCGGTTAGATTATTTTCATGTTAATGTTATGTTCTCCATTTATTTAATGAAAAATGCAGCAAAAACATTAATATTTTGAAATATTGTTAACATTTAAAATGGTTTGTTTTCTTTTTTAATATATTTGAAAATATATCTCAGTGATAACAAAGCTACATTTTTAGTAGCTACATTTAATAATAATCTGATTAGCTGCTCAAGAAACAATTATTATCAATGCTGAAAACAGTTGAACATTTTCGGAAGCCATTCTTATTTTTTATGCTACTCCTAGTTTTGTTTAATACATTTTGATCTTCTATTTTGCAAAATGTACTGTAAATTCAGCACAGAAAATGCAGAAAAAATGTCTGCAGATTCCATCTGAGTCTTGTGGTGGCCCCTGTGCAATTGTTGAATTGCTTAGTGAACCATTTAGATAACAACTATTTTTATCTTTTCAATTATCAGACATTGAAATGCTGTGAAAGCAAGTCTGCACTCATGCATTTACACCCTAAATGGCAATATTGAGAGACTTACTGTTATATGATTTGATTGTTTGATTGATTTTGCCACTTGTTATAGTAAATCAATTAGAAGTCATTTTGGGTACAATCACTGGGAGAGGACAGTATGGATTCCCTAAGGATCTCGGGGCTCAGAATATATAAAACCTCTGTGCTTCTCCCAGTTTTTCTCTTTTTCTCTGGCACACACTCACTTGTATGAATAGACACAGTATATGTGGTTGTGATTAATCACTGCAACTGCACAATAGGAAACTTTTGACCTCCATGCTGAATGGCAGCAAATATTTTATTTGCCCAAGGTGAGATTTACTCTATTGATCCACTCTTTGTGCATACTCTGACTGAAGCTGAAAACAGCAATAACTGGTGTAAAATTTGGGTTCTCCCAGGGGCTCCAGATTCCCTCGGGTCTATATGAAATTGCCACTTTCACTGGTAAAAATTTGTGAAATTACTTTCAGCTGTCTCGGCCAGCTGGATGCAAGCACGATTTCCCAAACTACACTTAGGCATTCTTCTGCACGCTGTCTGTTGAGTATTGATCTTGGATCAATCTGGTAACCCATGAGATTTCTCTCATAAGGAAATTCTGTTCAGCTTCAGGCCTGCCTTAATCCAGGATAACTCACATCCAGGCCACTGTCTTCAACACCGCCTAAAAGCTGCAATCTGGCCCTTGAGCCAAAGCCTCATGTTAGCGAGTGATTTTGTGTGTCTGAGTAAATGTAATTTGCCACATTCATGGCCTTACATCCTTCTTTAAGTACTTACAAGATTAACAATCTACTCTAGAGTTCAAAATGAATGACTACTTTCACAGTCTTGTTTTCTGGCCTCACTTACCAATATGGGCCAAGCAAAGATATTGCACTTATTGTTGTTTCACACTTTTAGTCGTATCACTTCAGCCAGGCTGACACAAATGGCAGGGCTTGCTGCCTTGCTTCATGTTTGTGTAGAGTTTGTCTGTTTTTCATTTTCATACCTCCCCACTCTGTTTATGGCTTAGGAATTGCTCCAAATGGAACATGTTTCCAATTGGAAGCGGGTAAGCTGACAATGCACTACAACAGATGAGACTGAGTGCTCCTTGCTGAGACTGAGAGTTTAAGTGCAGAGGTAGAAGAGAATCTTTTACCAATGTGTAAAAGACACACTGGGAGAAAATTGCTCTCAGCCTCTTTGGCTGGAATGGATCCTAGGAACATTGTTTTGGGGAGATTAATTTGTGTGTGTTTCTATTCATAAATCTAAAAGACTAAGAGTTATCGATCATCGATCTATCGATCTATCTATCTATCTATCTATCTATCTATCTATCTATCTATCTATCTATCTATCTATCTATTTCATCTATCTATCTATATCTATCTATCTATCTATCTATCAATCTATCTATCTATCTATCTATCTATCTATCTATCTATCTATCTATCTATCTATCTATCTATCTATCTATCTATCTATCTATCTATCTATCTATCTATCTATCTATCTATCTATCTATCTATCTGTCTGTCTGTCTGTCTGTCTGTCTGTCTGTCTGTCTGTCTGTCTGTCTGTCTGTCTGTCTGTATCTGTCTGTCTGTCTGTCTGTCTGTCTGTCTGTCTGTCTGTCTATCTATCTATCTATCTATCTATCTATCTGTCTATCGTTTTCTGACTTTGTTGACTTCAAAACCATCAAACTTTAATCTTCAACACTTCAAACTATTTAAAACTTTAAGATTTTAAAGATTTAATTGAATAGATTTTTAATTATTTTAAGATTTAATTTCTTCAAACTTTCTGGTCCTGCTTGCTCAAGCCAACTTAAATTTTTTCTCTATTAACTTTTAAAAATGATTATTATTTTGATTATTATTATTTTTATCACTTAGTGATTTATAAGCTGTTCTCTTTCAAGGGAACTCGGGTTGAGATTGAAGCTGTGGGAATGTGATTACGTCGTGAAGCCTTGTGAAATCAGTGG
Source organism: Gobiocypris rarus (assembly GCA_023029165.1). Taxonomy (NCBI): domain Eukaryota; kingdom Metazoa; phylum Chordata; class Actinopteri; order Cypriniformes; family Gobionidae; genus Gobiocypris; species Gobiocypris rarus. Next base: position 8,007,879 of record CM040919.1, read on the forward strand.
AGGTAAAGCCCAATTTATACTTCTGCATCAAGTGTACACTGTAGCTATGTCGTAGGCTGTGTGCAGCACACGTAGACAACGGCGTACCCTGACGTGCACCTCTCCAAAAATGTAACAACGTGTCGATTCGATGCAGACCGCAAGCACTGTGATTGGTCTGCCAGAACCCCTCTCTTCAGGGGTATCATGCTCCCTCTGCCTTAACACAGTTGAAAACATTCCTCTGTTTATGGCCACACCCATTGATGCGGTAACACCTATTACTAACCTGCAGAGACATATACTTGAATCAGTCCAATGGCATATAGATGAGAAAATAAAAAGGCATATAGGCAGGTGACGTCATGGCAGGAAGCTTTAAAGCGCACCCAGACCAAACATTGTCAGCTTCTGTGTCTTCAGCAAGCGCTCTGTGTGAAACTGTCTCTGACCATCACCCAATGGTCTGGGTTTGCTTTATAGCTTTCTGCCTTTATATCACCCGCCTATATGCCAATGGACTGATTTAACAAGTGCTTAATGACGTAATCACGCAGTGCATTCCCACAGCGCCAATTGTTCCCTCTTCGAGGCGTTTTCCTTATGGGGACCAAAATGTCCCCACAAGGACTAAGATGTTGCCATCCTTGTGGGGACATTTTCTATAACACACACAAAGAGAGATTTATGAGCTGTTTTCCTCATGCCCCCACCCCCAAACTACAAATTATCTTTGTGTGGACATTTGGTCACTTTATATTTATTGTGATTTTTGTGCCAACCACTGCAGTCAGTTTTTATAAAGATGAAACTAATTGCTGTGGTAAATATGCAAAGTAAAATAAATAAAAATACATCATGGTTAATGAAGCATTAGCTTTAAACATACAAAACAGTTTTTCTTGTAATCACCAGATGTGGATATCAATGCAGGTTCACCTTCTCTGTCAAGATAGTTAAGAAACACCTGTGTTTGTTTGCTTTGCCCCTGGGCTGCAAAATTCTCTGTGTTATTTATGATTTGGGGTGGAGTGCAGTGAGTTTTAATGAAGACAAGAACACAAATCAAAACAAAAAAAAGAACACAAAATAGCACATTAAACAGAGCACAAGCACACATTCACATTTGCTGTTTTGCATTTCAGCTTTGTTCACCAAAATCACGATTTAGGCAAAGCAGATTTACGGTTCAAGAAACATCTGGGAAACATAATGGGAGGTTGCCAATAAGTTTCTTATCAGGAGAACCAGGAACACAGCAAAGAGGCTTTAGATTGAAGATATGCATGCTGACAATGAAGAATGAACAGTAAGTGCTCGTCTTAAAGTGAATGACATTAGAAACGGTTCTGACGAGGCACTTAGTGCCACCATGCATGAACACGGATAACTGTACCTATAATTGCATTAATGCTTTTTAACATTTGCAGAAACACAAGGTCAATGTAAAATGTTTCACAGACAATTATAATCATCAGAAAATCGTTCTGTATTTCAGACACCTCGCACCTCTCACTTGGAGGTCTGTCTTCTGAATTCTGCAGGTGCGTTTCCTGTGCATTTGGAATAGAGCGACCCATGCTTTATTAGCTTGGTTATCTCTGTAATTGGCTTGGTTACGCAGACTGCGTGAGCTTGTCTGATATGACCATATGCTCGTGCTCACATGCCGCTATCGAAAAGCATGCAAAATAACAAAGAGAAGCATTGGGGAATAATCAAACTTGCATGGAACTCATTGATCAATTAAAGAGCCATAATAACGTTCTAAAGCACACTGACATGGCTAAAATTCATTATCACTGGTCCTGTCAATCACGTCAAGCTAGACTCTGAGTGCAGAAACAGAATAAGTAACGGTGACTCTGTGGACGCTCATAGTCTGGTTTTGTTACACTGGTTTTTTTAATTTTACGTTTCAGTCAATGTGTTGCTTGCTGAAAATAATTTCCTAGAAGTAAATTACACAATTACAAAGTAAACCTTGTTTTTTTTTTTTTTTTTTTTTTTTTTGTGTGTGTGTGTACATGTACAAGCCACATAAGCCTATAATAATATGTATTTAAAGGTTTGACATGTGGCTCTTAAAGGTATATTCAAGGGTCAGTAAAATTAGACTCAATCAGCACCATTTGTGGCATAATGATGAACACTACAAAACATAATTTTGGTTTGTCTCTCATTTCCTTGAAAGAAAAAAAACAGTGATACACTTACAGAGGTAGTAAATGGGGCCAATTCTTGGAGGATCTAAAGCATGTTAAAGTTCTTGACATTTTTACTATCAATTATTTTACAATGACGTTTTTACAAATTAGGCATTATCGGAAAGTTGTAAAAGTGGATATATACACTCACCTAAAGGATTATTAGGAACACCATACTAATACTAATTCTATGTGGCATTGATTCAACAATGTGCTGAAAGCATTCTTTAGAAATGTTGGTCCATATTGATAGGATAGCATTTTGCAGTTGATGGAGATTTGTGGGATGCACATCCAGGGCACGAAGCTCCCGTTCCACCACATCCCAAAGATGCTCTATTTGGTTGAGATCTGGTGACTGTGGGGGCCATTTTAGTACAGTGAACTCATTGTCATGTTCAAGAAACCAATTTGAAATGATTCAAGCTTTGTGACATGGTGCATTATCCTGCTGGAAGTAGCCATCAGAGGATGGGTACATGGTGGTCATAAAGGGATGGACATGGTCAGAAACAATGCTCAGGTATGCCGTGGCATTTAAACAATGCCCAAATGGCACTAAGGGGCCTAAAGTGTGCCAAAAAAACATCCCCCAAACCATTACACCACCACCACCAGCCTGCACAGTGGTAACAAGGCATGATGGATCCATGTTCTCATTCTGTTTACGCCAAATTCTGACTCTACCATCTGAATGTCTCAACAGAAATCGAGACTCATCAGACCAGGCAACATTTTTCCAGTCTTTAACTGTCCAATTTTGGTGAGCTTGTGTGAATTGTAGCCTCTTTTTCCTATTTGTAGGGGAGATGAGTTGTACCCGGTGGGGTCTTCTGCTGTTGTAGCCCATCCGCCTCAAGGTTGTGCATGTTGTGGCTTCACAAATGCTTTGCTGCATACCTAGGTTGTAACGAGTGGTTATTTCAGTCAAAGTTGCTCTTCTATCAGCTTGAATCAGTTGGCCCAATCTCCTCTGACCTCTTGCATCAACAAGACATTTTCGCCCACAGGACTGCCGCATACTGGATGTTTTTCCCTTTTCACACCATTCTTGTAAACCCTAGAAATGGTTGTGCATGAAAATCTCCGTAACTGAGCAGATTGTGTAATATTCAGACCGGCCCTTCTGGCACCAACAACCATGCCAAGCTCAAAATTGCTTAAATCACCTTTCTTTCCCATTCTGACATTCAGTTTGGATTTCAGGAGATTGTCTTGACCAAGACCAGACCCCTAAATGCATTGAATCAATTGCCATGTGATTGGTTGATTAATTAATTAACTAATATTATGGTAGTAAACTTGTAAGTGCACTTCAATACAGCTTGGGACTAAATTGGCCTACTTTTTAGTATATACAACTGTTTAAGTGTACTATAAGTGTAACAGTTGTTAACTTTAAGTGCACAACTACATTTCTCATTTGTACTGCATATGTACTACAAGTGAACATATAACTTATATGATAAAATTACTAGTTTAGTAGTTTTAAACCACAACTTCTTTAAGTGAACACAAAATCATCCTTTTAGCTTGCTATTTATGTTATTTTTACACTTTAAGTATACTACTATGTTCAAATTTAGCTTCATGCATCCTTTTTATTTTAATCAATTCATGTACACTTTTTTTGTAGTGTTCAAGTTATGTACAGCCATGACACTGTTCATGTTGCCACTGGTCATCCTTGAAATGTTTCTACAACTTGATTGGAGTCCACCTGTGGTAAATTCAGTTGATTGGACATGATTTGGAAAGGCACATGTGTCTGTATAAGGTCCCACAGTTAACAGTGCATGTCAGAGCACAAACCAAGCCATGAAGACCAAGGTATTGTCTGTAGACCTCTGAGACAGGGTTGTATCGAGGCACAGGGTCTGGGGAAGGGTTTATAAATATTTCTGTAGAATTGAAGGTCCCACAGTGGCTTTCATCATCCATAAATGGAAGAAGTTTGGAACCACCAGGACTCTTCCTAGAACTGGCTGCCCAGCCAAACTGAGCGATCAGGGGAGAAGGGCATTAGTCAGGAAGGTGACCAAGAACACGATGGTCACTCTGACAGAGCTCCAGCGTTTCTCTGTGGAGAGGAGAAACTTCCAGAAGAACAACCATCTCTGCAGCACTCCACCAATCAGGCCAGACGGAAGCACTCCTCAGTAAAAGACACATGACAGCCCAGCTGGAGTTTGCCAAAAGGCACCCGAAGGACTCTCAGACTAAGAGAAACTAAATGTTCTGGTCTGATGAAACAAAGATTAAACTTTCTGGCCCTGAATGGCAAGTGTCATGTCTGGAGGAAACCAGACACCACTCATCACCTGGCCAATACCATCCCTACAGTGAATCATGGTGGTGGCAGTGTCATGCTGTGGGGATGTTGTTTAGTGCCAGGAACTGGGAGAATAGTCAGGATCAAGGGAAAGATGAATGCAACAATGGACAGACACATCCTTAATGAAAACCTGCTTCAGAGTGCTCTGGACCTCAGACTGGGGCAAAGGTTCATCTTCCAACAGGACAACCACCCTAACCAAACAGCCAAGATAACAAAGGAGACAACTTTATGAATGTCCTTGAGTGGCCCAGCCAGAGTCCAGACTTGAACACAATTGAACATCTCTGGAGAGATCTGAAAATGGCTGTGCATCTACGCTCCTCATCCAACCTGATGGAGCTTGAGAGGTCCTGCAAAGAAGAATGGGATAAACTGCCCAATAAAATGTGTGCCAAGCTTGTAGCATCATATTCAAAAAGACTTGAGATTGCAACTATTATTATAAAAATAGGCACCTTTCAGGGCACTCAAGGACACCTTACAAAGTTCTCAAAAAAAAAAAAAATCATCAAACAATAAAGACAATACAGAACTGACGACAATAACATTAAAATCACATAAAAGCCATTTGACAGTTGCAAAGCTTTCAAACAAACTTCTTTCACGCTGTCATTATGAGGTATTGTTTGTAGAATTTTGAGGAAAATTAATGCATTTAATCCATTTTGGAATAAGACTGTAACATAAAATGTGGTAAAAGTGAAGTGCTGTGAATTCTTTCCGGATGCACTGCATGGTGTGGCTATACTATTGAAACAGTGAGTATTTTAATGTTAGTCCTATTTAGACAGTTTAGTCCCATTTATTTTTATCGTAAGGGTCTCACTCTAACCAAGATTTTTACTTTTTTAAAGAAAAGGATGGACAAGCTGCAATTCATTTTTGTGGTTATGAACAATGTGAAAAAGTATTGTCAATTGAATTTAACTTGTATTGTATTTAAGGATTAAATACCCCAAAACAATACTGAAAAGTGTGCCCTTTTCTGGCACACTTTTCACTTAAAATGCACCTTTTGTACCCCACAGACAAAAGAAAAGTCACACATGAAACATCATGAGGGTGAGTAAATGAAGGCAGGATTTAGATTTTTGGGTGAACTCTCCCTTTACAGATTAATGAAACATTGTGAGTCACTGCAGTAGAAGGCCCAGCCCGGTTCCTACTCGACCTTATCTCTCTGCCGTTTCAGGGACAGACACTTCTTGTGATTAATGTCAGCCTGTGTTTACGTTATGAGAGATGGTGTCTTTGTTCCCCATCCCCGTCAATCTTACGCTGAGCTATGGCAGGCCCTGTGCTGATAGCGTCTGAGCTCTTTATTAAAGCTGTGCTGATGGCACTGAGCTCGCACATACAGGAGAGCAGTTTCCACAAATGCTTGTCAATGCAGTCAAATAAAATAGTCAGGTCATGACTCACGGTTAAGCAGAGCAGGTGTGCGTCACGCACCTAATATTCAGATTAATCTTAATATGATCCTGTAAATGGGATTTGAAGTATTTGCGGAATTTATAAAGAGCTTTTAGCAAAGCTTTTAGCTTTTTGTTTGTTTGTTTTGTGATCATTATTCTCTCCAAAAAATCAAGGATGTTCAAATGTCCTTTATGTAAATAAACTAAATAGACAGATGCATTCATAAACAATGTTGATATGATATTTGCTGTTGTGGCCGACTCTTGTGGTGAAATAAGAAACACATGCAGGAGATACATTTATGTTAGGGGATAGAGTTGAGTTATTGAGAGATTAGAGAGCCTGATTGTGCAACTGATACTATCTAAATTATTTGTTTTGAGTGACATTCAGATCCTCAACCACTTCCTGTGTACCTTGCTGAAGGGGCGGAGATACGGATCAATCGTAAACCTGGAACATTCCACTAACATTCTGCTAGATGACCATTCCAATACCTTCAGCAGGACCATCAGACTGATAGTGGTTCGTATGTTGTTTATAAAGGTGACATCAACAAATGCCACTTTCAAGCAACTCTTAGTCCTATACTTCCTCAATTTTTGACCATATACTCTTAAAGGGATAGCACCCAAAAATGAATCACTTACTCACCTTCATTGCTTTTCAAGAAAAACAAAAACAAAAAGATTTTTAGAGAAAATGCACTTGAGCAAAACATGGTCAGGTCAAAGTGTCTAAATACCTTAGGTCCCAATTTTTGTATGAAGATTTTTGGGTATAATATGTCAGAGTTTACTTTATGTTGCTGGTCTCACTTACATAACTGAAATATAGTGTCCTGCACCCACTAGTAAAAAATCTGAATAATTTTTGGTTTGACTGTATGTGACTTTCTTATTTATATTTCGAAAAAGTATAGGTCCTGGGGTGTTTTTTATAAACACCCCCACACACACTTTTACATAAAGACGAACATTCACAATTGCTCACAAATGTGTCAAAAAGGTGTGTTAAATATAGGTGTCTTCCTGGATGTCTTTCTGCTGCTGTCTCTGTACTGTACACACTCAAAACTTTAGTGCCGATAGGAGGTGAGGAGAAATTCATTACCAATAGAGGCCTGTGCAAGGCACCCACGCGGGCGAGACCACTCAACCAGCACCTCGTTATCTGTCCTCCTCCACACACACACACGCACAAACATACACAACGTGCCGTGTTCTCAGAGACAATGTGGCGCGCTGCTCGGTGTGCCAATGGTAAATAGGATTTCTGAGGCTGGAGCTGTACAGTGCTGTTCTAAGCGTTTGGTATTCTTCATACATCACAGACATCTGTTTACATCCTTTTCTTGCTGATCTCTGAGCTTCTGTGTTCTTAGTCTGATCTCTCACACACTCATTTCAACCTTTATTCAAGCACAGATCTTTGATATTTTCTTTCCACCCCTCTTTACAACTGTGAATTTGGAGTTCCTCTTTCATGAACAAATAACATTCGCTCTATCAGAAAATCAGTAGTGTCGCAAACACGTTGCCTGACAGTTTGATCCATTGCCTGTTTTTGTAGGCATTGGATGGTGAGACATAAAAATGCTCAGCACACAGAGACTATGTTGACAGAGCTGATAAAAGCAGGACTATGGCCCAGCTAAGATGAAGCGGTAAAGGCAATTACATTAGCGCTCCATTACAAAGCCCACGACAGCAACACGAGAGAGCCTTTGTGTAGCTATTGCCTTATCTCTACAAACCTCAATGAAGTGAAACCCAACACTGTGAGTTTGTTTTGATGAGGAAGGATTTATTACCACATGGAGAGGCCTTCTTCCTCTTCCTTGTGACATTTTCTGTATTTATTTGTTGTTTATTTTAGATGTGATTAATGTGCTGTAATTAGCCCGGAATGGATTGGGTGGGAACTGGCAGGTTTTATTGCCAGGGAGAGTTGCTCCTCCAGTGGTGTGACTGGGAGAAAATGGTCAGAGGAGTTCATAGTGATTTAATTGGCCATTTAGTGAATGCTATGACGGGCCCTTTCCCCAGAAACTCAAGATTAACGCTTCGGACTGCTGCGTAATAGTGGATATTCAATGTTCTCTTTGCACCTCAGTGAATGCTCAAAGGATTTATATCTCTGTTTGCACTTTGAAGTCTGTGTAGAATTTTAATCAGAAGACACCTTGGAGTTTCATTTTCAGTTCGAGATCAGTTTAATAATGTAACATTTAAAAGTGGTGGTATACAAAAGTGACATCATTTGGCTCTGTGGTGCAGATAATATAAAACTATTTTGTTACCTTTTGGAGCTTGGAGGGATTCCGTTTGAGCAAATGTTTTATACCATCATCACTGTCTTCGCCTGTACATTCAGCGTCTGGCTAATATTCGCAATCTCAAACATATTCTCAAAACTATCCTTTTCAATTTCTTCAAAATCAATATTTTGATCAACTGTGTGCATTCAGTGACTGCATTCAGTTTCTTGTTCTGCAGTAAATCGCTGAGATTTCAAGTTTTGCTGATGATACTTCATATTCTTTTGTTTTCTGCCTGCAGTGACTATGAGTGAAAACTCACTTCATCATTGTGGATCAGACATTGCTACTGTGTGTAATAAAGGTGAATTGCACTTGCAATTGCAATTATTGTTGTACAGAAAAGAAGATACTTCTACTGTTACACACCTCGGGTCATTAGCGACCCAATGAAAGTTTTACCAAAAATGAATGGGGAAATTTTTGTTATAATGTTTATAATGAATGGATTGAGGAATAGTAAGAAGGTTGATGTCTAACTTTAAAAATGAATGAGAAGGAAGGTAGTGAATGGCGTCCCGGGTCACTAAAGACCTGAGGTATGTGTTTAAGGGTTGGTGCATTGATCTGTTTGTTTGAGCAGCTGTTTGAAATATAATATTTGATAAACTTTACTCCGCAAGGATGCATTAAACTTTTACATTGTTACAAAAAATATTTAAAAGTAAATGCTTCCACCTCATTAAACTTGTTATTGCTTAAAGAATCTTGAAATATCAGTTTCCACAAAAACAAAAACAACAGCTCAACTGTTTTCAACTTTGAATATAATAATAATAATAATAATAATAATAATAATAATAATAATAATAATAAAAGTTTCTTTAAAACCAAATCAGTATATTAGAATGATTTCTGGAGGATCTTGACATCAAATAAATAAATATATTAAAATATGAAACAGCTATTTTGAATTGTAATAATAATTTACATTATTATTACTGTTAATATTGTATTTTGATCAAATAAATGAAGACTTGTTTAAAACATAAACATCTTACTGACCACAAACCTTTGAATGGTCCTGTTTGTAAGGTTTTAAACGGGCCAGTACTGCAGTTGTATTGCAGTTTTGGTCCACTAAAGGTGTAGAACTCTGCACCCTTTAAGGAATAATTTTTTGAAGTGAAGGGAATTTCGAGATTTCAGCCATTTCTCACATACACCTGTTGCAGCATGTTCCATCAACTCGGCTTTATAGATAGGCTTCAATGGGAAATTTTGGATGTACTCCTTAAGAAGAACAGTCCCCAGCATATGTGGAGGGAAGGCAAAGCGCAGAGTGCGAAATGAAGGGGCTATGGGTGGGCAATCTGTCATTTTTCATTAACACTGGATGAAGGTGCTGGGATGGGTGTACCATACTGCCCCTCCCAAAAGACCTGCCATGCTGCACATTATCACCTGTCACCATCTCAGTGCACGCCAACCCTCCTCTCATCTATTCCCCTGTACCTCAAAACAAAGAAAGGTAATTTAACTCCCTTATTTTATGTGGTCACATGTGCTCCCCACACTGGCTGATCCAGGTAAACAAAATCCTTTCTCTGAGGATAGGTCGACAGTTAAGACAGTAGGAAACAGTAGAAAAAGTTAAACAGTTAAGAGAAAGCAATAAAAAGAGAATGATAGTGAGCCATACTGTATATGACATTTACATACAGAAGCACCAGACCTTTACCGCTGCTGTATTATTCTCATAAACTTTTATTTTAAAACCTCTAAAGCAGCTGCTTTCATATCTAATTTTGACCCACCAATTTGACATTGTGATGTGGTTTAGAAAGGTATTCATTTAAATCGGATGCTTTTCGAAATTGGAGTTTATTTAAATATGCAAGTTAGTCCTTGCAGTCGCATTGAAATAAATCATATGATAAGTGTGGCTGTCCTGTGTTGACATGCTTTCTTTGTTATTTAATTCAATTTTACATTGATGGTTTTATTTACGTCAGCCATGAATCATGCTACTTGATGGTTGGTTCTAGAAAAACCATGTAGTGCAAGATGAGTCATCAATGTTTTTGTCCATTTTCCTGGAAGAAAAAGACTGCATATTTTAACCCGTTTTAAACACATACCTATTCATTCCCTCCTCCTCATTCATTTTTTTCAAAGTTAGACATCAACCTTAGTATTCCGCAATCAATTAATTATAAGTATAAAATAATGAAGTCCACTTCGTTTTTTTTGTAAAAAAGAACAACAACAACAACAACAACACATCACTTATGACCAGAGGTGTGTAACAGCAGAAGTATCTTCTTTTCTGCACAACATTAATTGAATCTTTGATGACGGAATATGTCGGTGGCAATGTCTGATCCACAATGATGAACTGTTGTTTCACTCATAGTCACTGCAGGCAGAAAACAAAAGAATAGTAAGTATCATCAGCAAAACTTGAAATGGCTCAGTGATTTACTGCAGGACAAGTTCTAAACACATCAAATATAGTGTTAATATCATTTAATGGTGGATCTGGTGAAGAAGTAGCCTGGATGCCAGCCGAATGTAGCCCCGCCCACAATTGTTTTTGCTCGGGCAATTCGGTCTGGACTCGCTCCATAGAGGAGTTATTATGCCCGAACAGAAACTGTTCGGACCAATGAAAATGTCAGGACGGGCTTTAGACGGTGATGGACAGATGATCAACAGTAACGTAATCATCCACGTCATCAAAGGCGCTTTGGGTTTAATTTGCTCTTATCCTAAACGGAGAACTTGTTCGTATATGCATTCACCTTCACTATTTCTCTCAGAAATGATGATCGTGTTGGTAAGTACTCTGTGATATCCTTAAATTCTTTTTTTTACAACAATGGCAAAGATCGCTTACACATCATCTTTTTCTTCTAATCCGTGTTCACGCATGCAGACAGGGTTGCAATGTTTGCAATGTGGTTTTGCAATGTCCAAGTTTTTTTGCAATGTCACGCACTGTTACTCAAAACTATATCCCAAAACAATAGCTTTCTGCAAGGTTCCAGGAAAATAGGCGTTTAGTGGCAAAAATATGTTATTTTTGGCAAGAGTTGCTAAAATTCGGGATTCGCATTCCCTGGTCTATATATCACATATAATTCAACCCGCGAGCGGACATGGAGAACGCTGGAAAACACAGACACGAACACAGTGTGCACACAGTGCAGTTGAGTTCTGCTGACATTTTACAACTAAAGTTATGTGTCATTCGCTGTCTGATTGGTTGAGTTCTGCTGACATTTTACAACTAAAGTTATGTGTCGCTCCGTTGTCTGATTGGTTGAGGTCTATCCAATTGAGGTCTTTCCTGGTTCGGTTGAAACACGCCTCATAATCAAAGCCCAATGGAGCAGTTTCAGACTCATATTCTGACTAGAATTGAGTATGACCACGTCAGGCTAGTGAAGAAGCTGTCAGCGAACAAAATATTGATTTAAAAAATGTTGAAAATGATCGTTTTGAGAATATGTTTGAGATGGTGAATATGAGCCAGATGCTGAATGTATTGGGAAATGAGCGCTGACGAGGACAGTGATGATGGTGTAAAACATTTGCTCAAACTGAACCCTTCCAAGCTCCAAAAGGTAACAAAATATGCTTTTTTATTCTTCTGTAATTGTTACTCTAATATCAGGAGAGCTTTATATTATCGCGTATTATCAGGTAGAGATCCAACCGTGTTAGATATAGATCCAAGTCGCTAAGGCCCTGAATATGTAATAATAATTGAAACATTCATGCATTTAAGAGTTAAATGCGCCTATCTGCTAAAATTAATTTGCTTATTGTTACAATAAAACCAGGCAATGTGTTTACACGAGAAATACTAGCATATAGATGAGCTCAAAGTGAGCACACCTTAAAGGGACAGGTCTCCCAAAAATGAAAAATGCTATTATTTTCAATGTTCATGGTCTTAAACGTAAAGGTGGAAATAAGTCCAAAAAAAAAAGTCTTATTTTCCTCCGTACATCACAGCTCCCTCTGTCTGAGAGGATTGTAGAGATCTATCAATCAACTGCGAGTAATGGAGTTCATCATAAGGTGGCACTAACTGTGGCACTAACTGTGGGTCGTGGGAAACTCAATTAGCACATTCCAGCACTGAGATGATGTGGGTGTTTGTAGAACCCGGGATGAAGGGGGCAAGAAAATGGACAATCTTTAATGAACTCCTTTGAGTTTCAGGCACAGCTATTACATATAATGTGGATATAATGGAATAATACGACTCATAATAGGGCCCAACGATCCAAAATGCACTGACTATAAATTAAGGTTTAAGTTAACAGGAAACACAATCTTAAAGGGATAGTTCACCTAAAAAGCTTTTAACCAGTCATTGGGGTCCAAATCAGTTTTGAGTGAACTATCCCTTTAAGACCTAAATGTTTTAGAATATATTTTCTCACTATTTACTCAGGTAAGCAATTAAATATTCAGTAAACATATCTGTGTCTTTAAAGTTTGATGCCCTATGCAGGTGTCAGCAGTGCTGTGGAAGATATAGAGCTGATGGATCTTTGACATTAAGCTTTCTTTCAGACCCACTGTGATGTATCTGTGCCCAGAGCAATCAGACGCCATAATCTGTCCCTGCACATGTGTCTGCTTAGGTTATATATATATATATATATATATATATATATATATATATATATATATATATATATATATAGTGTGTGTCTGTGTTTGCTGTCAGTCTGGGAGTAGGAAAGCTCAGATGGATCTGATGCTGCTAATTGACTGGAGTGTGTGTGGCCCAAAAAGACTGCAAGACAGAGACAACGAAAGCGAAAGATTACGGTTGTTCTCAGTGGAGCATAGAGATATACCTCTATTAAAGGTTACCAAGGGGAAAGCAATCTCAACCTTTCTGCCAGGCTAACTGAGCGGCTAAACTGTCCTCACTTTATGTGGTTGGTCACTGCCCAAGTACTGGCTTTGTGTTCTCATCATGAGCAATAAAACCTCATCAGACACTGTTCCATGTTCAAGTCCTTGAGTGTCCATGGCAAGGTGCCCCTCTCATTACTTTGAGTTCCAAATATACATCAGACCTAGACGATCAATAGCTCTTTATTGTTATTTTTACCCTGTTGGCCCCTGGCAGGAGTTCAAATGGAGATATACGGCAGCTGAAAGCTGTTTGCTAGCCTTGTTCATTATTTTATTCCGTAAAACGAAATCCTCAAAAAGGTAAATATCATATTTTAACTGAATGTCAATGTGTACATACTAGGTTGACTGAAGCAATGATATCTACTCCCTATTTTAGCAGCTGCCCTTTCCATGGTATATAATGCACACAAACAGGTCTATTGACTCAGCAGAGTACAGCAAATACAAATAGCCTATCAGAGTAAATACATAAATAGGTCACCAGAAGTACAGTTCACATGCACCAATTATTTCAGTATTCTGTGGTACAAAACTGCCAAATAAAATGGCAAAACGAAAAGGACACAGTGTGCAGGGTAAATAAGAATGTGTAATTTCATTCATATTCTTTTAACAAAATAATGTCATACTAGTTTCAATATAATAATGCATATCTTAAATTGTTAGAGTTTATTTCTTCTTGCCCTATTTTAATAATAATAATACTTTTTTACTGGAAAGTAAGCGATAATATTGATTGAGAAAACAATTTAATATACACCCATAAAATCCCATACATCAAACATTTACCATCATTTTAGCTTGATTTGATACAAAACAGCAAGCATGCAATCGTAACTGTTTGCCACAGACTGTAATTATTTTAAGCTGGTCTTCATGCTTCCGGAGAATTTACAGGAATGAGCAATCAGGGAAAAAATAGGAACATGGCTTTCACTCTGAGACTCATATTAAGGAATCTTCTGATGATTCCAAAGATGATTGTATCCAGTATATGTGAGAAATAGTATCTATATTGTTGAATATATTGTAGATCATGCTTCTTTTGCCAGCTGTGTGTATAAGGATGTGTGTTTCAGAGGCCTGTTTCCCCATGTAAACTGCCTACAGCCAGAAGCGAAAGAAAAGCTGTGCCAAGGTAAAGAGACATTTTAAAAAGGCTCTGATTGGCAGTGCATTTGTTCACAACATAAATGATGCTAAATATCACTGCAAAGCATTATTTGCACAGTCAATCTTCCTGACTTATGGCACATTCTTGGGAGGAGAAGACAACAGCTTAGTCTTAATATTGTCATATTTATTAGATCATCTCATGCTGTGAAAAGCTTCCAATAGGCCAACCACAAGTTTTTTTTCATCCTCTTGTTTTTTCCCCGTTACCATGGCTTCAAATAATTAAACATGTAAATCATGTATATCACGTAAACTTTATAAGGAACTGCAACATAAGTTGTAAGAATGATAGCAACCCTTACTGATAAAAGTGATATGATTCAAATAAAAGACAAAGTGTTATTTACCTTTATGTTTACATGTCTGTTTACATCCTGAGTATCTGTATTTGTCCTCACAATTGCCTGTACTGTCAGTGTTTGAGACTCCCCGCGTGTACTTTAATGCTCAGTAAACCCACATATGCCAAATAAATAGCATGATTTTACTAGACTTCACATGTGGGATAACATTTATAATATTATATTATATTATATTCATAGTCATCTTTGTGGGTTATCTCCCTTACAACCTAAGACGATGATGAAAGTTAACAGGCTTTAATGATCCAACTGGGTAATCCAACGAGTTACATCCAAAAACAACAACACACAGACGAGACCCGACAAAGAAACTCACTGAACTGAACTGAACTTAAATAAGGGAGATAATGACACACACACACAACTGAACACAATGACGAAATCAAATGAATCACTACGACAACAAACAAGGCAGGAATAAATGGTTCAAACTGAAACAAACAGAGTCCAGTGGTGTGACATAACGCCTCCTCGTGCCGTAGAGATGAGGTGAGGAGGAGGTTCAGGAGGAGGACGGCTGACCGGGAGGAAATAACTGAAGGATCCAGGGCAATGCTGAAGGTGGTGAAAGCCAGGTAGGGGCATGATGGAAGGTGCCCAGGCCACAGCCATAACTGCTCCATGGTGGTGTCGATTGGAGGCAGGAGCCATGGTGTTAGAAGTCCTGACACCACCATTGTGCAATGATGCTGGAGAAAGAGCTCTGAGGTGATGGAGCGTCACTAAATACCCTGACGACTGAGCTGCAGTGATGACCTCACCCGATGACAGAGTGGGTCCAGAGGACAGAGAGCAGGTTGAAGCAACCGAGGGTGGGGGTTGATCCCTGAGTCTGAGGGATGGCTGAGCGGGCTGTAGTCGAAGGGGTGGAGGTGCAGTGGATGGCCTGCAAGTCCGCAGCGCAGGTGTGGCAAGGACTGACCCAGGTGGAGCCTGACTGACCGAGGGGTCCACTCTGAAATTGTGGGCGGGAGGAGCGTCGGCGAGGGAGTCAGGGAGACGGGTCGAGGAAGAGCAGTATCTGCCGCAGTTGTAGGTGAAGTCGTGGGCTCTTCTTTCCCAGGCACAGGTGGTTCCCAGCTGGCCCAATGTGGATCCCAGCCGGCCCTGGCCCGAGCTGGATCCCTGCCACTGATGGGAGTAGAAACAGGAATCTATGGTCCTCTATGGTGGTTAGGTGGTGGGAGAGGGAGGTTGGGTGGTACTGACGTGACATATAAAGATTCTCTTAACTGAAGGTCTGAACTTGGTGCTGCCAAAGTCTCACTCTCAGTGGCAGGAGGGTGGGTGGGTCTCTCCTCCTTGTCTTCCGATTCCACAACAGCTCCCTCAGCGGTGGATAGTGCTAAGGCACGTACACCAGGTCAGACTCATGCATCTCAGGCTCCGATGGGCTCACACACCCCTTACGATTTGCTCGACGTCTGTGGTGGGCTCAAACTGCTTTATCCCACCCAATGGGTTCTGGCTGGGCACTGGGTTTGGAGTGGGGCTGGTGATGTCATCAAAGGTGAAGGATGATCCACAGGATACTCCACAAAGGTGGGGATCTCTCGAGGAGCCTCCCCAGACAACTGAGCTCATGTGGCCTGTTGAGGCCAACATGAAGAAACGTGCAGAAGAAGGTGGTCCAAGATCCAAGAATTCCTCCAGATGTTGCTCAAGGGCATTCTCCCAGCTCAAAGCAACAGCTTCACTGCAGGGATGTCCATAATAAACAAAAAAGAATCGAAACAAAACACGAACTGGAGACGACTGAAAAAAAACAAAACAAAAAAAAATGATTTGTTGTTTACTTGCACCTCTTTTTAGATTGGTTTATTTAGTCACTGGTTGTGAATGAGATAGTAAACACATGAAGAAGACTATGATGAAAGTTAAC
Source organism: Gobiocypris rarus (assembly GCA_023029165.1). Lineage (NCBI taxonomy): Eukaryota > Metazoa > Chordata > Actinopteri > Cypriniformes > Gobionidae > Gobiocypris > Gobiocypris rarus. The sequence goes on from CM040919.1 coordinate 8,024,446, forward strand.
AGGCTTTTATGATCTAACTGGTAAATCCATTCATCGAGGTTCATCCAAACACAATTACAAATAGACAAGACTCGACAAAGACACTCAAACCGAGATGAACTTAAATATAAATGGACTTAAACAAACTAGTGGTGTGACTATTATATTATATTATATTATATTATATTATATTATATTATATTATATTATATTATATTATATTATATTATATTATATTATATTATATATTATATTATATTATATTATATTATATATTATATTATATTATATTATATTATACTATATTATATTATATTGTATTATTTTTGTGGCAGGTAAGAAGAAATAATATATTATATACATGTTGAAAAAGGTTCCCTTTGGGCCCAGGACTTTCAGTGCCATTTGCTGTTCTAACTGCAACTCTCTTACTTACTGTGAGGCAACACAGTCAGAGGTGTTTTGTGGTATTAGTGGCAAGTGGTGTTAGTCGCTTCTAATTTCCCTCCTCCCAACCATGAAGAACCCCCCTGGAGCCAGAGCCTGTGTGCCCAGCTGTTCGCCTGTTTCAAATGCCCTTACATCCACCCGAGTGAGTCAGAAGGCTAGCGAGGTGATATTTTAGATTTTAATCAAATCCTGCAGTGGATTATGCCATATATCAGGCTTCTTACCAGGCCTCCAGAGAGCAGATGCACAAGAGAGAGTCAAGATGGGGCTGGGAAGATGTGGTAGTATATTAAATTCATGTTTCAGTTAAGAACCACTCTCAAGTCCCTTTAGACTCAAAATACACTCACATATGTAATACTGACATGCGAATAAACTAAAGCATACATATTTCACGTGAGTTAGGGGCAGGATTTAGAACTTTGTTGCCACTTTTGCATTCCTTTTGATCTAGTAAGCCCTTGGAAATGCTCTCTTATTTCCCAGGTGACGTCTCTGTTAAGTACTGCTTCTATATCCAGGAAAGACTTCTTTCTCTTGGGCTCATGGTGATAAATGTGGTTTGCATTATTAATGCAAAGTTACAAAGGAAAAGGAAATAAAAAAATGGGCACACAGAGGTAGAGACATACTACCTAGTCTAGTTGTGTGACCTGCTTTGGACAGGGCTGTCCACAAATATAAATACAGATGAACTAGTCGCAATCTTTGTGGGCTCATGTTCCATTTTCATGTCTTCAAGGTCCAACAAGGACGCTCAAGATTGTCTTTCAGCCTTGTGCTGGACTTTTTTTTCAAACAAAGCAGCCTTTCAGCCAGCTTAATGCCCATCTCTGATTGAAAACATAAAGTAAATGAAACAGTTTGCATGTGACATTTATTGGAGGTAACTCATAAGGCAAGTGACTTTGCGGAAATGGATTAGACTTACACGGCTCAAATACATTATCAAAAGTTTGGGGTTGGTAATATGTTTTATAGTAGAAGTTTTTTTTATAAATCTCTTATGCTCTCAGCTTCATCTTTATTCAATCAACAATACAGTAAAACAGCAATATTGCAAAATGTTAATAATGTTGTTTTTTTTCAATACATTTTAAAATGGTCCTTCATAAAACACGTTAATATGCTGATTTTCTGCCCAAGAGGCATTTATTCTTATTAATAGTATCAGTGTTAAAAATGGTTGCTCTGCTTAGTATAGAAAGTACTGACCCCAAAGTTTCAAATGGTAGTGCAGTTCAATTAGTCAAAAATTTTCATTAAGAAAGAAGGTTGTGAAAACTGTATTCATACAATGAAAATCAATGGGGTTTAAAACAGCATTAAACCCCAATGAATTTGTATAAACAAATAAAAAAAGGCTGCATTTTTCAAAATATATTTTTTGTGTGATCCACAGAAGAAAAACTGTTTTTAAATAGGGATGGATGAACAATTAGGAGAGAGTTTGACCAAGATCAAGAATTTTTTCAATGCGCATTTATTATTCAAGTATCATCGTTATAAAGTCTTTTAGATTTCAGCTCTTCCATTTAATGTCCTTGGGGGAAGGGGCTGTTGTTGAAAGAAGTATGACCCGGGGGATTGTTTCCGTCTATCCAAATAAAGACTTGAGTAAATCATGCAGTGACAAAATTCAGAGAGTTAGCAGAAGTCTGCCACAAGTTTATTGAGTTCGTTAAAATGTCACTATAAAAAGTAAATAAATAAATTAACTACTTCTGGGTAGTGCAAATGCAATGACTTCAGGGAAGTCTAATTTAAATAGCAACTAAAAAGCTGGTCTTTTAAAGACTGGGCAAATTTATTGATACTCTTTCACTATTGAAATTGTTCATTAAAAGCATATTACTTCTCTTTTCAAAAGGAAGCTATTATAACTGCTGAAAATGCACTGTGGGATTTGCGCAAACTTCACAGGGCAAAGATCAGCCACCAACTTGCATCTTTTAAAATGATCATCTGATAAAGCTTTTATGGAATATATGAATGAAGCTTAAGGCCTGTCATCATTCTCTCTTTCATCATCTTCCAAATGATTATTATAATCAGTAGCTCTTTTTCACACTCTCTCATGGTTTCTTGCCGGGCTGTAATGGTTGATGGAGTAACCTTTGTGTAACTCAGCGCTCACTCAGCACTCACTCAACGCTTTAACAATAGCATGAAAGATCACTGATGGTGGCTCTGATGTGTACGGCTGAAGTGTGAACCAGGATAAAATTCTGTGAAAATGGCTCTCTCCTCCAACCAAATTTCCATCTGTAAGTACAGGCATCATTAGTTTTCCAGGCGTTATTGTTACATGAAGTAGCCTGCTTATTTCTGTGTGGGCTTATTTCTGTTGGCCATGAGTCATGACCCAGCAAGAAGCATGGAGACAAATGTCCACCTAGACTGTAAATGATAATCACGAGGAGGGTAAAGCAGACAGAAATGAACGGTGTGCTTTATATGTTTATATGGAGGGGCTAAAATAAAATAACAGTCGGTAATAGGAAAAGTTGTTAGTAGTTTGGCTGGATTCAGTGGAGTTCAGAGTTCATAAACATCAAAACATATTACTGACCCAAACAATGTGTAATATCTATGTGCATGGACAGTTTGCTTTGAACAAAAGGAAACACAGACTTTTAAAGAAGAAAATGGAACCCACTGTAAAAAAAAATAAAAATATGATCAATAAGTTATGGCAACAAATGTTTTTACATTGCTTTAACTCATCAAAATAAGTTAAGCAATTTTCATGATTCAACTCAGTTTTTTTAATGTAATTTAAGTTGAAATGACTTAAAGTTGATTATACTTTTTTAATTATAAATCCATCATCATAAAGGGTCCTATTTTAACAATCTGAGCACATGTTCTGAAGTGCATGGCGCAGGTGCACTTAGGGCATGTCCGAATCCACTTTTGCTAGTTTAAATGACAGGGAAAAAAGAAAAAAAAGAAAAAAAAGTTATACCTTGGACCAAAAGAGTTATCTCTAATGGGTGTTTTGTGTGTAACATGCTATAAACCAATCAGAATCTCATCTCCCATTCCCTTTAAAAGCCAGTTAGGCTTGCACAGATAGGTGTGAGTGCATTTGCTATTTAAAAAACATGGTGCTGGATGTTAAAATGATAACTGCGTCGGGATGAAACTAGCAAACAAACACTTGCGCCGTGCTTGGCATGTACATGATTTCAGCAACATCTTCCTGGCTCAAAATCTTTATTAATCATGTAACAACATTTGAATCAAACAATCAGATTTGAGGAACATGTTTACAGTTTATGTCAATTTTAGGCTTAAAATCTGGGTGTGGGGCTTCTACACCAGTGTATTTCACCTATCATTTCCCTGTGATTTTAGGGTAAACTTATGGGGCTAAATTTCGGACAGGAATGTTTCAAAATATGTTGATCCGGTAACACGTCTGCCCTCTTTTTCAGTCTAGAGTTGTCCATTAAAAATAATTAGTATGTCATAGAATTCTACGTATAACTGCTTATTTAAAACCAGTTTTTAGGGGTTGTTTTACACATGCATCGTTGTGTTTAAAGTGCTTCAAATGCAGAGAAATGGAACAGAACACACGGTCTCAAGACACATTTTTAAAAGTTAAACTTCGATTAACCTTAACACATCATGGTTCAAGACTCAAAACAGCTTACAGGTTAATGTGATAAAAGTTCATTATTTTCCATAATGTAATGATAAAAATTAAACTTTCATATATTTTAGATTCATTGCACACCAACTGAAATATTTCAGGTCTTTCATTGTTTTAATACTGATGATTTTGGCGTACAGCTCATGAAAACCCAAAATTCCAAAAATTCCAATCTCAAAGAATTAGCATATCATGAAAAGGTTCTCTAAACGAGCTATTAACAAAATCATCTGAATCCACTAATTAACTCTAAACACCTGCAAAAGATTCCTGAGGCTTTTAAAAACTCCCAGCCTGGTTCATTACTCAAAACCGCAATCATGGGTAAGACTGCCAACCTGACTGCTGTCCAGAAGGCCATCATTGACACCCTCAAGCGAGAGGGTAAGACACAGAAAGACATTTCTGAACGAATAGGCTGTTCCCAGAGTGCTGTATCAAGGCACCTCAGTGGGAAGTCTGTGGGAAGGAAAAAGTGTGGCAAAAAACGCTGCACAACGAGAAGAGGTGACCGGACCCTGAGGAAGATTGTGGAGAAGGACCGATTCCAGACCTTGGGGGACCTGCGGAAGCAGTGGACTGAGTCTGGAGTAGAAACATCCAGAGCCACCGTGCACAGGCGTGTGCAGGAAATGGGCTACAGGTGCCGCATTCCCCAGGTCAAGCCACTTTTGAACCAGAAACAGCGGCAGAAGCGCCTGACCTGGGCTACAGAGAAGCAGCACTGGACTGTCGCTCAAATTTTGCATGTCATTCAGAAATCAAGGTGCCAGAGTCTGGAGGAAGACTGGGGAGAAGGAAATTCCAAAATTTTGGCGCAGATTTTGGAGCACTTCATGCTTCCATCTGCTGAAAAGCTTTATGGAGATGAAGATCTCGTTTTTCAGCACGACCTGGCACCTGCTCACAGTGCCAAAACCACTGGTAAATGGTTTACTTACCATGGCATTACTGTGCTCAATTGGCCTGCCAACTCTCCTGACCTGAACCCCATAGAGAATCTGTGGGATATTGTGAAGAGAAAGTTGAGAGACGCAAGACCCAACACTCTGGATGAGCTTAAGGCCGCTATCGAAGCTCCATAACACCTCAGCAGTGCCACAGGCTGATTGCCTCCATGCCACGCCGCATTGAAGCAGTCATTTCTGCAAAAGGATTCCCGACCAAGTATTGAGTGGCTATCTGAATATAATTATTTGAAGGTTGTCTTTTTTTTTATTAAAAACACTTTTCTTTTATTGGTCGGATGAAATATGCCAATTTTATGAGATAGGAATTTGGGGTTTTCATGAGCTGTATGCCAAAATCATCAGTATTAAAACAATAAAAGACCTGAAATATTTCAGTTGGTGTGCAATGAATCTAAAATATATGAAAGTTTATTTTTTTATAATTACATTATGGAAAATAATGAACTTCTATCACAATATGCTAATTTTTTGAGAAGGACCTGTTAGTGGACACAAGGATGTTCTCTGTATACATCCTTTCATATGTTTAAGATACATTAATGTCATCAGGAAATCAAAAAGTATCCATGCACATCATTATCTTAAATTCATATGACCTTGTAATCGTTGATTAAAAATAACTTTTTCTCCCACTTGCCTCTTCTCTTCTCTTCTCTTCTCTTCTCTTCTCTTCTCTTCTCTTCTCTTCTCTTCTCTTCTCTTCTCTTCTCTTCTCTTCTCTTCTCTTCTCTTCTCTTCTCTTCTCTTCTCTTCTCTTCTCTTCTCTTCTCTTCTCTTCTCTTCTCTTCTGGCACAAGGGCGGGGAAACCTGTCACTCAAATGAGATCAGCCAATAGCAAACAACTACCACCCAACGAACCAATCAATTCCCTATGGACAAAATCAAGTCCCTCCATACATTTACACTCGGATACAAATCACAATAGGGAAGAAAAGACTATTGCAACTTTCGTTTAATGCTGGCTTTAACTTGCACGTGTAATTTAAACACTCTTTAGTTTCAATGTATGGTTTTTGGTTTTAAGGTTGTTTTTTTGAGAGAGAGACAACGTGTGCTAATGATAGACTTGACAGGCGCATGATGAATGTGAAGTTTTCTCGAAGACAGACAATGTGATCATACTGAGAGTGTAAACATTTAGTGAAGAGTAACAATGTCATTCAATCGCTCTAAAGATAATTAAACACCATATGCTTTGGGCCGTAATACCCATGGGCAGATATTGCAGAATAATAGCTTTTAATTAATCTCTCAAAATTCAATCAAGACTTTACCTTTGTGGCAGTTATCTTTCCAGTTTCATACTGGATACTCTACCAATTGAAGAGGTGAAGATGGTGTCTTTGAATACGCAGAGGCGCACACACACACACACATTCGCATACAGATAGGAAGAGACAGACGCAGACACTGACAGGAAAGTAAGGACATTTGAGATGACACAGGCGGTTCATCCACTCCTGACAGACATTAGGACAGAGATAAATATTTAGCATGCTGTCTAAGAGTGATGAAGTCTCCTCAGTTCAGAGTACATTGTGACGTTGGTTTAAAAGAAGATATCTAAAGGTGTGCTGTTGACTAAATCTTTATCATCCATCTCTCACCAGTTTTCTCATTTGAACTTCCACATATCACAAATGTCTTCTTAGTCAGTCCTGAATCCATCCATATAATCTCCATAATAATCTCTCCATTAATACAAACAGCCAGGGTCATCCCAAGGGCGTTGTGAGTGGAGGGGCCTCACACATGAGTTCTAATAACATAATTCAGTTTATTACAGTTTGGGGTGTTGGGATATAAAATATATTTTATCCATGCTGTTTGGATGGATGGATGGATGGATGGATGACTAGATAGCACTTGTCTTCATGACAAATTTATTTAAGCATAGGCTACATGAATAATTAACAGTAAGTAAGCAAGCTCCTCTTTAGTGTGTCTTATTGCTAACTAACAAACTGTAGCCTGACGTTGTCATACTCAATTCTAGTCAGAATATGAGTCTGGTACCGCTCCATTGGGCTTTGATTATGGGGCGTGTTTCAACAGAACCAGGAAAGACCTCAATTGGATAGACCCTCAACCAATCAGATTATTTAATTATTCCTCTATGGATCGAGTCCAGACCAAATTGCCCGAGCAAAAATTTTTGTGGGCGGGGATAAATTCGGCTGGCATCCAGGCTAAACAAACTGTGCACATCGGATGACTTTCCTGAGGTAGGCTAAATACAATGTTAAGTGACCTACTGTTTACAAGCTGTTTTATTGATGTCTTTCCATGGTTGAAACACTGATTGAGTGATTACATGAGTCATGATACAGATTTGTACTGTTGTGTTTTGATAAGTTGTACTGTATTTTTCTTCATACCTTTTGATAATCATGCATTTTTTTTCTAGATAACTTGTATTAAAATGGGAGTTAACGCTTCACGCTGGCACTTTAACTGGGGCATTAAAGAGATCTGTGTTAAAACGGCATTGTTTGAATTTCATCATAATATGGACAGAATTTGAAAGATGACCCTTTGTTTCTAAGCACTGTGCTATTTGTGATTATTGGATGAGAGGCTTGCTACAAATAAGGTTTAGTGTAGGGAAAAGCTGCAGACAGGGTCCCAAAAGCTGCAGACCCAACCTGATCTCACAGAAATTTGTACGTATTTTACAAGGTGGCTAATTTGTACGAATTTGTGCAACCTCACTCGCTCGAACTGGTACGATTTTTGCTAAATTATTTGACGGGTTGGTCAATTCGTATTTTGTACGAATGACTATGAGCTAGGAAAGGAAATGAGGATGCACAAATAAGAACTGAGAAGCACCCAGTGTTGGGCAACCCTGGCTTGAACTATCAAAAGGGTGAATCATAGGGTCAAATAGAGCTGGCTTAGCTATTTCTTAACTGCAAATGCGTTATTGTTGCATTAATTTTCCCTAAATTGAACATGAGACATTCTTTTTATTAATTTACATTAATTTCTTGTCTGAGTTGTCTTGACAGTTGGACACATCCCCACACCCTTTTGAATGACAGCTACCAATTATTGTCTGATATAATGTTGAATCTCTGATGGATGGATGGATGGATCATTACAGAGATATTTAAACATACATTGAAAAGATCAAGACATCACTAACAGGTTAAGTGGAATATAATGAATATATAGGCTAATATAGTGCATGCAGTATTTTGAGCGAAAGAGTTAATTTCTCTAGTGAACTAACAGCTGTGGACTCTGACTTCTGAGGTAAATGCTACGTGACATTGTTTACAAGCTGTTTTATTGACGTCTTTCCGCCGTTGAAACACCTTCAGTGTTGATTCATGTTTATTCATTGACTAGGAAGAGATGATCGCATTCACTGTAGTCACTTAAACTGATGCGCATATACAGTGATCTGTCATGTCAGACTAAAGAGTGTCAAAATGGCATTTATTGTTTGAACTTTGTGATAAAATGGACAGAATACTTAATACGTTTGTGTGGGAACTCGGATTGAAGTATGTTCCACTCATAAAACAAGCCTACTGTTATGTGTTAAAGATTGCATTCTGTACCGTTCAATACACATGTGCACTGTACCGGGAGTCCTGTACCGAAGCGGTTTGGTACAAACACGTTTACCGTTACACCCGATAGATAAATAGATAGATAGAGAATATATACAACCTAGCTGCTCAGCTTACATTCTACTAGTCTCTGCTGTTACAAGATTATTTTTAGATCATGATGAGCGGGATGTGACATGAATGCATCCAGCTGATGCCTTCAGCCCTCCCATATCCATTTGCACATAAAATCACTCCAGTCACTAAGAGCAAATGTCCTAGTCTCAAATGATGGGGTTCTTGCCCTTTGAAGTACCAGAAGTGCCTTGAAAATGCAGTGAAAATACACAGTTTCTATTGTGGGTAATTATTACTTGATGGTAACCGACTGCATGGAACTTTCATTTTATTTTCAAATTGCTTTCAGTATGAAACAGACTTCTGTGAAAAAGCAATAGCTTATGTGAACATTTTGTGCATTTCTTCCTGAAGGATGTGTAGATCCATTTATTGAGGTTAAAGAGTAACAATTTTAAATCAACAATAAACCTAAGTGCATCCATATTTCCATAAAAGAGGCAAACATCAGAACATAGTCAACCTCTTATGCAGGCACGAGCCATTAACTCAAATTGTATATACCGTTCATATGCAAATCATTAAAGGGATAGTTCGTCCTAAAATAAGGATTTTGTCATCATTTATTTACACCGTGTCTACTGTTGTGTCGCACAGAGGAAGTCTACACTGGACAGGACAACGCGATTATTACAAATCCCATTTGTTCTTCATGTCAGAAGTAACACAAGCACTTGAAATATGTCAAAATAGAACGAGTTTACTGATTTATAGTTTTGTGTCACACCTCATCCAGTGTAGACAGCATCACTCATTATAATGTGTTCTATTGTCTTTTGTCACATTGTGTTTTTGATTTCTAACATGGAGCATTAAAAGAGAAATGTAGCCGAATGTCCAAGGCATGCTAGTGGGTCTACGGAGAAAAAAAAGTTAGAATATTGATGGGCCCCATTGACTTCCATTGTATGGAAAAAAAACAATTATACGACATTCTTCAAAATATCTTCTTTTGTGTTCTGCAAAAAAAAAAAAAGCAAGTATGGAACAACTTGAGTAAATGATGACAGAATTTTCATTTTTTTGGTGAACTATACCTTTAAGCATGAAGGCACTACCCTGTTGAACAAACTTAATTTGGCAAGCGAACCCTTAATTTTAGTTCACAGTTAGAGCTCTGACTACCTGTAAGGAAACTTGTTTTCCCTTTTGAAGCATTGATTAAAAAATGAAAATAAAATAGATGTAGCAGCGGGTCTACAAATATCATGAGGCAAATAGCTCCTGCCTAGCACTAGAATGATAACACACACCCCAGTGTGCACTTGCATATAGCGGCAGATAATAACTGAACCTGTGATGCCCAGCATCTGTTTTAGCGATGGGTTGAGGGCTGAAATTTGCAGATTGGTGGAGCTCCAAATTCTCTCTTGCCCTGTCTCGCACAGAGCCTTGATTTTAATCAGAATATCTAATAGGTGAGAGGCAGGAGGTGCGCATTGTAAATTAATAGGATTTACTAGATGAGCTTGAGTCAATGCCATCTCACTTCTGGTGTTACCCTGCCATGCTGTGCTTTTTTGCCTGTCAATGTCATTCTCACCAGGCAAGAAAAGGCAGCGACTTCATCAAGTGACAGAGCACACCCACCGCTTTATTATTGTGATTGTGACGTGCTAAAAATGTGCTGCATCAAAGTGACACAGAGTGTCAGTTAAGGTGGGATGTATGAGCAGAGTGGCGGGGGTATGATATTTGCGAGAAAAATCTAATTTGAAGCCTAAGGCCATGAAAGTCTTGTTTATACACTTGTTCACTTAAATGAACACTTGTGCGGATGTGTGCTCTCAAACTGTAGACAAATGCTCAACAGAGCAAAACACGTAAACTCACACCTAACTTTTTATGAAAATCTGATTCAGATGTGATGCGTGACAGTATAATGTCAGGGATGGCAGAGTTTCTACTTTGATATCTCTATCAAAGTCAAAAGAGAAACACTCAGGCGTATGGGACTGCCAGTGAGGCAGGGGGCAAGAGAGAGAGACAAAACACGATGAGAACTGACTTGTGTGTGAAATGCAAATACTTCCCTAACTTCACTGCTACTTGTTTCTCACGACTTGACATGATGACTGCTTCCACTGTGACACCACAACAGACGAAAGTTTTTGTTTCGCATGCTATTGTTCATCTCCCAGGGACTAACTTTACAAATGACAACAATGACAATGTCTGTTGAGACACTGTAATGTTAGGAAGCTGACTATTAGTGTTCAAATTAAGTGATGTCAATCAACAACATTTGTGGTGTAATGAATCACAAATATCACAATTTATTTAAATTCATCCCTTGTTTTCTTTTAAAAACAGCCAAAAAATGTAACAAGTGGATTTAACTAGTTTCCCCATTAAACTTTTTTTTTTAATATAGTATTTTTGATCATTTTCACAAAACATTCATGGCCTCCAGAATATTTTATTGCATGAATATGCAAACAGTCAATATATCAAACGAAAGAAAAGAGCCTTGTACATTTTTACGGCACCTAGCAGTGAGATTGCTAAGCACACCGTCCACCGCTCATCCCTCCCTTTCGAAGCACATAGAGAAACTACGGTGGCCTGCACAGAACAAAGATGTTGTCGTCTCACACAGCAGAGAGTATCTAGAGCTCTGTATAAGTTTTTCTGTTTAGAGCTATAGAAACATGGCGCCGCAAAACGGTGACTTCACTGTAAGGGGACACAGTGTATGTGGATAGAAATGGCTCATTCTGAAAAAAAACAAAAAAACAAAAAAACATTACGGTACATTATGTGAGGTCTTTATCCAACACTTAAAACCTAGTTATGTGTATTATATTGCATTTCTGTCAATATATAGTCATAAATATTGCACAGTTCACCTTCATTAATTCTTTTTTGAATGTGGGTAAGTGCCATAAAAAAGAGAAAATCAACTACAATCAGAATAATGATCAAAACAGATGGAGTAAATCAAGTCCTTCAGCCCAGCCGTTACCTCTTCCTGGGTTCGACATTTCATATGGTAACATTAAGCAGTTTTGATTATATGCTGTTTTATATGTTTGATGATCGTTTTAATTTACATGTGCATCAGCGATGATTCTGTCACTTGTTTCTGCTTCTTCTTTTGCTGTGAGATACTGAACTATTTTAGAAGATGCATTATAGTGCTACCATATAAAAGTCAAAACATGGATTGCTGGAAAATTCCATCAATGGCAAGGAAACAAGTTTTCATAATAAATAGTTTTATAAAAGCACCTACATTAATTCTTCTTGTGCTTTATTTAAAACTGCTAAATTATCACTTTTACAGTGTTTAATTTCAAATTTCATTGTCATAAAGAAGTTATGTACAGAAAAGGTTACCACTGGATCTTGTTTTTCACACCAAATTCATGTTAACACGTACGCCTTGTTTTTTATGTCTTGTAGCTTGACTGAAATAGTGAAAATATTTTAAAAGTGAGTATATTAAATGTTTATGGATTTACTTTATTAATTCATTTGAAAGGAGGGACAAGTGGACATTCCTTTTTGCATTTGTCATAAAAAAGGGCTGCATGATTTGATGAAAAAATCTAATAGCAATTGTCTGAATTAAAAAAATTTTTTAATGATGCAAGTTTTCTGTGCTTGTTTGTAGGGCTGCACAATTAGGCCCAAAATTTTGTATATATTAAAATATATAAAACATAAATGGTAAATGGTAAATGGACTGCATTTATATAGCGCTTTTAACAGACCAATGGCCATCCAAAGCGCTTTACATGTTGCCTCACATTCACCCATTCACACACTCATTCACACACCGACGGCGGTGTCAGCCATGCAAGGTGCCATCCAGCTCGTCGGGAGCATTACTGAGGCGTCTGCAGCACAATACATGACATGTTACGCAACAAAGTTTAATACTTAGGTAGGAGTTGGTTCGAAATCCCTGAGTAATGAAAATAAAGAGGTCAGCCATGTCCTGAGATTGTTAAACCTACAGTAAAGATGTTTATTTACATCATGCTATTACAAAGAGCAAACAGAAATAAAAACAGAAGCATTTGGCAATACATTAAAAATGCAATTTTATTATAACTGATTGAAATGTTATTCATATTTTCAGACTCTGTTATTATCATGTGAAGGGAAATGATTTGTAGAAAAGAACAGGGGAATGTTGTGTGCTATGGAATGTTAACATTTGCAATAATCCGTGACTTTAGGGCTGATAACAAGCCAGCTGGAGTTCCTTACAGTCCCAAGAGAGTCAGTTCTGTTTTTTTTTCAAAGTTCAAACAAGAGCAACTACTTTCAGTTCCTTCTGAATCATTGATACTGTACTTAGACCTGCTGATATGAACCCGGCAGTGGCTAAGTGGTTCATGCAAAACATAGTATAATAATAATGATAATTTTGTTTCACATTTGTTTAATTGATATTTACTGTATGACTTATTAATTTCTTCATTTTTAAAAGTTATAACCTGCAAGATTTTTCTCTGCACATGCAAAGATGAGTTCACATGGAGCAGTACTTACTGTGAACCAAGCCACTCTAAAAAAAAAAAAACCCTGGCCATGACCTGCATGTGTGTAAAATAACACAGTACTGCACATAACTCTGAAACACGCAGAGCAAATATTTAATGAAAATGCAGACTTTGCTATTTCATTGTCGCACTATTATCAAACATTCACTTTTATTTAAATCATTTGTGCAATACCATCATAAATGCTGTTGATGGAGCTCAATGTAACATTTATGTTCTCTATGTGTTCTGATGTTGCTTTTCCTTTGGTTCCTATATTTCCTTCCTGCATGTGTTTAGCTCCTGTTGCTAGTAATTGGTTAATTGATTGTTCACCTAAACCTTGTTTGGTTCATCATTTAGCCATGTATATAAGCCCACAGTTAAGTTCTTCTCTTTGTACTGCATTGTCTGTACATACATGGAGTTGTTACGCTGATTCTTGCCTTCTGGATTGCCTTTTTTGTTGGGTAAATAATCTAAATGTTCTGCAATTCAGATCCTCTGCTCCTTTTCCCTTGCCTTCACTGTAACACTTAACTTCTACAGAAACCATAGTGTTTCTTTAAATTATTGCTCTCACCCTCCCATGAGCTCTGACACAATTCAAAAACTGAGGACTATGACAGGGCAGAGAACTAAGCACAGACATTTCTCGCTTACACTGCCACCATTTTCCGCCCCTCCATCTGTGATAGCCGAGAACCTGATTCCAAACCCTGTCTTTACATCCTTATCCCTGCCCTCGGGGTCAGTGCTGAGGAAAATTACTTTTGCTTGGGCTGAGAGGCCACGCACTTCGGATACAAAAAAGCTTTTAGTGTAGATTTATGTTTGCGGTTGAAATCCTTTTCATGACAAGGCCTTCAACTCTCTGGTGGTGTCTGGTTGTTTGCATGATGTTTTGCATGGACAGCTGTGAGGTCAGGAGGGACTTTGCCACTTTTGTTATCCATGTTCTCCACTCTCACTTCATCCATTTCGACTGATTTGTTTTGATTCAGCATTTTATGTGAGTGTTGTGGCTATGGGTGACCCTGAGTGGACTGCCTCTCCTGTAGAATTTCAACATCTTGTCTATACTTGACATATCTACTGTCCAGTCAAGCCTGACTACATGCAGCCACTCTTCAGTTACACAACACACTTACATAAGGGGGTACATCTTTGACTACAGCCACTTTTATATCAAGGGTTGATTTTTTTATTTATTTTTTTATGAGAAAAACTATTTCTTATATGAGTCACATTTTTTTTTACTTTGTCTATGAAACAAATATATGTCTAATATGTAAAATAGATATACTTGTTTCTCATTAATATATACGTATAAATGTGTTTATTTTTTATATTATTATTTAATTTGTTCCTGTGATGCAAAATAGATTTCCATGTGACGTCACACTGCAGAGGCCCCGCCCACACGTGTTGATTGACACTTGACATACTAGCACAGACCCCTCCCTCAGAGAGCTGAGCTGTTCACACAGTCCGCAATATTTATCTCCTCGCCAGAGCATTAACAGCAGCATTCAAGTAAGAAATGTGTTCTTATTAAAGCTACTAAAGTTCAGCCAGTCAAGAGCAGTGAGTGTATTTCTGTTTATATTATGTTGTTTGATTCATATTAACAGCAGATAGAGCAGCAGGTATTGTATTACACTGCTTTCACTTTAGTAAAATTAGAGAGACAGATCTAATTAACACACAAGGTTTCTGTAACTTAATTGCTGCACAGACACAACAAACTGTTTTCATGTGAACTTTGTGTGTTTCTGACTTAACCTTGTGAGCATTTGACAGTTTAATTGCAATAACACATGCAAGAGAACTAGTTTAATAGACTACTCACAGATGTGCTGACATCCAGCTCTGTGCGCATGCGACAGGAGCATGTGTGTGTGTGTGTGTGTGTGTGTGTGTTGAGAGTGATAAGGCTTTAAAACACATGCAGATGATAATACAGTATTTCGTGATGATGAAGAACTGCAATGTCACATGAACATGTCTGCGATAGAGATGATCATTAAAACAAACAGATATCATGTTTCAGTTTTCATTTGCATGTTTACTGCTGTGAATGAGCTGTGAACAAGATGTGTAGGCTCCGCCCTCTCGGGTGGGGAGCAGCAGCTCATTTGAATTTAAGGGGAAACACACTGAACAGCTCATTTTTCTTCAACCCCAAAATTGCCATTTTCAAAATGGTATATTAAATGATCTGTTTGGAATTTTAATCTGAAACTTCACAGGCACACTCTGGGGACACCTGAGACTTATATTACATCTTGTAAAAAGGGGCATAATAGGTGCCCTTTAATGCATCCTTGCTGAAAAAAAAAAAAAAAAAAGATTAATAATAATACACCAATTTTTTAAACAGTAGTACTGTTGGAATGTGTGAAAATAGTGATTGTGTGAAAATTGTGCTTTAAAATAGATTGGATAAAATAAAAAATAAAAAATAAACACCCTATATGGTTTCATTAATGCTCTATTTTTCAATAGTTTTTCAATGTAAATGCACTAGTTAGCTATCTTTAACCGTTGCTCTTTGATCTTTTAGAGTGACTTGTGCATTCTAAAAAAGTGGGCACTCAAGTTAAAAGAAGTTTAAAAAAAAAAAAAAAAACACGTCCCTGGACCTTGCAATTTTTTCATTCCACTGACCTGCATAGCATTTTTTACCACCTAAAAACACATTCATGTGTGAACCGGCACTAACAGTGACAGAATGAAGACCTGGCATGTTTTTATTCACCCAAATCACTTTCTGCCCAATACCATTTCACAGTGTCTTTGAGAGTCAGTCATGTGTGTGAATCAACTGAGCTGTGTCCAAAAAAGAAAAAAAGAAAATATTCTTCATTGATTGATTGACACAAGGAAAGTTTTCTGAATGACAGCAGCTGAAGAGTAGAGCTGGCGAGAGATGAATGAGCAGAGAGGTGTGATTGAGACTGACATGTCAGGAGGTAATACAGCACTCAAACTCTGCTGCACCTGTTATCTGTGTGACTCTGGACTCAGATCACTGGAGCTATAGATGGTGACCATGTGTTGGCCATCACCATGTGCCAAGCATTGTGCACAAAGCAGTGTAGAGGGCAAGCGATAATTGAAATATGACTCTTGATGTCACTAAATCAAATGGAACATCAAATAGCTGTTAGAGGTGCCTATTTTACTTTGACAAATATACAGATCCAGTTCAAAATAAGGCAGGTTAACATAACCCAGTTAGCCTCTGCGATACCATCTGGCTTAGCCTGGCGTGGCCATACTCAATTCTAGTCAGAATATGAGTCTGGTACCGTTCCATTGAGCTTTGATTATGGGGCGTGTTTCAACCGAGCCAGGAAAGACAACAATTGGATAGACCCTCAACCAATCAGAGCAACGGAGCGACGCGTAACGTTAGTTGTCAAATGTCAACAGAACTCAACTGCACTGTGTTGTCAAGTCCGTGTTTTTCTGTAAACGATCTCTGCCAGTGTTGTAAAAAAATTATTTAAGGATACACAGAGTACTTACCAACAAGATCATCATTTCTGAGAGAAATAGTGAAGGTGAATGCATATACGAACATGTTCTCCGTTTAGGACAAGAGCAAATTCAACCCAAAGCGCCTTTGATGACGTGGATGATTACGTTACTGTTGATCATCTGTCCATCATCGTCTAAAGCCCGCCCTGACAATTTCATTGGTCCGAACAGTTTTTGTTCGGGCATAATAACTCCTCTATGGACCGAGGCCAGACCGAATTGCCCGAGCAAAAACATTTGTGGGCGGGGCTAAATTCAGCTGGCATCCAGGCTACATCTGGCTGCAAAAGAGCGTCTTTCTCCATCGATGGATGTTCAAAAGTATCTGTGACATAATTAAAGGGATAGTTCACCAAAAAAATGAAATTTCTGTCATTGTTTACTCATCCACACGTCAGTCCAATCCCGTAAGACTTTTGTTCATCAATGAAATCTGAGATCTTTCTGTCCCTCTATAGACATCCACACAACTCACTTTGATGCTTCAAAAAGTTCATAAAGAGAGCATAAAACCTTTTTGAACCTACTTGATGAGTGAGAACAAACCTCTTGTGGAAAACGTATTGCGTAACACAAGAATGAACCTCATTGGTTCTTGCTGAAGCTCAAACGTGCTGCGTAACATGAGAATGAACCTCATTGGTTCTTGAGGAAGTTCAAACGTGCTGTGTAACACAAGAAAACCTCATTGGTTCTTGCTGAAGCTCAAACGTGCTGCCTAACATGAGAATGAACCTCATTGGTTCTTGAGGAAGTTCAAACGTGCTGTGTAACACAAGAAAAAACCTCATTGGTTCTTGCTTAAGCTCTGTTCATCATATAAAGTAATCAAGCCTATTCAGAAACTTTGACCTAAACTGCTCAATTCATATGGATCCGTTTTACAATCTCTTTATTAACTTTTTGAAGTGGTAATTGCGTAGCTGTCAGTGAAGGGACAGAAAGATCTCAGATTTTATTAAAAAGATCTTCATTTGTGTGATAAACCAAAGTCTTATGGGTTTTGAATGTCATGAGGGTGAAACTATCACTTTAAGTAACTTAAGCTCTGTCTGCCTCTCTCACTGAAAATGAATTCAGTCCACATGATGTTCACTATAGTCCTTTAATCAGTTAAATAAATTACACAATACATAAATAAAATGATTTTAGTTCAAAGTGTATTTATTAATGTTAACAGATACAACTTTTGATTTTAAAAATGTATTATTAAATGTGGAAACTAATATGAACTATTATTAATTGATCTTTGAATAATTGTTAATTATATCCAAAAATGTTTACATTAATTTAACAATGTACGCTATTAATAAAAGGCATGCTGTTTAGAGGGATGGTATGTTTTCTACTCTAAATTGAAATGTGACACCAACCCATAGTCATTGATCAAAATGCAAATAAAGTAGAGAACTGTGCTTTGACAGGTTTTGATGTGATGGAGCCATATACGCAGCCCCACCACATTAATACTTCTTGCTTTTCTTGACAGCTTGATATATGGGCATGTGGTGGACATCTGGAGTTGTTGGACTTCTATAAACACCAACTAAGATGAGAGACTACAAAGACATATCTTTAGCTGAGGGACCAACAGGAGCTAATATTGATTATTTGTAAGTTTTTTTTTTGTTTATAAAATGATGAAACATCTGAAACATCATCAACTTCTATTATTGATGGAATCAATGTCCTTCAAAGAAAAAGTTGCCAGTTGCATTCAAACAGATTCAACAAAAATTGTGGAATTGCAAATGTGTTTGTTGTGGTTTGTGAAGAGACTTGGTCTTGTTATTAAATGCCTCTTTCTTCATTGTGCACTAGGGCTGTCATTTTTGAGAAAAATCAAATTTGAACGGATATCAAATATCAAGCAATGTATTTGAATATTCGAATTCGGTTCTCTGAGTTGTTTATTCCTGAGTTACAGGTTATTGGCTGAAGGAGGGTGTGGTTTCGCACCTGAACCTAATCAGGTTCCTTTAAGATGGACTGGAGTAAACAGAACGGGGAGCGAGTGTTTGAGCGCGTGCTATTGTCTGCCGTTGGAGTGCCTGAGATCTGAGGTTATGTGGGAGTTGGAGGGAGACAACCGCCCCATCGGAGTTCACGTGGAGTACCTTCACTGTAGTGATTTGGATTTTCCTTTTGGTTATGTTTGGTTGGACTGACTACAATTGCACTTCCTACTTACATTTACATGCTGACTAACATTTAAACTGAACACGTGACACTTCATGTTTTATTTGTTATTTAAATAAATCATGTTACTAATGCAGCGGTTTCGGCGTCTCCCTTTCGTTTGTTGCGATCTAATAACTTAAATCGTAACAATTAGAATATCTACCGTTCGCAAAGACCCGGCCCCTTTAGTTTCTGTTGCTGTGTCTGACTAGCCGTGGCACTCTCACACCACACACGTTCTCATGTGGAGAAAATACATTGCGGAGCAAAGAGGACACTGCCAACACATCGACAGACAGGACAGCATGTTACTTTTGATATGAAATGTAATGTGAACAATAAATACCGTTTTGTGGCTCTTAAATGCGTCTTGATCACTGTACCGATCATCTCTTCCTTCTAGTTCATTGATAATCATCAAATAAACATGAATAAACACTGAAAGAAATGTTGTTTCAACCGCAGAAAGACGTCAGTACACACCGTTTTTCAAGTTCAACTTCCTGACTGCTTTGTCGGACAAAACGGCAAATTCGGCGATTTGATTGCTCAGATCTACTGTCAATCATACTTGTTAGTTTTGCATTTATTATTCTAATTTCCCTTGGAAAATGTATAGGTACTCTCAGTCTGTTCTCCTGGCAGCGATGTGAAAAGGACATTTGGAGTTGCATTTGCTCACATTTGGACTTGTAGAATATGACATACAAAATCAATAGCACTTCTATGAATTACCTGCTTAATTAAGCCACAGATTGATGGTGTTTCAAATCAATATACTAAATGGTGAAAGACCCTTTACCCAATCAACAATTATCATCAATTCTGAAAAACTCAAACACATTGAGATGATGTTTATGACACAAAAATGAAACGATTTCATTTATCTGGATGTGAGAACTGAACTGCTTTGAGATATATGGCTATATGAGTAATCCTTGTAAATATACAGTGGGGTCCAAAAGACGATTTAAAAGCTGGTAAATAAACAATTCATAAAGCTATTTACACTTCCGTTCAAAATTTGTATTTAGCATGGATGCATTAAATTGATCAAAAGTGACACTTAAGACTTTTCCAATAAATGCTGTTCTTGTGAACATTGTCTCGTAGTTTCCACAAAACTATTAAGCAGAGCAATTGGTTTCAAGATTGATGATAATAATAAGAAATGTTTATTTAAAAGCAAATCAGCATATTAAAATGACTTTTCAAAGATCATGTGACACTGAAAACTGTTGACTAATGATGCGGAGAATTCAATTCCGCCATCAAATAATTAAATTAGAAAACTTTATTATTTTTAAAAAGTTATTTTAAATTGTAATATTTCACATTTTAGTTTGATCCAGTAATTCCAACCTGGGTGAGCATAAGAGATTTATTTCAAAACATTAAACAATCTTACATTACATGAAGTCTTGCATGAATCAGTGTCACAGAAGGAGGAAATGTACAACATTTTTAGCTTGTGCATTTCTTGAGTGAGGGGAAACTGCATGTGGGATTGCATCTTTGTGTCAGATGCCTCAAGATGAACTCCACAGGAGGCTGTTTTGTGTTATATGGTGATGTTGAATTTCAGATAATGACAGCTGTGAGGTTAAAGCAACAGCCAGCACCCCACTGACAACATCTTTGTCTGTCAAAGCACTATGCTGCTGTCTTCACAATTTTAACATCAAGAATTTAGGATAAAATATAAAATCTTTGCAGTATTCATACCAACAAGTATTGGGACACCCCTCCAAATCATTGAATTCAGGTGTTCCAATCACTTCATGGCCACAGGTGTATACAATCAAGCACTTAGGCATGCAGATGCTTCTACAAACATTTGTGAAAGAATGGGTCGGTCTGGGTTTGGCGGTTGCCAGGAGAACGGTACTTGCCTGACTGCATTGTGCCAAGTGTAAAGTTTGGTGGAGGAGGGATTATAGTGTAGGGTTGTTTTTCAGGGGTTGGACTTGGCCCCTTAGTTCCAATGAAATTAACTTTTAATGCTTCAGTATACCAAGACATTTTGGACAGTTTCATGCTCCCAACTTTGGGGATGGCCCCTTACTGTTCCAACATGGCTGCACACCAGTACACAAAGCAATGTCCATAAAGACATGGATGAGCGAGTTTGGTGTGGATGAACTTGACTGGCCTGCACAGATTCCTGACCTCAACCAGAAAGAACACCTTTGGGATGAATTAGACAGTCTGTGAGCAGGGCCGAATTAAGAATATAAGGGGCCCCTGGGCTTTCATCCAACTGCATAGTTAAAAAATTAAAAGTTATGGTCCCACCCCTTTTACTGAAGGTCGTTTGTATCTATTACATGTTACCCCACCAGTTGGCAACAATTAAATGGTGGTTATTCCCTTTACCCTTCACCATTATCTGCATCTTCATCTTTCCCTGGGCCTGTGTTAAAATATGATGTTAGTTTCTGAATTTTTAAAAATAAACTGTTCTGACGTTCTGCTTTATCTTGCGCTGTTTTTCTTTTTTGCGAACCACATATTTACGAGACATTGCTATCACAATAAATAAGCTAGTAGATTAGTTAATGTCATCATTAGATTAGGTGGCAATCACTGAATGCTTTCAGACAATGATGAATTTTATTGGATTTCAGACAAGACATTAACCCTTAAATACATACCTTGGGTCGCTAGCAACCCGAGATGTCATTCACTACCCTCCTCCTCCTCATTCATTTTTTAAAAGTTAGACATCAACCTTTTTAGTATCAATCAATCCATTTTGAACAATAGCTATAACAAGAAAAAATATAGAATTATAATTGAATGCCTGTTTTTCCGCTAGTTTTTTGTCAAAATTATATAGGGTCGCTAACGACCCGAGGTGTGTAAGATTGTACATATAGGCTATATTTTTTTGCACAATAATAAATTAATCTATAATGACGAAATAGGTGCAATTCACCTGATACGCAATGATGACTAATAGTTACCTCAGACAGAAAATTAAACATTATTAGTTATAATCTGCAAAACATGAAATGGCTTAGTGATTTACTGCAGAGAGCAAGTACATCAATCAAATATTAGTGACACTGTCACTCAGGGCCGGGTCACTTAGTGTCACTGTCACGCCCCCTCACCGGGACTCTCCCGCCCCCTCAGATCACCATGAATGTTAAAATAAATTGTTTTAAATAAATTCTGTTTATGTGATCATTATATTTTAAATAAATTATTTTAATGTGATCATTATATTTTAAATAAATGCTGTTTATCAGGGCTGTTAATTTAAGCCGTTGTTCAAGCCTGCCGCTTAATGTCGTGTTCAAAATCATTTCTGACCCCAATGTCATCTGACATATTGCGCATCTTATGTGATGTCCTGTTCACTTTTCAACGTAAATTAAATAAAAAAAAATAATATTTAAACTGAAACTAAAAACGTGTTTTAATGGCTACAAGTAGGCTATAGGCTACAGTACAGACAAATGTCATGTCGCAGGATTTAAGCGCACGTCGTTTACCGGTTCATGAGTGGAGATCCGCTTTGCTGACGGCTGTTTTTTTTGCATTCATTTTTATTTCCTGTCCCTGTGTAGGCTCTTTTATTGTATATGACTGTGTAAACAGCTCAGTAACCCTTTTATTTAAATAAGAATCAACATTGTGAAAAATGTGATGTGCAGTCAAATGTCCCGGCGTGTAAGCATTAGCTTCAACAAGGGTTTTCATCAATATATTTTTTGTACTTTCGTGTTTTATAGACTCGATATTGTTTCTTTAAAAAATGACCAACAACATCCCGTTTATGTGATCATCGCCCCCTTTCAGTATTTCACACGCCTCTCATCAGCACTCGGCTGCCGCCGCTCTGCTGTCACTTGATGATGGATGTGGTCAAGAAGCTGTCAGTGATCAAAATATTGATTTTGAAGACGTTTGGAGAATATGCGTGAGATTGTGAATATGAGTCAGATGCTGAATGTACTGGAAAACATCTGCTCAAACTGAATCCTTCCAAGCTCCAAAAGGTAACGGAATCAGTTTTATTTTATTCTTCTGTAATTGTTACTCCAATATCAGGAGTTTTATATATTATCGCGACAGGTAGAGATCTATTCATGCTAGATATCGCTAATGACCCGAATATGTAAGAATGTTTCGCGAAACATTCATGCATTTAAGGGTTAAATAATGGCCACTGTGACTGATGATTGCATGGTTCATTGAGTGAGAGGGTTTGACTGACACTTCTCGAGCAGGACTTGCAACGCGCACATGAATTCAAAGCAAAGCGATAAAGCCAACGTATTATAAAATCCGGTTACAATATTTATTGGCATCATCAGGGCCCTCCCCCAGCCCGGCATTAATGCAGCCCAGTCTGTGAGCCAGGCCTTCTTGTCCAACATCAGTGCCTGACCTCACAAATGCGTTTCTAGAAGAATGGTCAAAAATTCCCATAAACACACTCCTAATCCTTGTGGAAAACCTTCCCATAAGAGTTGAAGCTGTTATAGCTGCAAAGGTTGGGTCAACTCCATATTAAATACTCTGGATTAAGAATGGGATGTCATTAAAGTTCATGTGCATGTAAAGGCAGGCGTCCCAAAACTTTTGGCAATATAGTGTACTTTGATGTTGTGCATGCATCTGAAATATAACAATCGACGCAGTGTGAGGTGCTGCGAAAAAGGTTGTCCTAAACATGAAAAGTGCTGTTCACACTTAGGGTCCAATTCTCACTATTATCTAATTATTATCTACAAATTTGGTCTCAATAAACTAATTACTGCTCATTAATAGTTTGGTAGTTGTTAGGTTTAGGTATTGGGTAGAATTAAAGGATGTAGAACATGCAGGGTCATGGAAAATAAAGCATTAATATGTGCTGTACTAATTAACAACAAATATACTAGTAATATGCATGCTAATAAGCAACCCTAAACTAAAGTGTTACCAAAGTGCTTTATAATAAGTGCTTCAAACTCACTCATAAACGTACAGTTTAAAGAGGTTGACCTCCTGTCAGTGTGTTATGAGTGTGGCTTTCATCAGCACCTAACCTACATAACCTACAACCTTGTATCCTTATCTGTACATTTTAGAGATTCACATGAGTACTTCCAGTTTGCATAAAGGCTCACTCTAACAGCAAGCGAGTCTCTGGAGCTAACTTAGAATTTTGTGTTTGGACTTGTGGTAGTCTGTATATTTCTATGGCATTGATTTTTAAATTATTTAACATCGATGCCATAGAAACATTTTAAAATCTTGCTAAATACTTACAAAACAAGCTTCTCAGTCCTAGAGTGAACTCTTATCGCATTATAGTCCTTCATGTCTATTGCGATCTCAAAACTCTGGCCATCTGATTATAACTAGAATATTAAAATCAACCGCAGGAGGTAGATCCTTTTCCTATTTAGCACCTAAACTCTGGAATATTCTTCATAGCCTTGTTCAGGAAGCAGATCATACACATAGCACATGATCAATTATTACTATTCAAATCAGTTAAATGATTGTTCGGCAAAACTGCAACCGGGAACATTTAAATCCTATGTACTTTTTACATTGTGAGAAGAATCCCAGACAGCAATTCTCAGCAAAGACCACAAGAACCAGACAGGTCCTCCGCACAGACATATGACCGGCCTTGTCTCCATACTGGTGTGATGAATCGATCTTCAAGCAAAATTACCTGGATGAAATATTTGAATGCTACCAATCCGGATCTAAAATCTGACTTGTGATGCAGCCTAAATCATATCTTAGTTCAGGGAAGAAGGAGGTGGGAACCGGCAAACACGTTATCACGGTCCCTCAGCCTCCTCCTGCTTGCCACATACCTGAGACTGAGCTCTACACCCCCCCACCCTCACTAACACGCCAGTGGGCGGGGCCAAAGTTGCGATGAAGTAGGCGTTTATCTTATTATATCATAGCGATTCCACAGCAAGTCATTCTCTGGCCCTGGTTACAGTTAAAGCTGTTGGACGAACAAGGTAGTTTTCAGTTCTAAAACTTACAGGATATTCTTATAATATGATGACCTCTTATATGTCAAAAACTCAAAGAAAATGTTATTTCTCAAGAAATGACCCCTTTAAAGAGCAGGTCTTTTCAGCTCTTAGACTCTTTTATCTCCATATCATTCTTGCACAAACATGCCAAGTCTCTGACATGCATAATGGATTTAAACATTAAACAGTAAGAACACAAAGACTCAGATACTGCCTAGTGACACAATAAAGCTACATAGGACATTCGTTGAACAACATAGGGCATTTGCTTTTTTTGTCACGGCGCCCGTTGGAAATTATTATCAGAATATATATCATTGAATATATATTATATATAATTGACCGTCTCACGTGGCCTCCACATGTAGGATGGGTCAGCCTTGATGGCAAAAGCATAATTTTACGTAGTAAGAAAGAAAGACGAACTACTATTTAAAGAAAAAACAGAGAAAAGAATCAAATTAAAACCACAGGATTATTCTTGGAGTGCTGCAGAACCAGATTATTTTAAAGTTTTTATTGAGATTCTTCCATGCTCAATGCCATACATTTTTGCACTCACAATAAATCATAATGAAAGTAATACTTTGATTTGTTTCATTAACGTTTTTTAATATGCTTCCACAACCATTGAGTCATTCAGCAAGCCATTCCCAGATGTTCCATTCATGCCTTATTGACTCTCTAAAGCAAATCAATTTTTATGATATTAATTAAATGTGAAGTTGAGACAAGAACATGTTGCCTTTTATAGATTCACATTCAATGGGGGATCGGACGCTAATCGAGCATAATCTCAGAAGCTTTGGGCGGCAGTAACAGAACGTCCAAGATTGTAATCCTCTTTAGGAATTGCACTGACATACATGCACATGAAAAAATATATAATAAACTTCACTAAGAGTTTGTTTTAGACCAAATATTATACTGAAAGTAACCATTAATGTCACTTTGATGGACTGGGTTGTAAATTTTCTGTCATGCTCTATTTTTTCACGTTTTTAATCACTTGAAAAATTAAATGTGATCCCATTTCCATATGATTTAATCTTGACATACACATTATTAACATTTTCAGTAAATAAATGTGACATTTCACTGTAGCTGTACATAACCTCCTGTTTCATCTGTGGGTAGTGTAGCTTAATAATATTATATACTGCATATATATATATATATATATATATATATATATATATATATATATATATATATATATATATATATATATATATATATATATATATATATATATATATATATATATACACATACACACACACATTTTGTATTTGTATTTACACTATTGCCCAAAGGTTTGAGGTCAGTAAATATTTTAAAATATCTTTAAGCCTATTATGCTCTCGAGGCTGCATTTATTTGAAAACAGTAATGTTGGATGTAACATGTAATATTATTATATTTAAAAATGTCATTGACTCCTGTGATGGCAAAGCTGAATTTTCAGCATCATTACTCCAGTCTTCAGTGTCACATGATCCTTCAGAAATCATTCTAATATGCAGATTTGGTGCTCTAGAAGCATTTACTATTATTATTGTTGAAAACAGTTGTGCTGCTTAATATGTTTTATGGAAGCTGTGACTTTTTAAATAATTCTTCAATGAATTGAAAGGTGAAAAGAACAGCATTTATTTGAAATATACATTTTATAACATTAGTCTCTACATACATTTTTTGTTTTTGTTTTGTTTTGTATGCGCTCTTGCTATTTTTTTAAGAACTAAAATTATGGATAACTGCCCAGGTTGAATCTGGGGAAAGTGGACATTTTTCAAAAGATCTTGTTTTGTGTTCCACATACGTCAGAAAGTCATGAGGATGGGTAAATGATGACAGAATTTTCATTTTTGGGCAAAATATTAATTTCGTATTACTTTTTCATTTACACATGAAACAATGTTGCACATGAGCACAACTGTAATGATATTATTATTAAATATAAATACAACATGCATTATATATTGTGATCTAATTGTTACAGCTAACACATACCTTGTATTGCATGTATTCCCACCCAACACTGGCGCTAAGTATGATGCATATTGAGGTAGATCTAGAGAAAGAAAAGCATATCGGTGCTAGAGAAACATAGCTCTCATTTAAGCGGCCCCAGTCTCCGCAATCATCAGCGACTTACATCCTGAGCGGCTGCCACACTGCAGCTCTCTGATTACAGATAAATGCACACAGGCAGGAGTCTAATTTGCCCTTATTATTCAAAATCTTTCCCCTTCTTGTTCTTGTTTTCCACTTCACTGCTTTTGTTTAAAAAAGTACAATTGAGGCAAAAGCCACCATGATGATGAGCAACTCCGTTCGCATAACAGACAGTTTTGCTTCTGTTGTCAGAACTGACAAGGTTGTTATTAATTGTAATAATAAACACTATTTGCAGAGATCTGTGTTTGTGTGTGGTTCTGTCATGTTTCCCAAGCCCTATATCTGTCATCGTATTCCTCTCTTAATTTAAGCATGACGCTCAGCCCAGACATCTGCGCCACATTTTATGCGCAGTTGCATAACGCGTTCCCCTGCTTATGCCACAAATAAACACATCCATTACTGAAATGGCAGCTTCCCACGCACAAACACACATTGCACAATATGTTTGTTTCTTCTTCCTCATTAGATTTGTATCATTCGCCTCCTCGTAGTCAATTATGCTATTCAGAACATCCTGCGGTGCCTGAAAGTAGGAGACTTCACGTTTCTGAAGATGATGTAGGAGAATATATCATATGCACCATGAATCTGGTGTTAGGGAGCAACTTACTAAAAGTGGTAACGATACTAAAATGTTTAGCATGGCAGTAGTCTTTAAAGTAGCATTTCCAGTAACAAGCATTTTTTTCCAATGAGTAGCATGTAATGGGACACAACGCTACCCTGCTATTTTATGTCACTTTGTTTTACGCACATGGCCCAACAACAACAAGCACTACAATGTCAGGGTCTCTCTAATTATGTTGAGAAGTTAAAATGATGTCTAGTTAATGTAGAGAGTCAAATTTTCAGTCAGTTTTTATTTGTATCATGACTTTGTTGTGTTATGACTGGAACACACTACATGATCAAAATCTCTCTGAACAGATTTTAAAGCACTATATACTTCCCAACTCTGTATGGTTACAAAAAACCCTGTCCATTATTCACTACACAACTGAGGATCGAACTGTACCAGGCTTTTAAGTCATTCCGAACACAACAAACTGATGCAGATGTATTTGTCTCCTTGTTTATCTCCTGCCTGTGTCTATTTATCTGTAGGCCAGTAAGAGCTGTGCGTGTAAACCTCACTCCCATGGCCTCAAGCGGTGCTCTGCTGACTAACACTAGGCTGTGGTTTTTAGGGGTGTGAGTTTAATTTCCTAAGGAAGAGCTGTGCGTGAAAACCTCGCCCCTCTGGACTCAAGAGGCGTGCTAGAGGCTGTGGTCTTTAGCGACATTGTTAGCGAATCCCACTCGGAGCGAGTCGAGTAGGACCAGTTACATTTGGTGCCGTGACCGAAATGAGTAGTCCAAAGATACCTGGACGGTCTACTTTTTCAAGTTAGAAACCAAAGTGCACATCCGTGCACACTCATAAGCTACAAACATGACAGATATATTTCATTTGCAACAGCATTGTGAGCTTTTATGAAGATACATTTGGTCATTAACTTTTAAATGCATCATTATGCAAATATGAGGACAGTTCCATACATGAAATTCCCACGATTGGCAGGTCAGTGTGCTACTACATGTACAAGGTAGAAAATTAAATTAAATTAAATTAAATATGGAGGATTTTAAGATGATTGACAGTGCAGCTTAAACTGTGACAGGATGCATTTAACTAAGTGACAGAGCGGTCTGTTAAAGACACAATTATGATGAAGTAGTATGTCCCAAAGCTTGCAGACTATTCTGCTAAAAGTATGTACTTTTTCTTCACCAAAACAGGACATTTGTTTATTTATACACACACACAAAAACCTATTCATGTACAGTATATATTTATATATACAAAGTATTATGATTTACTCAGTTTTGTTATTTTCTGTATGGGAGTAGGCAGAGCTAAAGAGCTATTTTGATGCATTGTGCTTGTTTCGACTCTCCTATTGGTGGAATTTGCTGTACAGCATAATGGGTAACTCACTGTGTGAAATTTGCAGACTGGCTCCTAAATGCTTAAAAAAAAAAGTAATACGGCCTCTATAGTAAGGAAAGTGAGCTTTACATGTAACAGCAGTTTCTCCAACACTCTGCAAAGCACTGTGATCTTGTGCTTATGATCTGCATTTCCTCTTTCCTGGGAATTGTGGGAGTGAGATTACAGGGATGTGGTAATCAGTGAACTGTGCAAATGAGATGTTGGAATCTGTCTTACTGATGAGCAGCTCTTGTGGCTTGGCTTGACTTGACTTCACTCCTGTACTTCTTTTATGCGAGATGATAAAGAAGCGAAGGGGGAGAGGAAGATGGGGAGGAAGAGGTAAAGAAGGAGAGTGGAGATTGCACCTCTGTGCTTAGGTTTGTGACTGACAGGTACGCCTCAGACACACTCAGCCTGCATTTCAAAAGTGAGGCATTATTCCAAAAGCAGAAGGTACAGCAGACCTTCCTGTGCCCTTGGGTACACAGAACTTTCAAAAAAGAAAAAGATGGAGGGAGGGAGGGAAGAGAGAATGAAAATCCACAACTTTCCACAGTGTTGGTTATTGATTCAATACTTTATGAAAACGGAGGTTTGAATGATGTGAAAATAACAGTTTTGGCAGGGTCCTCAATATTCTGTTTGCTGTGTAAGGTCATAAATCAAACATCAGTAGCGTGAGATGAAGAATTCCATCATACACTATTTGCAGAATGTCAAAGGCAGATCCTGCTTTCTATGTTTTTTTGTTGTTTTTTTCTCTCCCTCGGGACCCGGCGAGTGTAGACTTTACCATAGAGCAGTGATTCCTAACCATGTACCCTAGGGGGTATTTAAGCAGTGTCCAAGCGTATTTGGAAAGATAAACTTATAGAATACAAAAATATATTGTAAATAAATACATTTCGGTCAAGATATGTTTTACGAGGTGTGTAGCATCTAATAAAAAAAATAATATACAGTGAGGTCCAAAAGAGTACACTAATACATTTTTTAATATATTTTTCTAATTTAATGTATTTTTAATTTTTTTTTTATTATTCAATGCTATTATTCAAACCTGTGTTTGTGTGTGTGTGTGTGTGTGTGTGTGTGTGTGTGTGTGTGTGTGTGTGTGCTTCTGCTAGAGATGTCTTTTCATGGAACAATGATTTGTACTTTTGTACATTTATGCCCAAAGCGATTCAAATCAGTCTCTTTGGATTGTGTGAAACTAATGGGAAAATGTTTTTGGAGAAATTCCGAATGTTGGCTAAAAGTCATTATTTATTGGAAAGCACTGCATAATGGCTTTGTGTGAGGTACTTCCACTCAATAACAATTACAATGGCTCACACAAGTAGAACAGGGCAAAGTACTTGTACAGTCAAAGTTACCTACAACATATACACTCTTAAAAAAAGGTGCCATGAAGAACCAAAAAGGGTTTTTCATGGCGATGCCATAAAATAAACATTTTTGGTGCCCTGAAGAACCGTTTTGTAAAAGGTTTTTTAAAGAACCATTTTTTTCTAACCATTTTATAGTCTAAAGAACCTTTCTACGCTATAAAGAACCTTTTGTGCAATGGAAGGGTTCTTTTGATATCAACGGTTCTTCATGGAACCATATACACTGCCAAAGAAGAGTGTACAGTACTGGGAACTGTTACTGGGGGAAAAAAAACATAAATCTGACAGTATTTTACTATAAAATTACATCCAACGTGATGTTAAACAATTTACAATATTTCATTGAATATAAGATAACTTTGATTAACAGGTGTTACTGTAGCATTTTTACAGTATTTTTCATTGCAAACATTTTTACTCCGTTAAAAGGGTTTTCATTATATAATTTAGTATAATACCCAGGACAAATAGACAACATTCACTTAATCAATAGTAGTGAAATAATTTTAAATTCACCTGTTTTCAATGAATTGTGACATGAAAAATGATTAATATGAATTCCATCTTTAAAATTGTTTTATCCATAGGAACATACAAATGTACTTTATAACGAGTGTTTGAAAACCTTAAAGAATGGCAACAGCATTGAATTTGAATACAATCGAATCTCAATGTCAGCATCAATAGATCTTTTGCTTGTGTGATATCAAGCACTATTGTTTGAGCTCACTATTTCCCCATAGTCCCATTTGGTGCAGTGATGCATCACTATGTCTCCATTGCAGCGGCGATGTCTCTATTCATAGCCAAATTGAAGTTTTTGTTGTCATGGGAATACATACAAATCAATTAACAACAATGATAACTTCTTTTACCCTTTCTTCTGGAATCTTCACATGCAGGAATAGGAAAAACATAATTGCAGAGAAA
This sequence comes from Gobiocypris rarus, assembly GCA_023029165.1. Lineage (NCBI taxonomy): Eukaryota > Metazoa > Chordata > Actinopteri > Cypriniformes > Gobionidae > Gobiocypris > Gobiocypris rarus. Next base: position 8,055,911 of record CM040919.1, read on the forward strand.
CAAACCACCAAGCCAATTTCCATAAGTAATATGGGTTTAAGATGACTATTACGATTCATTCCTCCTCCGCTTCACCAGCGCCACAGATTTCCCCTCAGGCCTTCCTGCATCGCTCTGTGTTAAGACTCACTAATGTGCTCACAGACACCTGCACCTGTGATAATTAGAGATAGATAGAAAAAGACATACATGTTGTACTAGCTTATTCACAAATGTCGTCTTCAGTGACAGCGCATCAATCTGATATCCTTAGCCGAGAGAAAAACATGCAAATATGCTTAAGATCTACTACTTGAAGTGTAAATGTTTGTTCACTGATGGGGAACCGGAAACCAATTTCAACTTGCTTGTTTTCTACACTAGCTTTTGTGTGGCGAATGTGGGCGGGTGTACATCTCTGAGGAATATTTCGAGACTTAATTGTAAATGTGTGGATGCTCTCGGTGGTTACAATCACGGTTATTGCATCAAAACTTGATACTACTTTATTATTAAACAAATGCATCACGTTCTGACTCATGTACATCCAGATGGGGTTCATTCAACGTGCTTTTAACACTGTGGCATGCACATTTAGCAATGTGCCAATGTAGTTTTCTTTTCCTTCTCCTTTGTAGGAATGTGTTAGTTTAAGCCACTATGAGCGCAGCGTGCATCTCCAGTGAATATTGTACCACTGAATCAATAACAAATTATAGTTCTGCCAAGCCCACCAGATATTCTGTGAGGTGAGAGCAATATTAAAACAGCTTGAGGTCTTCTTTAGGATCATGCTTGAAATAAACAGCAAAACCCCTCCGAATGAGAAACAAGACTAACGCCACATGAAAATGCATTTGACGCTTTTTGCTTGTGTAGTCTGTTGTTGCTTTGATGCCTTATATCATTCTGAAGTTATATGATTTATGAAGTTGTACTCAAAAATGATTACTGTCACCAATGACTCTAACAACTACTGATATGTCTTAGCAAGCCCTATTCAAGGTGAAGTCGAGATAAACCATGTTCTTTCTTTGAGTCGGGAGTCCTTTATTGAATAAGGCATTTTTATTACAAGAAGAGGTCCCATAAATCCATTCATCCAAACCACATTGGGAGTCTCTTGTGAACACTAAAGATAAACTATGTGAAAGCAAATTCTGTCCTGTCACACCCCCACCACTTGCCATATTTGTAGGCATGTTACTGTAATTACGAGAGTCCAACTGGTAAAAATCGCTCACATACTTGCAGAACTCATAATTTCAACTTGTTAACTTTTTCTGAGATCTCCAACTTTGGCAAAGTCTCCAGAAAAGTCATGGTAGAACACTCAAGATGGCGGCTGCTTCAGCAGAAAAATTAAGTTAATATTTCTGTTTAATAACTACTATTATTGACTATTGTTAATGTGTAAATGTTAATAATGCAAGAATATTATGCAAGATAGTTTGAGTTTCTATTTATTAAACATCCATTCTCCTTCATTGTATTAACTCAATTGTTTTAATTTCAATGAACTCAAATTTAAGGCAACCAGGTTATTGTAATTAAAAAAATTAAAAACTGGTGAGTATAATAATATAATATAATATATTATGCAGTCTTTATTTCATATGAAGGAAGACGTTTGACTATCTTTGTGTATACTTTACAACAGTTTTTTTTTCATATTATTTGGCAAAATATTATTGAATACATATTATTAAATATAAATATTATTCTCAAATGAATTGACCACAACCAGACGATTAATCAATACTCGTGAGAGGCCTTGAGAGGTTTATTCAGGCCATTTTATGTACCAGAGATGTTTTAAATCAATTACTAGAAAGGCCAAATAAATAAGCATCACATTTAAACCTTAATTTGATGGTCTAGGTTTTGTCCCTTTTACTAATCCACTTGGAGGAAATGGGATTATGAATACACACAGGCTTGATTTGCATGAGTTTCTGAATGCAGAAGCCATTTTGCTCCACTATCTCCTGCCCACTGCTGCTCCTGATATGCTTGGATGACTCCTTCCGTTCCAAGGTTAATGTAGACACAGAGTTTGGAAGAGTGAATAAGGCTGATAATGCACTGGAAAACATCCAGGGGCCAGAGTCAAGTGTCATGCCCGATCTGCATTAAGAATCTCATCAGCACGATGGGGCAGTTCTTTAACATGCATTTGCGCCTTGCTTACGGCCTTGTGTAACAAGTAACATGCAGAACAGCTTTGCTTTTTCTGCCCTTACGGCAGAATAGGGCATGGAAAACTTTGGGAATGAAAGCAAATTTGAGTGACAGCATCATGTGGAACACCTCCCATTCATGTCTGCCACTCAAATATGACTCTACCTCGAGCTGTTGAGATGTTTTTTAGAATGTTTTTTCACATCCTTAGTTGCTATTTGCATGATGACATGTGTGCAATGCAATCCATTTTAGCAGCAACTAGAGGGCAAAAAGACACTTTTGTGTCTCTTCTCTCCCATCATTCAGGGGTGGGGATGAGTATTGTGGATGCTGAACATCACAAATGTTTCAATACCCCTGAAGAAAAGAGAACCTCAAGCAAAACACAGAAATGCTCTTAGCGGGAGCGTGTAAACTTGTCCGATTTGATGCTGAAAGAGGATCTTTAAGGTAAAGCTCACCTTCAAGATGTAATTTAAAAGTCTAATGAGCATTTATAGGTTAAGCATACCTTAAATAAAGTTTGGATCTCACCTATAGCTGTCATGAGAACTTCTGTATATTCAGAAATTACACTTTGTATTTTTTTTTTTTTAAGCATGACAAAAAATATATTTTATTTTTTTTATTTACATACAGCTCTGGAAAAAATAAAAGACCACTTAACATTGAGAAATCAGAGCCGGCAGAGGCAGTGTGATGCTTTGGGCAATGTTCTGCTGGGAAACTTTGGGTCCTGCCATCCATGTGGATGTTAATTTGACATGAGCATAAGCATTGTTGCAGACCATGTACACCCTTTCATGGAAACGGTATTTCCTGATGGCTGTGGCCTCTTTCAGCGGGATAATGCACCATGCCACAAAGCAAAAATGGTTCAGGAATGGGAGCACAACAATGAGTTTGAGGTGTTGACTTGGCCTTCAAATTCCCCAGATCTCAATCCAAACGAGCATCTGTGGGATGTGTTGAATAAACAATTCTGATCCACGGAGGCCCCACCTCGCAACTTACAGGACTTAAAGGATCTGCTGCCAACATCTTGGTACCAGATACCACACCAGAGGACACCTTCAGGGGTCTAGTGGAGTCCATGCACTGACGGGTCAGGGCTTTTTTGGCAGCAAAAGGGGGAACAACACAATATTAGGATTTTCCTGAAATGTTATGCCTAAATAGCCTGGAAATCTAGACGCACCCTAGCGGCAGAATTTATTTTGCCACGAGTGTAGTCTAGCAACTCTCGGTAGACCCGAGAGCTGGAAAAAAACCAAACTCTGGACAGGCCAATCACAGCGTGTGTAGAGTCGGTGGGCGGGCTTAACATAATGACGGTACGTCACGGCAGAGTTGCGGAGGTTCTGCGTGCTACTCGTAAACAGAGAAGCTGACGAACAGCGGTCTTTTGAATCGGCTTTGGCCACGACTCTGGAAGACTTGGAGATAAGCTTTTCTTCGAGAAACGAACAAAGAACGGCACTGAAGTCATTCTTAAGAAAAGAAGTTGTGTTCGGAGTTTTGCTGACCGGATACGGCGAAAGTCTATCAACTAACGTTAGCTCGGCTTCACCTTCTTCTTCGCTCTGGTTGGTTGTGGCGCTCATGGCACTATACAAATGCATGCAGAGGGAGTTTGAAAGACAACCGTTTATCCCGCACTTCAGATTGAGCCCTGTCAATGGTGAGTTTCCAGACCCAACATCTTGATGTGGGTCTGACTTGTCAGGCTAATACCTAAACTCTGGTGTGATTGCTCTGTTAGCGCAGTTCTTTTGAATTAGTGTGAACACTGCCATCTGAACCCTGATTTGCACCAAACAAGCACTGAAAAGATGGGTCTCGTCCTCTTACAAACGAACTCTGGTGCAGTTAAACTGAAATATGAATGCAACACAGACCAAAGACAAACTAAAAATAGGAAGATGAAACCCTTAAAAGGACCGAATGCTCAAGCATACCTGTTTTCTTCTCGTCATAGTTGCGATGTTGCTATCACGTTTCGGTACAGGCATCAGAACCGCATCTCCTCGCAGCAGATCATCGTTTTGTTTGTGTGACGGAGTGATATCTGCCACTGTTTTGATTCCTTTACACATTCTATAAGCTCTTCACAAGTTCTCAGCTGGTCAAAATACCATCATATGTAGCCTATGTACATATAACAAGCACATTTAGCCTAGCACACTGCATTGTTTTGTATCTTCAGAAAGTTTGATTGCAAATAAAAGCCGACCAATCAGGTTGTGAACATATCCCTATGCATTTAGGTTCAGTATCTTTAGGGTCTGTGTTAAAACTCCAATGTGAAGGCTAAGAGCTTTTTTGGTCCAGGCCACACAAACCAAGCAAACCAAATTACAAGTGTAAACACACCATAATTGTACAGACAAAAACAGCCAAAACATGATAAATGACAACAGGGTAAGTAAATGATGACAGAGACAAATGAAACTGCGAAACTTTGCGAAGGACAAAATCTCAAATGTTTTAATGACAGAATTATGTATAAATGAAATCCAGATGGGCCTAATGAAAGTAAAGTCATTTGCACCTTTTCTATGGCTGAACATAATTATGATGAAAGCTTAAAAAGTATGACATATAAGTAAAGCAGCATCTGTGTTGATTACCACATTTGATACTGATTTATGTGTTTCTATGTATGTGAATTCAAAAATCCCAAATGCAGAATGGAACTGTTATGATGTCAAATTACCTCAAGGCTTTAATTGTGTTAAATTAATTTGATGTGTTGAACATATTTCATTAATCACTTAATTAATCAGTGAATCATATTTAATTAATTGGTGTGTTTAACATTTAATTATACACATATAAAAAATAAAAACCCCATAAACCATTAATGAATTCTATTAATTTATTATTCATTAACTTTAAAGGAAGCATTTTTTTTTTTCGTTTCAGTGTCTTAACATACAAACATGTACAGTATGTGTGTTAGAACCAACATATAATATGAATGCTAATGAGATGACATGTTTACATTACCCAGACTCTGAGGTAATAATTCAAACTTCAAAATCGCACTGAACATTCCAATACGGGTTTCCCATTGAAGTGAATAATGGCCCTGTAATAATAATAAAAAAAAAAAGTGAAATGTTACGAAAGCAGTCCTGCTCTTATCTTCATAATATAAATTGAATTTTCATTCTGCCCGTGGGCAGAAAAACACATTAATGTCTCATTTCAGTCGACTTCCACAGTCCTTCAGCGAATGTATTTTACACATACAAATATGAACTTGAACTCCTAAATTACTATTCTAGCTGAGAAATGGCTAGGATTAAGAGCGATGTATTTGACGTCCTGAATATTGTTTACAGTTTTGTGTGGTTATTCTGCAGCTGTGTAATTGAGACTGAAGGTGAATGATAATGTAGCGCAGGTTTCTGCCGATAGACTCACGACCATTGTAAGGGTTTGTCCTGTAGACACAGCTGCCCCAAGGCTTCCTCCAGGTGTTATGAGCCCAGAGGGCAGCCTGCAACCAGATGAGTCCTTTGCAGAAGACTTTAGCTGGCATCAAACATCTCATTGTCTGCAACTCCAAGAAATAAATAAATCAATGAGATATGAATAGTGACAGCCAGTTGAAAATGAGCCGTAATGTCACAGTTTTTTTTCCGACCCAGGCTAATCAGGAAAACATTTCTGCAAAATAATAATATCTTACACGTTTCACAATACTTTTCAAAGGAAAATGCCCAGTGAGTGGCATTAAAAGCATGTTGAGATTTATCTGAAACAGATGAACATGAATCTGCCAACATTTTATTACATTGGCTTGTAAGCATCATGGCAGTTCAGGACTTAAAAGCCTGGTGAATGATTAAAGGACTACTATTATGCCTTTTAAAATAATTTTTTTTTAAATGTTGCTGTTTGAGCAGAAAAAAGGTCTACAAAGTTACAATGCACACACAAAAGGCTGGGTAAATATAGGACAAAACACATGTTGGGTTAATTGTACCCAGCAAATCGGGTTAGTTATTTAACCCAGTGTAATGTGTTGATTTAACCCAGCATGGTTGATTCATTTTTTCACTTTTTACTATAATACTTGTTTTTCTTCATACATGAATTAATGCCTACGGATTAACCTTAAAACCTCATATTTTACAGAGTAGCATATTTTATATAGTTTTTAAAATACATTGCCAACATGTAAGCTTGTTTAACAAATATTAGATGTAAAATTTCAAGTGTAATCGATCAGTCTCTGGATCTCGGGCTGGAGCTTGTATCATGTTCTAGAATTTCTAGCTTTAGACTGCTGCCCTGTGTTTCACTCGTAGCCGAAATATACGGTCTGTATATACAGTATACCTGTCCATAAATAATCAGTGTAATTTAACATCATAATAATTTATATTCTTTTTGAATAAAATCATAAAATTGTATGCAAGGCATCAGATGTTTCCATCATGCAAAAATACTGACGTAACATTCGATTAGGTGACTCACATCGCACCCCTATATGTTGCTTTGCATACTCACTAAAAAAATTGGGTTAAAAATGACCCAACAGATAACCCATTGGTGGGTTGATATAGCAAAATAAACAGAAACGTGAATAGAATAGATAAGTGCTACACAGTAAAAAACGTTGGGTTATTTATTTAACCCAACCGTTGGGTTACACATATTGGGTCAATATGTTGGGTTATTTTACAAAAATGTTGGGTCATTTTAACATCATTAGGTTATTTTTAGTAATAACCCTGCCATTGGGTTAAATACGGTTTCCACAGCGACAGTTCAAATTTTAACGGACGGTCCAGACAGTCAACAGAAGAAGCTGCTGCAGCCTGGTTATGAAATGAAAGGTAAGTCATATTGATTTTTTGATGTATACAAATCTTATAACATTATGTATTGTACTGAAACGTTGAATACTCTAAAACTGAATTTATTTTTATTTTTTATTAAACCTAGCTATCCCAGTTAACGTTAGCTCGCTAGCAGTAATAAAGTAACGTTAATTAAAATATTATTCTAGCGAAACTGTTTAGAAACTTAATACGGTGATAAAGTAATAAAGTTAGGCCGAGTCTAGATGCTGCACGGAGCATTATCAGCTCAGCCCGCACATCGCAAGCTCAGACGTGGTCACACGACACCACAACAATGCTATGAGAAAGACTATAGTATTTATTGGTCAGGTGCTGCTGGAAAAGATGCGTCTTAAGATGTTTTTTTTTTTAAATGGCTACAGACTCGGCTGCTCGAACTGAGATAGGTCATTCATAGATACAACGAATTCATAGATAAAATAAAATATATATATATATATATATATATATATATATATATATATATATATATATATATATATATATATATATATCTATAACTCAACCCCTGTGTTATGTCTTGTCTGACCCAGGATCTGGGTTACACAAAAACTACCCAAACACTGGGTTGTTATGTCTGACCCAGGATTTGCGTTACACAAAATCTACCCACACACTAGTTGTTACAAGTGACCAAGGATCTGGGTTACACAAAAACTACCCAATACCGGGTTGTTACGTCTGGCCCAGGATCTGCATATTACCAAAACTAACCAAACACTGGTTGTTATGTCTGATCCAGGATCTGGGTTACACAAAAACTACCCAAACACTGGGTTGTTACGCCTGGCCCAGGATCTGGGTCACACAAAAAATACCCAAACAGTGGATATTACGTCTGACCAAGGGTCTGGGTTACACAAAAACTACCCAAACACTGGGTTGTTATGTCTGACCCAGGATCTGCGTTACACAAAAACTACCCAAATACAAGTTGTCACAGTATACAGTCTGTGTCCAGAAAGGTAAGAAGAAAGGTATGAAAAACATCATCAAAGTAGTCCATGTGACATCAGTGGGTTAGTGAGACTCTTATGAAGCATCAACAATACATTTTGGTCCAAAAATAACAAACATGGAAGAGAAGACAATGCTGAATAAAGTCGTAGTTTTTGTTATTTTTGGACCAAAATGTATTGTCGATGCTTCAAAATAGTGCGTCAATGAGCCTTGGCCGCCATTTATTGTAAAACATTTACCTTTGATTATTTTGTTTTTCTATGCATTTGTGTTTTGTATAGTAAAATAAATGCTGTATAGTTTGCCTGTTTTGCCAAGTAATTTTATTAGATAAATACCTAAACCAAGTTTTGTTTTGTTCTTACCTCATATAAAATATATTCCTAAATATATATCCTTTCTGAACATATACATACAGTACACTTATATATCACTTTTGATCAGTTTGATGCATTCTTGATAAAAGTGTGTATATATAGGGCAAATAATTATAATGAAAAGATCGAAGTGTCTTGACCAAATCCCTTGATCTACTGGAGGGCTGTAGTGACAGACCTTTTTCTGCTCTTTCACACTGAGCCAGGCTAAAGCTCTATGATGTACAAACGGCTGCTGCCCAAATGGTTCAGCTAAAGAGGATTAAAAAAGCTTTATATATCAATTTATCTGTAAAAAAAAAGAGACATATTTGGATTACACACCCCTGGACTGTGAAAAGGTCAGGAGGAAAAAAAGGTCAAGAGGAAAAGGGTGGGAGAAAAAACGATTAAGGATGACTTATAAACCAACCTGATTTTACTTAAACCACTTTTACTGTGTTACATTTCTAATCTAGGCAATCATCTTATGTGCCACATTAATTGACTGATTTTGTGACATCGTTGACTGCCAGTTTTTGTGTATTTTATTTGTTTCTTTCTTACTCTTGTAATTTATCCATGTATGTTTTGCCATTCAGGTCCCATGTACAGTATATCCAACACAGATGAATCTCTAACTGTAGCGATAGTATAAAGCTCTCCTGAAATTAGAGAAACAATTACAGAAGTACAAAATAAAGCATATTTTGTTACATTTTGGAGCTTGGAAGGATTCAGTTTGAGCAGATGTTTAAAACCATCATCACTGTCCTCGTCAGGGCTCATTTCCCAGTACATTCAGCATCTGGCTCATAATCACCATCTCAAACATATTCTCAAAAATATAATTTTCAATCTTCAACATCTTTAAAATCTATTTTTTGATCACTGACAGCTTCTTCACCAGACCCACCATCAAGTGACAGTTACGCTTAATATTTGACACGTAATATTTGATTGCGTTCAGTACTTGTTCTTCAGTAAATCGCTGAGCCATTAAAATTTGTTTTCTGCCTGCGGTAACTATGAGTGAAGAATCAATTCATAATTGTGTATCAGACATTGCCACCTTGTAGAATAAATTCAGTCATATATATATAACAAAAATTTCTTTTTTTTTATGTGTAATTTGTAATTAATTGATTGAGGAATACTAAGAATGTTGATATCAAACTGAATGAGCTGGAGGGAAGTGAATGACATCCTGGGTCACTAAAGACCCGAGGTATGTGTTTAGGTATGCGTTAACATGAAACTATTCTGATTTGGTGCTAAGATAATAATTATAAAAAAAGGTTATTATTATTACATTTAAAACCTTTTCAAAAGAACTAGCCTAGAAGTCTAGTCATCTAGCAACTCTCCGTTGGTTTGCGAGCTCGAAAAACCAAACTCTAGTCAGGCCAATTACATCTTGTTTAGAGTCGGTGGACGGGCTTAACATAATGACGATGGTTAATAATGCTGGCGAACAGCGGCCTTTCGAACTGGCTTTGGCAGTGATTCTGGAGAGCCCGATCACACAAAAATGCATATCAATAATACAAGTGTGCAATGTCATGGAATGTATATGGCTAAATGAGTTTTGGTGTGCATATGGTACACAGTTTTTCGCGTGCATATGATAAACAATTTATGCCGTATTATATGCATGAATACGCATTTTAGAATGATTTCTGAAGGAGCATGGGACACTAAAGACTGGATTAATGACTGCTGAATATTTAGCTTTATTATCACAGGAATAACACACAGTACTTCCGGTACTGCGTGTGCCAGCCAGAAAAATACCATCTGGAAATGATAATGGATAGTTCCCTCCAGCTATTACAAACCTCTTACAGTAGGTCACAGCTATCAGACAAGACTTAGTCACCAAGATGGAATGAACTAATCCTGCAGTGCAACCCCCAAGGCTTTGATGTGATGCAGAAAATAGTTGTGAGTGGTGTATTACATGTGCCATGCCAGAGTGCACATCGCTGGTCTGAATCCAGCTCATGTCCTGCTAGGTAATGGCAGAGCAGTTTGTCCCCCAGTATATAAGCACTAGTAGGCCTACTGTGTAGCGGGACCCTCTGTTCCCTGAAAACACAGTACAGAGCTGGAGAACTGCAGAGGAACCAAACAATGTGGTCTGCACTGTAAACCCAAATAAGTTGACAGAACTCAAAAAAATTGAGGCAATCGGTGACATCAAATTTTCAAAATTAATAAATCAATTTCATATATTTGATTAAGTTAATTCATGCATTTAAATTAAAATTACCAACTTAATTTAGCAGTGGAAACTTGGCTGGCTTTAACTAGGTAATTCAATAAATGATACCTTGCTAATTGGTAACAATGCTTTGATAGCAGTAGCATAGCATATCACTAGAACATGGGTTAGGGTTAGGGTTAGTGTATCTGTTCTAAAACCAAGCTCATGCTCCAATCGTCATACTCATAAAAGCTCATTTGTTTGAACTAATTTGTTTAATTTGAGTTGGCTCTACTCAAACCAATTAATTATTTTGAGCGTTAGGGTATCCAAGCAGAAATGTGATTGTGCCTTGGCGGCTTACAAGGATCCTACATCAAAAATATAAGTGCATGATAAGTGTCTGCATTGCATATTTTGTGATGAAACTTGTTTTCTTGTATTGCATATTTGGCCATGTCACTAAAGAAATAGTCATTATTTACTAACCCTCATTCTGTTCAAATAAGTAACTAAATAAAGCTTTATTTATGTAGCACCTTTTAAAAACAGTGTTTACAAAGTGCTTTACAGAAGACATGCATCTTGTAGCCGTCACATAAAAAAAAATTACATACACAAATCGAAATTGTGAAACAAAATGCAACAATAAAATGTAAGCACTTCTGTCTTCACATTTAGCTCAGGTTGAAGTATTGTAGTTGTGGAGTACAGGCTTTCAGTACATGTCTGATAGACTCTCGGGCAAACGTGAAAGGCACTTGGGGTCACGTCCCTGTGAAGTTCAGTGGTAATGAGCACATGTTCTCTGGTGTCTGACAAATGACCCTCACTGCAAGTGAGATTTCTTAGCATGCCTCCTGACCTGTGAAACCGCAGATCAAAAGGACAGGAAAAGAGAAGGCACTCATGAGAATCACAGAGACATCATCATTATTGCGCATAGAGGGAGAGGGAGGCACTAGAGAAGAGCAAACAGAGGCGCCTACAGATCCAATTGTTCATTTTAATTAATGTAAGTGAACTTAAAGTTAGGGTAGGCAGTTGCAGAGACGCTAGCAATAGCAAGCTAGCTTTGAAAGCATAAGATCCACCTCCCTTCAGAGCACTCTTCAAAGCCTCTTTTAAAACACATGAACGCACACAGCAGATTCTGCAAAGCGTCACAAAATGAAAGACAGTGTTAAATTATCTTATGTCACTAAGCACATAACATTACAATAATAATGAACGTAAACAACTTAAGAGCTCTTAATTGTACCACCTGACTGCTGCAGATTCATTTCAGAGTTGACAGTAATGACATAGAAAAGCATAAATCAGAGTCTGAGGATGTGAACCGCTCCGGGTAGAACGTCACAGGTTGCCATCTTGTAATTACAGTTACGACAGGTCGTAAATGCAGCATAATCTAGTTGTTTTGGATCAGGACCAATAAATGTTCGTCCAATCATTGCATTCCGTCGACTTCCACAGAAGATCTGCTCAGTTACTGGGATTTTCACGCACAACCATTTCCAGGGTTTACAAAGAATGGTGTGAAAAGAGAAAAACATCCAGTATGCGGCAGCCCTGTGGGCGAAAATGTCTTGTTGATGCTAGAGGTCAGAGGAGAATGGGCCAACTGATTCAAGCTGATAGAAGAGCAACTTTGACTGAAATAACCACTTGTTACAACCGAGGTATGCAGCAAAGCATTTGTGAAGCCACAACACGCACAACCTTGAGGCGGATGGGCTACAACAGCAGAAGACCCCACCGGTTACCACTCATCTCCACTACAAATAGGAAAAAGATGCTACAATTTGCACAAGCTCACCAAAATTGGACAGTTGAAGACTGGAAAAATGTTTCCTGATTTGATGAGTCTCGATATCTGTTGAGACATCAGATGGTAGAGTCAGAATTTGGCGTAAACAGAATGAGAACATGGATCCATCATGCCTTGTTACCACTGTGCAGGCTGGTGGTGGTTGTGTAATGGTGTGGGGGATGTTTTCTTTGCACACTTTAGGCCCCTTAGTTTAAATGCCATGGCCTACCTGAGCATTGTTTCTGACCATGTTCATCCCTTTATGACCACCATGTACCCTTCCTCTGATGGCTACTTCCAGCAGGATTATGCACCATGTCACAAAGCTCGAATAATTTCAAATTGGTTTCTTGAACATGACAATGAATTCACTGTACTAAAATGGCCCCCACAGTCACCAGATCTCAACCCAACAGAGCACCTTTGGGATGTGGTGGAACGGGAGCTTCGTGCCCTGGATGTGCATCCCACAAATCTCCATCAACTGCAAGATGCTATCCTTTCAATATGGACCAACATTTCTAAAGAATGCTTTCAGCACATTGTTGAATCAATGCCACATAGAATTAAGGAAGTTCTGAAGGCGAAAGGGGGTCAAACACAGTATTAGTATTGTGTTCCTAATAATCCTTCAGGTGAGTGTATATATATACATACACACACAGATGTTTTAATTGTTGAAGATATACACCACAGAAGATATACACCGATCAGACATAATGACTATTGAAAGACAGGTGAAGTGAATAACACTGATTATCTCTTCATCATGGCACCTGTTAGTGTGTGGGATATAGTATTAGGCAGCAAGAATACATTTTGTCCTCAAAGTTGATATGTTAGAAGCAGGACAAATGAACAAGCGTAAGGATTTGAGCGAGTTTGACAAGGGCCAAATTGTGATGGCTAGACGACTGGGTCAGAGCACTGAAACTGCAGCTCTTGTGGGGTGTTCCCGGTCTGCAGTGGTCAGTATCTATCAAAAGTGCTCCAAGGAAGGAATAGTGGTGAACCGACGACAGGGTCATGGACGGCCAAGTCTCATTGATGCACGTGGTGATCGAAGGCTGGCCCATGTTGTCTGATCAAACAGACGAGCTAGCTCAAATTGCTCAAGAAATTAATGCTGGTTCTGATAGAAAGGTGTCAGAATACAAAGTGCATCACAGTTTGTTGCGCATGGGGCTGCATAGCCGCAGACCAGTAAGGGTGCCCATGCTGACCCCTGTCCACCGCCGGAAGCTGCAACAGTGAACACGTGAGCATCAGAACTGGACCACAGAGCAATGGAAGAAGGTGATGAATCATCTTTTCTTTTACATAGTGTAGATGGCCAGGTGTGTGTACGTCACTAACCTGGAGAACACATGGCACCAGGATGCACTATGGAAAGAACCCAATTTGGTGGAGGCAGTCTGATGATTTGGGCAATGTTCTGCTGGGAAACCTTGGGTCCTGCCATCCATGAGAATGTTACTTTGACACATACCACCTACCTAAGCTTGGCGGCCAAGGCTCATTGATGCACGTGGGGAGCAACCAGATAAGCTACTGTAGCTCAAATTGCTCAAGAAGTTAATGCTGGTTCTGATGTTCACCCTTTCATGGAAAAGGTATTTCCTGGTTGCTGTGGCCCCTTTCAGCAGGATAATGCGTCCTGCCACAAAGCAAAAATGGTTCAGGAATGGTTTGAGGAGCACAACAACGAGTTTGAGGTGTTGACTTCAAATTCCCCAGAACTCAATCCAATAAATTGTGCAGTAACATGTTCGACATGAGCAATGGCTTATAGGATCACACGAGGAAACTAATGGAAACCAGGATATTGCTAGCATCTTGGTGCCAGATACCACAGCACACCTTCAGGGGTCTAGTGGAGCGCATACCTTGTCATAATGTTATGCCTGATTGATATATGTTCGTGTTTTAGTATTTAGATCACTTCTGTTGATTGCTATTAGGATGTGAAGAGAGTTTCAACCAGAATAACAAAAATAGTTTATAAAAGAAATGGCATAGCCTACCTTTAAAGGTTTTAACATAATTTAAGTAATGACTCAATGCATCATTAAATCCTTCGTCCAAAACATGTTTTTGTCTTACTAACCAACACTAGCTTGGCTTTTCTGCAATGGCGAGAACTGAGGGATTTGAAATGCTGTAAAAGTGATGCAGAGACGCCGTTTTTATACTCACAGGTGAGTAAGGCTTTTTATTGAACAGATAAATTGCCTTATGTAGTTCATTGTAAAGCATTATCTATTGTGAAGGATCATTGCATTATGGTTGTCATAGAACTGTGTGTGTTGAATTTTATTTTCAAGGAAGTACCGTGTCTAGTAATGGCAGCTACATAACGTCTTCACCTACAGCTTGAGATCCTTTCCATCTAAACTGGTTAAATCTCTTAAGACTAGTAATGCATGTTTTATGAGCAACAGAATAACCATATTCATCTGCACAGTTTTTTTTTTTTTTTTTTTACCATTAGAGTTTAATAGTATAAGTCACAGGCTAAAAAAAAAAAAAGGCTTTTATAAGATATTAGAGGATAGATTATGTGTGTTTTTTTATGACAAAAGCATCAACTCGTGGCAAACTTTCTCTTGGTAAAAATTATACCTAAATTAGCTTGCATGATGTTCTCATCCTCAAAAACCATTGGAAACCCAGCACAATTGTAAAAATGTGATGAACACTATAAACTATGATCCTGTTCTCTCTATACTATCCATATCAATACAGGCCCATATCTGCGTTTAAGTATTTGGAAAACTTTGGACACATTCTTATTTTGAATAATATAATTCCTCACATCATTGTTTTCCTTTCATATAATTTAATTTTGCCTTTAAAATTATGTTCAGACAGCTTTCAATAACAATGCCTGATGACACAAAAAGAGAAAATGCTAGACAATAAGTTTGCCTCTGGGCATTGCCCAAGACTCATAAAAGATTCATAAAGGATTAAATAAGGACTGTGAATAATGTGTCAAATAGAGAGGCATTGTGCAACAACATCCGATTTCGGCACTTGAGCAATGGCTTTTAGTAGAGGATCACTAATGGAAACTAGATTATATATCTAGAAAGAAAGCCAGACAACCTGATGCTGGAATGCACTTGCATGTCTGCTGAAAGTAATAGGGCCATATCATGAGGATTCACATTTTCTTTGATATTTTGAGATGAAGGAGTACCATGAAAACATACAGTAAGTTTCAAAACACAAAACCTCATATTGTTCAAAAATACCTTTTGTTGAAACCAATTTCTGAAATTAGGAGGTGAAAATGAAAAAAATCTGTCATTAAATTGTCATTTATTCCTGTGAATCTGAATTTTCAGCATCCTTACTCCAGTTTTGATTGTCACATGATCCTTCAGTAATCATTTCATATGCTGATTCGCTGCTCAAGAAACTTTTAACACTAATTATCAATATTCAAGCTTGTGCTGCTTAAATTCTTTGATAAATAGAAAGAACACTTATTCAAAAGGCGTAGCTTGATGACGCCATGATTATCTCGAAGACGACTGCTTTTTCGGTCATGTGTATGTTGGTTAACGCAGCACTGTTTTATCATAGATACATTATTTGAGTGTGTTGAAAGTTGTTATGTGTTCACTCGATGGGTACTATGAGACACTTGTTGCACACTGCGGTAAGCTAGATCAATATTAGGTGTTGTAAAACATGGTTCTCATGGTAAATCAAGAAAACGAGATTTAAACAATAAGACTAACTGTGTTGAGCTATATAATAATTATTCATTTTCTGTCGATAAATGTATCCAAACAGTTAGTGTAATATTAAAGCATCTTTGGTGTTTCCATATAGTTTCTACAAAATAAAACAGGAAATCGAGGGTAACCAGGGTATGATGTCATTGACAGACGACTCACGGACATGATCCATGTCCTGGTTAAAACTGCTTATTTCTCTTGATTTGAAATTGCCAATGTCTCAAAGA
The DNA here is from genome assembly GCA_023029165.1 of Gobiocypris rarus. NCBI lineage: Eukaryota > Metazoa > Chordata > Actinopteri > Cypriniformes > Gobionidae > Gobiocypris > Gobiocypris rarus. Next base: position 8,072,262 of record CM040919.1, read on the forward strand.
AATCGACTTGAGGCGCACACACACACACACACACATACTATAAAACAGAGCTCTTGACTATTTCATGCAGGTTAAATGCAAAACTCTGACCCTTATATTTTGAAGGCCAGAGACCATAATATTACCTATGCAGATAGAGTGGCTACACATGTGTATGCAAACATATGCAGATTCACCTCAAACGATGGACATTTCCTTCATAAAAATATACACAAAACTCTTAAAAGATTTTCAAAATGTAAGAGACCACAAACATGATGATAAGAAACCATAGAGTTAACTGTCTCGCAAAAGCTCTCGCATCAAAATATCTCAAACGTGACTTTAAAGGGGTGATGGATTGAGAAATCAACTTTACCTTGAACCTTAGATATATAAAAGTTATTCATGATACAAGAACATTTTGTAAGTTTTGGAACTGAAAACTTCCTTGTTAGTCAAAGAAAAGCTTTTATTTAAACCAGGCCCAGAAAACGCTCAATCTCAGAATATGTCAACCCTTGACGTCATTGTGTGGTTAAATGCTGCCTCAGATAAATATGTATGGCTGAATCTGTAGACCCGCCCACTGGCTCGTGGAGCTAAACGGATGGAGATAATGCGGCACATCCATTAAAACCGAGCATTTCTTGAGAGAGCCTCAAAACCAGGGTAGAAAATTGCCTATTACTTATTCATTATGATGATATAGAATGTAAAAACTACATGACCGTCATAAGTTGACCTAAGGCAACAGTATAACATTTAAAAAAAGCACTGACCTTTAAAGCAAACAAACATGGCAGACATGGCAAGAAAAAAAAAATAGCTTATAGTAAATGGAATGCTTTGTACAAAAAATTTGCACGGATGGAAAAAGGAAAATGTTTAGATGAAGTCATGAAGACAGTGTGATGATGGACTTTAAGATATATACTCACCTAAAGGATTATTAGGAACACCATACTAATACTGTGTTTGACCCCCTATCGCCTTCAGAACTGCCTTAATTCTACGTGGCATTGATTCAACAAGGTGCTGAAAGCATTCTTTAGAAATGTTGGTCCATATTGAAAGGATAGCATCTTGCAGTTGATGGAGATGTGTGGGATGCACATCCAGGGCACGAAGCTCCCGTTCCACCACATCCCAAAGATGCTCTGTTGGGTTGAGATCTGGTGACTGTGGGGGCCATTTTAGTACAGTGAACTCATTGTCATGTTCAAGAAACCAATTTGAAATGATTCGAGCTTTGTGACATGGTGCATTATCCTGCAGGAAGTAGCCATCAGAGGAAGGGTACATGGTGGTCATGAAGGGATGGACATGGTCAGAAACAATGCTCAGGTAGGCCGTGGCATTTAAACGATGCCCAATTGGCACTAAGGGGCCTAAAGTGTGCCAAGAAAACATCCCCCACACCATTACACCACCACCACCAGCCTGCACAGTGGTAACAAGGCATGATGGATCCATGTTCTCATTCTGTTCACGCAAAATTCTGACTCTACCATCTGAATGTCTCAAAAGAAATCGGGACTTGAGGCACACACACACACACACAAAGGATTCATTAGCTAATCAAAAAAGAACACTGATTGAAAATAATACACATCATAGATTAGCTCTATCAATCTAAAAATAATCGTTAGATTAGTCGCACAGAAAATAATCAAAGAAGGTAGCTCTAGAGTGTATGCTGGCACGATAAACTATTTGAAGTGTCAAAGTGGTAGTTGCATTAGTGCTGCAATTATTGTGTTTGTTTTTTCTCAGGAAGAGGCAAATAAGCTTTAGAAGAAGAATTTTTTCTCAAAATGTGCGTGAAATGTCGCCGTATCGCGTCCATACATTCATCTTATGTGTTTCAGCTGCACATATTACACTTACCGTCTATAGCATACCAACATGATTGTAAAAAGATACTTTATGGCACTTTTATTTTTGTATACTGGGTAAAACTAACTTGCAGTACTTTTTGGTAAAAAATTAATAAAAGATCATTTTTTTGTATAGTTATCCAAAGGATTCATTAGCTAATCAAAAAAGAACACTAGATTGAAAAAGATCCACACACATAGGGATCATAGATTAGTTTAAACTAATCGAAAAAAAATAATCGTTAGATTAGTCGACAGAAAAAATAATCGTTAGTTGCAGCTCTAGAGTGTATGTTACAGCACAAGCTAGAGGTGAGTCTTCCGTCAGCTTGCTTTCTGATTGGGTATTGTTTCATCTCACATGATAATCTCCAGAGTGTGCGTTCTTGTGTCCTCAGGGTTACCCCCACACATCAAGATTTCTGATTGCACATATACAACATGTCTAATGACTAATAATATTATTGTACATTCATTAAAAAAAATATATATATATTAAATGTGATTTTCTTTGCTAACTTGATACATGCAAACCATCTGCTGGCAAACTATAAAGGCTGTGGATTCTTATGAAACCACACAAACTACACAGATCCACATACAAAGGGATGAAAGGTAGAAGAACAAAGGAAATGATAATTCATCTCTTAGAAACTAAGCTGTTGTGATCGAATATGAACAGTGCTCACGAACCTCAGAGATTAGATGTATATGATAGTCATTGCATTGGTATTACTGGAGAGTTTAGCAGCCATCACATGTTCAGTACAATTACACAGAAAGAGAATGACAACTTCCACATTATACATCTTATACACATTATACACACAGCTCTTGCTCAGAGTGTGTGAACGGGAGACAGAAAGCGATTGTGTGTTCTTTAAGGTTTGATGCATCATAAATATGTATGCCAGTCAACAGAGGGATGGAAGATGATGAGAGAGGAAAAAATGAGAGGGAGAGGAAAGCAATAGTGACAAGGAGAGTAACAGAAACAGACAGACAGTGTGAGAAAGAGTGAGAGAAATCGAAAAAAACATTCATCTTTTGTGTGGAACTGATCGTTCTGTTTTCTGATTTGACTATTCTGTATCAAAACAAGTAAAATAAGGAAGCTTAACAATGTTTACAGTCACAGTTAGTTTTCGGTTGTCTCTTACATTGTGTCCAATTCAGTTTTCAATCAACAGGGTGCAGCTGTTCTAAAACTAAACTAGATAAACTGGCTAAGTGTCACCACTTCAAAGACTGTCTGCATATATTACAAGTAATTGTTTATTAGCAACACCACTATTATAAAATACTTTAATAGCATCATTGTTGTGTATTTTTGTTCAGTGTTCTGCTTTGCATTGTTTCATTCCTCTCATTTAAAGGGTCATGGAACCTACACTAACTAAACTAAACATTGTGTGTTGAGCATCATTGAATAATAATAATACAAATTTTGTTACATTTATAAAGCTTTTGGGTAGTCTACTAAAAAAAGCTTTACGTATAGAAGGGGGGAATCTCCTCAACTACCAACAACGACAGCCATATTGCGCCAGAACGCCCACCACACACCAGCTGATTGCTGGAGAGGAGACCGAGTGATGAAGCCAATCGGTATATGATTAGGAGGCCATGGTGGACAGAGGCCAATGGACAAATTTAGCCAGAATTGAAGACAATGTTAGCATCTGTTTGATTTAACTGTAGGAATTAAAAAAAAAAAAAAAAAATTATATATATATATATATATATATATATATATATATATATATATATATATATATATATATATATATATATATATATATATATATATATATTCTGGGTTTAAAATCTACATTGTGTCCACTATAATACGGTGTCAAATAATTATTCATGAGACTGAGTTTTCTTATCCTATGAGAAAATACTGTCTCTTAATTACTCATAACACCACGTGGTGTTTTCCAATGACAGATGTGTCAGACTGTGAGATTGCGTAGTGGATGAGAGAGGGGTTCAAGTGTTTGTCTCCTTAAAAGTTGAATGGTTTTCCCTGCGCTGCTGCCAGGGCTAGACTGGCTGTGGGCTGTGGGGTTGGTTGGCCATCAACTACCGACACATCGAAACTGTTGGAAGCATTCTGGAGAAGTGAATGTGTTTTGTCGTGTAGAACCCTTTATAATGATCATGACAGCTGATAAAGCACCGTCATGTTAGTTTGTTCCACAATTCAGAGAATCGGATCTGCCTGATTTACAACATGTCGATTTATCCACTTCTTCTGAAGTACATGAAAGTGATTGGTGAAGTGGGAGAAGAATAGAGAAAACTTTATAGTTACTTACACAATGTGTATCTGATATGAATAAAACACGTTGTCAATTTATAATTGAAAGGATTTTTTATTGCCTCATCCATAGACATCAGTGTGGGTATATTACACACTATACATGTATTGTTTTTGCTAGTACTTATATGTATTTAAATGTCTAAAATCTAAAATAAAGATTATGTGATTGAAAACACTGAATATGACAAGCGCTGAGCGCGTCCGTCTCTGGCTCAACTCCAGCCAAATCACGAAAGCCCATTTGAATTTAGCAGTTGATCATGTGATGCACTGAACATTCTAATCACACCAGTGTGATTGTACGTGCCATAGGGTTCAATTTAATACATGTAGCAGGGCATTCAGTTACTTTTTAAAAAGGACAAACAGTTGTATTCCATTGGACAATCTTGCATTTGCTCACATTGCGTGGGCCACTGACAGTTGACAGTTGCTCACCCCCTCTTCCTCTCCTGCCTTGCCCTGCCACACCCATTCCCCTTCCTTCATTGCCATCCACGGCCATTTAAGTTGCATTTTTCAAAAAGATTGTGAGACTTGAGTTGAATGAGATGGGTTTGTGACCCTTTAACAGGCTTTTTTTGCCATTAAGCCATGAATCTGTTTAACACTATCCCTGCCAGCATATAAAGCAGTTTTAGCATCATATTCACAAAAATGTTGTGCTCCCCAGTCATGCTCATGCTGCGTTAAAAAGTGATTTAATTTACCTCTTTGGGGTTGACAATTTTATGGTAACTTAGGCAGTTTTGATTCATAAGCTGTTGGAATATTTGATGCTCACAATAGTTTTGTACGAAAGCAATCTTCGATCCGCTCCTTCTGGTTTATGTAGATCTTCTGTGTTTGTATTTGAATCTGAAGATGCTGTACTATTTCAGAAGATCTGTAACAGTGCCCCCTACCATATAACAGTGACAACACGGATTGCCTTGTCAATGGCGGGAAGCGTTGTGCCATACATGATGGAAATTCTCACCAATGGTGGGGAAAGAGTTAAGAAACCCGAGCTCCACCAGCTCAGCTTGTCTTTTTGCCTGTAGACAGATGTCTCTCGCTTTGTGCTGGGACACTTCATGCGATGTCGCCCCTCTCCAGATGTCTGCAGAGTGCTTGAAAGAGGTATCGTGTTCGTCTTTTCTTTAAGGGTGACTCAGTCTCTATAGGCTTTCATTGTGGGGTGTAGACAGTCAGTAACTGCTTTTTACTCCATGAGAGGAGCTGAAAGGGGTTGCACTCGCAGCAATGTTATCTCTCTCAGACACACACAATTTGCCCGCCAGTTCCTCCTTCTGATTCAATCAAAACACAACAGGTTTGTGGCCCCTTTCCTTTCTTTCCTTCCCTTCCATCTATCCCTCTCCCTCTCTCTCATGTCATGGAATGTTCTAGTTCTAGCTCTTGCTTAAAGGAATAGTTAATCAAAAATGGAAAATTCCACCAAACCATGTCAGTTATGTCAATTTTACTGTGAAACTCAAACAATAAATGTTGTTTTAATGTTTTAGGGTTACCTGTTAAATTAGAGAGCTTGTTACATATTTCACGTTGGAAGTCACAACCCAGAGAGCATCATATTGTCTGGGAATGGGAAACACATTATAAGCAATAACTTGCTGAAATGCATCATCTCTCATGTCATGTAATGTTTTTAATTGCTGAAAGACAGCATGTGAACATAACTGGATGTTTACCTCAGGAAACAAATTCAATTTCCAAAGCTCGCTTGTATAAAAACCTGAGTTCAGCTTTTATGTGCTCTAGTAGTTTTTTTATTTTTTTTTTACAAGTATTTTTGTATTAAGTGTCATTGTGTCATTCGCTAAAGGACGACTGGAAGTTTTTATCTATTTGAAATGCTTTCTAAAGGATGAGTGTCCCAAGCTCCCAGTTTATTTCTGCGGGCCACTTAATCAAAGACTAAGTGTCAAGATTGTGACAGAGGTCAGTGAAATGCAAGGCTCATTAGATCTAATTGCACACAGGCATCCACCCACCAACCCACCCACCCACCACACACACACACACACACACACATGTTGTGTTTCCATGTTTTATGGGGACATTCCACAGGCGTAATGCATTTTATACCGTACAAACCGTATTTTCTATCCCCTACACTGCCCCTGCCTAAACCTACCCATCACAGGAGACATGCTGCATTTTTACTTCATCAAAAACATCACTTAGTGTGATTTATAAGATGTTTTCTCATGGGGACCAAAAAATGTCCCCACAAGGACAAAAATTTGATATTGCTTTCTTGTGGGGACATTTTGTCCTATACCGTAGGGATTACCAGTCCACACACACACACACACACACACACACACACACACACACACACACACACACACACACACACACACACACACACACACACACACACACATACGCTCAGAAATACATGACTGATCTTTGCATGAGCTAGATGTTGTGAGCAGAAATCTGTCACCTGTGTGCTCTAGAGAACACTTACAGGATAGCAATGTTACAACAATGTTTAACAGTGTGTCCATTTTTATTTACATTAACAAATTATTCTGTATATCTGTGAATTATTATTTTTTTAATCTTTTATCAGTTTGTAGATTTAAAAGTATTTATATATTGTAAAAAAAAAATCCTGTGAGCTTTGCTTTTGCAAATATCACCACTGAAGTGTTTGAATGGTTGCTGATACTTTGCTTGGTAGTTTCTAGGTTGTTCTGTGTGCATATTAGTGTGTCGCTATAGGCATGGGTTGTAACTAGGTTGTTGCAAGGTGTTGTAGGCACTGTGTCTAAATTGATGCAGATGAGATTGATGTAGAATGAATAAAGATACTTTTAAAGAAAACCAATAATTATACTACGCATCTAACATAAAGTTAACACAAGACTAGTGTACTGAGGAAATCTGAGGGCTTAACATTTTACAGTATGAAAGTTATATATATATATATATATATATATATATATATATATATATATATATATATATATATATATATATATATATATATATATAACTTTCATACTGTAAAATGTTAAGCCCTCAGATTTCCTCAGTACACTAGTCTTGTGTATATGTATATATATATATATATATATATATATATATATATATATATATATATATATATATATATATATATATATATATATATATATATTACAAAATGTGACTTTTAAAAGTCAGAAAAGTCATTTTTATAAAGTAACACTGTCCAACAGTGACAGGTGTTTCCATTGACTTAAAACAGCCCCCAACACATGCAGTGAGTTTGATGGGGGTAATTGAGAATGAATGAATGAAAGTCACATGAGAGGAGGCAATTCCTCCATCACACTGTAGCTGTGTCCCATTTCATTTAATTCCGAAGGCTGCGTCCTCCGGAGGATACATCCTGTGAAGGATGCAGTATATGGAGTGTCCTCAATCAGAATTAAATGGGACGTCCTTTGTAGGACATACAGGCAGGAAGTATCAAGTTGCTATGCCAACATGTTCAGCCTCGTTGCGCTCACGTCAGTTATATGAATGCAAATTATTTATAACTTGAAAATGATTATGAAATGTTTTTTGCCTTGACAGCAATGTACTGTTCAAAACGTTTAAAAAGCACTAAACCCTTGAAATCATGTTTACCACAACTATCTGTTTGAGGTAATACTGTTTAAAAAACAAAAACAAGCTTGGAACTACTTAGAAAACACCACATCTATGCTTGCATGAATATCTGGCGTTGGTGCCATAAAAAAAAAAATAATAATAGAAAATTGACGGTTGTTAATGGCGACGCTAACATGCACACTCCGAATTCCTGTAAAAGAAGGGCGCATTCGAAGGTCCCATTCGGAGTGTCCTACTATTTTTTTAAATGAGAAAGCCTTATGACGCATGCAGCCTTCGAATGCGACCTCCGGAGGACTCAGCCTTCCGATATGAGACACAGCTTATGATTGGATATGATCGGTAAGGAATGGATATAATTCGTTTGTGTGATAAATCACGTCTTTTGTTTTTTGTGCACTGGAATTGGCCTGAATGAAGAAAATGATGGTGTTAATGTGAAGACTAATTAAAAGGTAAGTAAACAACTCACACTTAGATCACAGCTTTATATCACATCGAAATTAAACTTGAACTAGGCTGAAAACATGATGGCTGTGGGGGGTTTTAGTGAGCAAACAGCTTAGGGAGATTAAAGGGACCCTCGGTAAATGCTGAAAATAAGTTGACTATTAAAAAGAAAAGCTGACATGTTTAAATTGTTACTGCCTTTAGTTATTATTTTAGAACTATTATTTCAAATTTAAACATTTAACCTGCATTCTATTATAAAAATGCTTAAAACACTAACCTGATTAAATGTATAATAAATAAATAGTACATTGCTAAATACAAAATATAATTTCATTCGGTCTCATGACATTTTATGCAATGTCTATTTAATCACAAAAAAAAAAAATTGACAGTGGTTTAGGGGCAGGTTCAGGGTTAGTACCTAGTTTTCATCCAGTTATTGTAATAACTATAATAAGTACATAGTAAGTACATCATAAAGAGGACTGTAAAATAAAGTGCTACAGTTGCATTTATACAAATCGTTTTCAAAAACTAAAAACGTTTTATGAGTTTGGCGGGTTTATACGTTTTTGGGGTTTCAAAGTGCAAGCCATAGTCTCTGCGTAATCTACAAAAAAAGTTAATTTGTGAAAAAAATGATGTCATGCATGTATTATGTGTTTAGTCTATATGATGACTTCCAATGCAAAAGCCACCTGGGTCAAAAATGAGATTGTCAATACTGAGTGAATGCTCTCTGCACATAGCCTGACAAAAAAGCTAATTAAAAAAAAAAAACATCAGATGGACTTAGAGGCTTTTGCATCTGAAGTCTTCACAAGCAAAGGTGATGATACACTTGGCAACTTTTTGAGCAATGTTGCTGGGCAATATTGCCGTCAACGGGCAACCAGGTAAAACACAGTGCCCACGACCGATCTAAAGTATCCAGATATAAATTTGCAGCCAATTCTCAATGGGAAAGTGCCCAACCAACATTGCCCGGCAAAATTGCTCAAAAAGTTGGCCCATGTATCATCAGCTTAATGTTTCTTTACAAAGTGACAATGCCAATTACTGGCCTCGCAAGCATAATACAGTGTTTTTAGTCGTTTTCGTGGATCTGCTGTGAACAGGGAAAGTTTTGACAATGTTGTCATTTTTAGTAAAGTGTTGTTGTGTAAACCCTTTCAACATAATCTTCTAGGCTGCATAGTCCTTTTATCGGCTATATCTGTAGCATAAATTCCAGCAGGAGCTTCGGATACAACATCAACAACAAAACAAATCTCACTCAGCTAAAATGTCCGAAATAACCAGTTGTGGAGTGCCAGATTCGGACACAGATGAGTGAATCAGGAAGAGGCTGCAACTTTTGGACTGCACCTGGATGTTTCTGAATGGTTAGTGGATACATTTATGTAATGTTAGTTGTTGTGGAGTTAGGATGATTCAACTCATTGACTAGCATGTACTGTCATTTTACAGGTGTCATGAACTGGCTTTAAAACAAAACAAAAAGTATACTGTTGTCTGAGGTCAACTTATCATGTTTGTGTGTTTTTACATTCAAAAACATCATAAGTAATAGGCTGTTTTCTACCCTGGTTTTGAGGCTCTCTCCTGCAACGCTCAGATTTTATTGGTGTGCCACACTGAAGACTTGGAAGCAAACGCCCACGGCTAGGATTGGATAAGATTCATATATTTAATGAGCATTCGTGCACGTAAGGGATTGTTTTGAAGTGTGTGGGGAAACGGCAACCAAAATTATTTGTCCCACAGGGCTCGCAAAATGTCTTCATCAAATAAACACAATGATCTATCTCTCATTCACCCGCAATTGATTGGAATGTTTTTTTGTATTACTTGGCCCGCCCGATTGGTGGATATAAGCCCAAACCCTGCATCACACACACACAAGCCAAGTATGTTGCATTATCAAAACTTCTATAATTGTATTTTTCCTTCACATATCAAGTTAAGAGAGTGAACAACGCACATCAAGAAAGAAATGTTATTTCACTATTTAAGATAGTCCGTCAGCAGGCTGGTGATACATTTTGGTAGCCCGTCTGGAAAGCACATAGCCCCAGGATGTTGGGCTTTGCAAACCCTTGCCCATACATGTCCGAGTCTGATCCCGAATTAACCAACAACACCACAAATAAAGGATTCTCCAGCCTTTGACAGCGTGCTAAGGTATGTTCTGTTAGACACGTACACATAATCAATATCAAACAATCTGTATCAATGCAATACTATCACATATAAAATTTCCTGTCTGCAAATCCAGTCTCTTGTTTACAAACGAATCCGTGATCAGAAATGAAGGAACAAACGCACAATGTCTTCTCCACGTGTGCTGGATCTTCATTAAAAATAAAGTTCATCCTTGCATTCAAAATATTAGAATCTGAATGAAGCTTATGTGGTATGTTTATTGCTTAGAAGTTGGATCGAGAATCAGGCGTTGTTCATCTTGTGTTGAGGCGGTGTTTCACCACACTTTGTCACAGCCTGGCATATTCTGAGATCGATCGTTTGCTGGGTCTGGTGTCAATAAAAGCTTTTCTTTGACTAACAAGGATGTTTTCATCTCTGAAACGTACAGGATATTCTTATATTAACATGACCTTTCATATATCAAAATTTCAAGGGAAAGTTGATTTCTCAAACCCTTTAATCTTTAAATTGTTGTATAGGTGCTCGCATGGGAACATAAAAATTCCGTCACCTGACTATACATTAAATAAACACAAAATAAATGTGCGTTTATGAATTATGCAGACAGCGAGCGTTTTGGGGATAAAACCAACGGCATAGTCTTTGACTGTATTCACAGAGACTAGAGCTATGGTAACTATGGTAGCCGTATAGCATTCTAGAAAGCTCATTCAGAATGGACATTTGCAAACATTCACTAAATATGAAGTGCCAGCCTTACTTGTTCTGGATATGAAGTTAGAGCATGAAGCGTTTGTATTGACCTTCAGAAACCTTTGACCTTGTTTCATCCTTCAGAACCAACTTTTGAGCAAAATCCAGCGTTGTACTGACCACATTTCCTTAAAAAAGGAACACAGGGGTGTGTCTATGCTAAAAGGGCAGATCATCAACAGTCATGGGCGGGGTTTCCCTACTCTTATGTAGGGGTAGGGGGAAATATGAAACAGGGCATTATAAGAGTTTGATAATGATTGATGGGGATTATAAAAAAAAAGTATTGGGTGGATTTTTACCATTATAGACTGGATGTCTACATACACTGTGGACACACATCTGTGCTCAAACATTTTATAAAAGTGAATTTTGCATAATATATCCCCTTTAACTATAGAGCCGATATAGTAACCACCAAAATAGCCTTGCATGTCGTTTTTGCCAAAATAACTTGCGAGATGTATGATATTCCATCATGTAAAGACCACATTGATTACAAGGTGTTCGGTTTAATTTCTTTGACATGTTCTAGATGACTAGTCAATTTTTGGGCTATGGTTAGACGTCTATTGAATTTTCACTGACAGCCCAAATTTTGCCTTGTTTTTGTCTAGACATCAGGGCTGTGTTTCGACGGCTATTAGACATCTTTTAAATGCAAAACTTTTCCGAGAGAGTTTCCCGTTTTCAGTGGGTTGTAGGGTTCAGCAAACACAACTAGATTTCTGCAATTTTCTGTTTCTGTTAATGTTCACAGTCATCAAGAGACAATGACATTTTCCTCAACTGCATTTGCTGATCATTCATGAATCTCACCCAAGAAAGAAGATTTGAATCGTCCCTGTTGAAATGAACACCTGCCATTGTGCTACAGGGCTTTGATTTCCTGCATATCAGACCTGCTGGGAAATGAATGCATTTGGAAATTCCCTTAACAAAACTCTTAGGTCCTCTCAAGCTCAGCTTACCTGGTGTTGTCAAGGCAACAGCAAAAATGTGCTCTTTCTTGAGGAGAGATTGGGCCATGCTGGGCCACCGTATCTGTTCTGGCAATATTTAAACATAATGAGTCTGGTAAACCCATGTGGTTGCCGTGTATTTGTCAAAGCTCCTCTCAATGTTAAATGTAGGTGGGGGGAATAATTAGTAATTGGCATGAGAGAAAGAAAATTAAATAGAAAATATAGGAGAGATTAGGGAGAGAGAACATAATTTCACGATTGCAACAAAAGGTCACTCTTTTGATGACAGTGACTACATCAAGTCTTATCCCACCAATCGACTAAACCTTTAAGGTTATGATTGTTCAAATGAATATTTAATTAAAAATTACCATAATTACCTGCCCAACTGTGGGTGGTCTGCTCAAGGAGAAATTGTGCTCTTTAATTGGACCATTCCAGTGAAACAGAAATGGCTCAGGGAGATAAAATAATAATACAAAAAGAACTTAAAACAACTTGCAAAGAAGCAATTTTCCTTTTGCTGATTACTAATTACTCATTCATTTCATGTATTTATCATTTTCATTTTTTAATTTAACTTTGACTTAAAAAGAATAATCCTTTTAAAATCCTTTTTGAAGATGACAGAAAATGTAAACAAAGGCAAAATTGTAAACATTTGTTTGCTGATTAGGATATCCAGGCATATAAATAACACAATTGCAATTCATTCACCTTAATCTTAATAATTTTTTCATTATTTATTTGGATTCATTTGGATCTGGTTAGTATCAAATGACCAAATATTGATGTCAAAAAGCAAAGATGTAAATTATGATAGCGTGAACTAGTATTGCATGACATAAATCAACTTTTTTATTCATTATTTGGATTAAATTGGATCTAGTAAATATTGGGCTGATCAAATGACCAAACATTTGATGTCAATAAGGAAAGATGTAAGTCAAACACTGTGAATAATATCAAATAACTATTATTATTAAACATAATCTCATTAAACTTTTTTTTCATTATTATTTCAACAGATTTTGATCTAGTAAATAATACTGATCATATCAAATGACTAAACATTTGATGTCAATAAGAACATATATTGGGAATAACTAAATAATCCATTGATATCAGATATATAATATAGGCCTTGTTTCACAGCATAAGAGCATCTAAGTAGCTTTTATAAACCTTAGAAAAAACAAAACAAAAACACAAACATTACTGTGTGCATCTTGAAACAAAACAATGGCACTGATAAAGATATGTCAGTGCAAGTTGCTTTCAGTTAAAAAAGCTCAAACCACGCATTTTAGCCTTGCACTAGGTTTAAGCCTTGTCTATGAAACCGGGGGATAGAATTTAAAGTATATAAAGTAGTCAACCTGATTATGGTCAGCATGCAGGAGCTACTGTATCATATCCAGCAGTTTGTGCCTAAATTGCATGTGAGAGAGAACCCGCTGAGCTGGGTGTTCATTTGCAGGTTCACGGCCAGCAGAACCCGCTGGGGCTGACAGTGTTACAGGTTTAGGAAGGTGTCTGAGGGAAACTCACCTTCACATCTCATTGCAGCATCTGTTTGGAGTCAGGCCTGCCACGCCGCTGCCCTTTCACTGCAGTGTCTTCTTTAATTAGGACAGAATGCCCAGAGACAACCAATAATCTGTCATCCCTTATAAACGTGTTCAGGGAAGTTCAATTATTTTAACCCCCTGTCAAATGTACCTGCAGTCCGACAGGTGCATTGGTGTGTGTCCATATGAGTCTATGTGTGTGTGTGTGTGTGTGTGTGTGTGTGTGTGTGTGTGTGTGTGTGTGTGTGAGTGAGAGAGAGAGAGAGAGAGAGAGAGAGAGAGAGAGAGAGAGAGAGAGAGAGAGAGAGAGAGAGAGATTTAAATGAGGTGAATATCAATGTTTTTATCATTTCTGGTTTATTTTAAATTGTATTAAGTTCAAATTTGGTCAGTCTTTCTCCTGTTTATCATTTACCATGTTAATTGACAGCTTAGGCTACTATTTCGACCACAGAAAAAAAAAAACATCATTATGAAATTTCAGCTATGTTGTCATATTATTTACTATCCGGCCATTGTCATCTTGTGGTCAAGTGACTTATTGTGGCCATATGAAATGAGAAAGTGACATCATCAGTGAGAGACAATGCAAGTAGTCATCACAAAGGCCCCATTTACACTGCATGGTTCAAGTGACCCAATTCCGATTTTTTTCCTCTCATGCGGCACAGATCGGATATGATGTGAACGTGTAAGCAGGAAAAAAAACGCATGAATTACGATATCCTCAGATCGGATTCAGGCCTCACTCAAATGTGGTAATAAATCCGATATGATTCGGATACGTGCATTTTCGACTGCCATGTAAGCGGTCAAATCGGTTATTCCATGGTAAATGCGAGTCGTACGTCATTGAAAAAAAGACAGAGGCAAATGACGTCAACTCAGGTGGACACGGACTGCGATCAAGGGCTCTCCTCTTTTTTCTCCGCCTTATGAGAGCAATAGTTTGCTGACTCTTAAGGATTGTGTGGAATGCAAAACATTGAATAATCATTTAGTCTGCATTGCACCGTTTTACTTCCTTTTCTGGCTCAGAACATCTTGGGCTGTTTCACCAGTGTATAGTGTAAATGCAAATATTGGATACGCGTCGCTTTTAAAAGATGATGTAAGCGGGTCATCAAAAATCGGATATAGTGCCTCAAGACCTGCAGTTTAAAAGCGGCCAAAGAGACTGAATCACAAAGTAGCATGGGGCTGCTCACATTAAGGGCATTCTTTAATCTAAGGACATCCTCTGCTTTAAGCTATGGAGTCATCTACCTTTGACATTACTCATGATCATGTTCAGTGCATTTTGTATAGTTAAAGTTTTATATTTGATGCTATTTAGAACAGCATGTTTATGCTTGTCAATACTATGCATTTTAGTGGCCATGAAGTAATTACTTATTCAAAATAAGAGAGTATGTGATTTAGGATGCAGCCACTGTATTTTTCAGTTTCACACTGCTCATGTGATCAAAGTTACACTCTCAACATCACCTTGTGGTTCTGGGAGTTGTATGCCAAACCAACAGCTGGCAATATAACGCTAGCCGTAAAGCCATGTTGCCCAATAAAAAAACATTATGACTAGTCACAGGTGACATGAATATTGTTTATCATCTACTAAGAAGGCCACATATTAAGGTCTGGGTATACTAGTTGATAAACAAACAATTAGTTCAGGCAGGAATTAAGATCTGAGTGACTTTAACAAGGGCCAAATTGTTATGGCAACGCAACTGGGTCAGAGTATCTCTGTAACAGCGAGGCTTGCATGGGTTGCTCCTGGTCAGCAGTGGTGAGAATTTACCCACAGTGGTCCAAGAAGGGACAAACCACACACCGCGACAGGGTGTTGGGAGATCAAGGCTCATCGATGCACAAGGGCAACAAAGGCTATCCCGTATGGTCCAAGCCAACAGAAGGTCTACTGTGGCACAGTCACACACCAATTTAATGATGGTAGGAGGAATCTGTCAGCACAGAGCATCACGATCTGCTGCGGAGGCGCAGACCAATCAGAGTGCCTATGATGACCCCTGTCTACTGCCGAATGCCTACAATGGGTATGCGAGTGTCAGAGCTGAACATTGGAGCAGAAGAAGGTCGACTGGTCCGATGTGTCCTTGTTTTTTTTTACATCACATGGATGGCAGTGTACATGTGCACCATTTACCTGGGGAAGTGATGGCACCAAGTGGATGTAAATTTGACACATACTACCTACCTAAACATGGTTGCAGACCAGGTACACCCCTAGATGAAAATGGTGTTCCCTGGTGGAAATGTGCTCTTTCAGCAGGATAATACACCCTGCCACACTGCACACATTGTTAAGGAATGGTTTGAGGAACATGATAAAGGCCCTAGCCTCCAAATTCCCCAGATCTCAGTCCAATTAAGCATCTGTGGGATGTGCTTGACCAACAAGTTCAATCCTTGTTGGCTCCACCTCGAAACCTACAGTTCTTGAAGGATCTGTTGATAATGTCTTGGTGCCAGAGACCACAGGACACCTTCAGGGGTCTTAAGGAGTCCACACATTATCTACACATTATTTTGATGCTCCCTAACAGACATTCTACTGACTATAGGTAACTTTGCAAGTAAATGTAAACTAACTCTAACCCTAACCTAACAATGCTCTAGAGTTAGTTGGTTTGTACTTGCAAAGGTACTTATAGTTATTAGAATTTCTAAAGTGGATTATTGAAATAAAGTGCAACTTTTAAGTGTAAAAAATGCCATTCACACTACAAGAAAAAAAGGGGTTATTTTAAAAACTGTTCATTAAAAGGTTATTTAGGGAACCCAAAAAATGGTTCCTTTATGGCATCGTTTCTATAACCCCCCTTTGGAACCTGCATTTTTAAAGTCTAAATAATATAGTTTATGTGCTGTTTTTAAGATCCCAATACTAATATTAACTGCTTTTGGCAAACACTCAATCACCGCCTAACATTTACAAACACAGTAGGAAGATTATTGCTCGTAAAAGCGTGTGACTTTGGATGATTTTGATTGGAGGTTATACAGAAATTAACCTCAACTTTCATTTGATAGCAATGCTTTCAAGCTCAAGAGATAAAATGACACATTTTGCTGTGGATGTCTCATATAGCACCTGCAAATTGTAGTGAAAAGCTACTAATTTGTCAGCAAATGTTGTTTTACGACCAACTTTGCTTTTAAAATTTTGAAAAATTATAGCATGCAAAGCATACAAAGTGAAGTCCTTAGCCCGCAGAGAAACCTCAGCTGTGAGCAATTGCTCATTCTGACACATTTTTATGGAAGCCTGTTTCAGAATCAGAGTAAAAAAGTTCAAAAGTTTGGGGTTGGTAAGATTCTTATTTATTTTTATTTTTTAAAAGCTCTTATGCTTACCAAGGCTGAATGTCTTAAAAATACAGTAAAAAATCTAAAATTATTTTCTATTTTAATGTATTTTAAAATGCAATTTATTCCTAATGGCAAAGCGTCATTACTCCAGTCTTCAGTGTCACATGATCAGAAATCATTCTAATCTGCTGATTTGCTGCTCGAGAAACATTTAACAATGCTGAAAACATTTATGCTGTTTAATATTTTTGTTGAAATCTTGATATTCTTTTAGTATTCCTTGATGGATGGAGAGTTACAAAAGATAAACTTATAAAAATTATAAAATATTTTACTGTCACTTTTGATGAATTTAATGCATCCTTTCTGAATAAAAGAAGTAATAATATATATTTAAAACTGTAATTTTTTATCATAATTGTAGGTTATTTATGATTATGAGGAATACATTTTTAATTGTGAGATATTTATTAATATGGCAAAATATAAAGTAGCAATTTTAAGAAATAAAGTTGCAAGTGTGTATAAATTTGGGTAAATATAAAGTCAAAAGTGTGAAGTACAAAATAAGTTACAATTACCCTTATGTATTTATGTATGCATTTATTTTACTCTGAGGTGGAAAATGTCTAACATAAATGCAAAAGACAATGTGTTTAAACAGTTGTGGATTGCACAATTACAGTGAAATATGGACAAATGATTCATAAAACATAAATGTGTGCCTTGAACTGAAACTGATGATTAACATACAAATGATTTTATAAACAATTTACACAGAAATTTGTTCTGCTCCAGTGTCATGAATGAGGTCCAAGAGTGTGGTCAGATGTGTGTACTTTTGCCTGCGTTTGCCTGGTTGTGTTACTATTTACAGGAATACAATTTATTCCATGCTTTTTATGATCATAGATCTGCATAACCACAACATTGCCGTGGGTGTTAATCATATAACATGATTTGCTATTTCTACCAAACTTCAAACAGACGTGCACATGTACAGCCCACTCTGATTTTCACACAAAGTGTGTGTGTGGTCCTGGTAAATCCTACATTATGGGGAACAAATATCTCCACAAAAATAGTAGTACCAGTAATTTTTTCTTTTTCTCGTCCCCATGAGAAAAACAGCGTATAAATTATATGAAATTATGATTTTTTTTTCTGTGATGGGTAGGTTTAGGGGTAGGGGATTGAATATGCAGTTTGCACAATATAAAATCATTATGTCTATGGAAAGTCACCATAAAACATGGAAACCCAACACGCGCACGCATAATGTCATAATGTCTGCACAAAGATGGCAATATCTGAAATCCTTGTCCTTGTGGGAAAAATCTTTTGGTCCCCATGAGAAAATCACCCTATAAATCAGACAAGAGATGTTTTTTGAAAATGTAAAAATGCTGAAAGTTTTCTATGATGAGTAGGTTTAGGGGATAGAATATACAATATAAAAATGTGGTCCCCCTAAAGCATTAAACCCGACGTGTGTGTGTGTGTGTGTGTGTGTGTGTGTGTGTGTGTAGTGTGTGTGTGTAGGTTGGTGTTCAAGTCACCGAATGGATGTGGTGCATCCTCACATGATTGATGACTTTCATTTGCTCAGGTTCAGGTGCCGTGTTCTGCTCCCCCTGGGTGCTTCCAGCTTCTGCAGGGCTTTTAAGATCCCACACCATAATTAAGACTGTAGCCAGTGCACCGGTCAGCCCAGCGCAACACAGCTGCTGCCGCGCACACACGTGCAAACACCGTCACAATGAACATACAGCCATCACTTAGTATAAGTGCTACTCAGTGGTGAGCCCAACACTCCTGCTTACCCTAAACTGGTTTTCCATTTGTAGAATTGAGTATGTTTTAAATATGAAACCACTGAAAGGTTGTTTGCCAATCGTCTGGCTCTGAACCGCAATCACGATTCACTGCTTAAATTATAGAGCGTGTCCAAGGACAAGCTTTGTTTTAGAGAGTGCTGACGGATGGCTCTCTAATAGACAAATTCATCTGCATTCAAATGTCAGAATTTGTGCAGCGTAGAGCATTATTGCCAGACATCTTGTTTAGTGCACACCTTGGAAATTGTATTTGTTTGTTCATTATTTCATTCATTTGGATCATTTAGAAGCTCTCGTCACAAGATTTCTTATTAATGAAATACAGAATGATTGTATAGCAGAATTGTATTGATGTCAAATCTCAAAGAACAGTGAGTGAATCACAATCAATATAGCTTATTATAAATACAGAACTAAACCTTCCCTAGAGCTAAAGCTAACCTACTTCAGATCCTTACTATATTGAAGATATCATTTTAAGATATTTATAATTTTGACACTTTTTGTACAGCTCAGGCACACACACACACACAAAAAACAAACATTCACCTCTCATCTTAAATGTGACAAGAGTAGTATGTCTATATTCACAGTACACTGTAAACCGAATAAGTTAGGGTTACACCGAATAATCAGTTACACCAAATTTATTTATTTTTTGTTATGATGTTCCCAATTTTAAGTAAGCAGAACGATCAAGTTTTGAGTTTATAGTACTCATGCATGTTAATTGCTCCTAACTTACAGTACTTTGTTAGCTACATTTTTTAGCATTTAGTTTAGTAAATGAACTTTTTATTTTGAGTTCTTGAAAAGTTACTTACTTCACTGTAAACCATAATCAGTCATCAGAACTCAAAAAAGTCAAATGAGATTTATTTTAAGAAACTCAAAGTTTATTTTGTACTCATACATTTTTTTTCTTAACTTGAAATATTTGAGTAAACTAATTTATACATTTAATTAAAAAATATCAGGTAAGATATAAAAATATTTTGCTAGCTAAAAATCGCAAAAAATCCCAGCCAAGTTTGTCTAAATAAAAGAAAAGGAGTTCAAACAATGAAACAGTTCAGTTTCACCGTTTACAATGTACTCTTAGAAGTGTAGGCAAAACGTACCTAGATGACCTAGTACTTCCGGTGAGATTCTGAAGTGTGAATACAATGGACACTTTACTATCCCACGAGGCCACGGGATGGAGGATTTATGAATGGCAGAGAAGCAACTAACTGGTAGGTCACATGATAATAACAAGATGCCGAATATAGTATGTCCAGATAGCATTACTACACACATTCCCACTACATAGAATTTACTTTTTTAGAAGTTTCAAAGTAAGCACTTATTCAAACAAATACCTACTTCAGAGAGTATGTGATTTTGGATGTAGCCAGTGTGTCCAGAACTGAGTGATTAGACTGCCTAATTGCAAATTTTCCAGAGTCCTGTGCCTTTGAGATGAATTAAAATGCTAACGGACAGCTTTCTCCGAGTTTCATAGATGTAGAATGGTTTCTAGTCTTGTGGGACTCAGACAGATACACTTGATGTGCTCTGCTGCTGTGTTGTTCCTATGAAGAGTTTCACAATGCAGCACATGAGGGTGCCGCCATCTGCTCATCAACATGTCAAATACTCATGAGGCCATAAAACAGATTCAGAGCTTTAAATATTTGACACATGCTTCATTTCACGAGTGACTTCACTCTCATGACATTGACTGAACACTCACGCAACAATACACTTACAAAGCTCTCCGTCGTTCTGGGCCCTGAAATATCTACATAGAAACTCAATATCTCAAACACATCCACCAGCTCTGTGAGTGTGTGCGTGTGAAGATCAATGGTGAGATGATGTGGGCTGATTCATATGGGACAAAAATACCATGTGTCGTAAAGCACAGTGACATGTAGCGTATACTTCCAAAGGCCTGTCAAAAAAACTGGACATTGCATAACCTGTTCTCTTACAGTTCTACAGAGCTGTGATTGAAAGTGTCACTTCTTCTGACATCTGCCATTGGCTCTGCTAATGAACACTCAGAGAAACCAGGGGTTTAAATTGATAGGATATAGTAATATATACTTGTCTGCTGTTTTTTTTTTTTGTCTAACAATTTTTATATACAGTATATATTCTATAACTATATATACAGTATATATATAAAAATGATGTATCATAGTTTCCATCAAATAAATAAATAAATAAAGGCATCATTTTCAATAATGATAATAATAAGAAATGTTTCTTGAGTAGCAAATCAGAATATTTGAATGACTTCTGAAGGATTATGTGGATCAGAGATGAATTAGAAAATTGGTCAAATTTGACAGGTTTAAATTTTGACTAGTACCATATACTATATAAAAACAAACTACATCAATTTAAATCATGTCATATCTTGCCATGGGCACCACAATCGCAAGTCTTTTTTAAATTTTTTTTTAGTTTCCTAACAGACTCATGGCACCCATTTGAAAACCACTGCTCTTTATACATTGTATGCATTATACATTGTATTGGGGAGACCGGGTATAGTTGTAACATGGGGAGATTTGTAACTCTACCAATTCCTCGAATCACAGATAAGATAAGAGTCACATGACAGTTTCAGTTTCCCCTGGCTTCCTTTACGATCCCGCATAGAGGTTTTCCAGTCTGTGTTGCCATCTCTCCTGAAGCTATAGCAACAATCTAATACTGATGTAAGTAAAAAAGTAAAAACATAAAAAAATAAAATAAGATAATATTTTGATTAGTACTTCTACCATTGTTGATAATGTTGTATGAGTTATATCAGGTCAAAGTGTAGTTTCTCTAGTAAAGAATGGTGTATCAAACTCCTGCCAACTTCAAAGCACCATGCTAATACAGCTAGCTAAACAATGGGTGACAGTAGCAGGGTAGGTTGTGACACGTGTTTTGAAACAACTATCCACTTACATACAACTAAGAACATTTTTGTTATTTTAATAATTCTACAGAATGCCTATGTTTATGTTAATTTGCTCTTGCTCACACACACCCATTAGCCTGGATACCAGCCGAATTTAGCCCCGCCCACAACATTTTTGCTCTGGGAATGCGGTCTGGACTCGATCCATTGAGTTATTATGCCCGAACCGAAACTATTCGGACCAATGAAATTGTCGGTGCGGGTTTTAGACGATGATGGACAGATGATAAACAGTAACGTAATCATCCACGTCATCAAAGGCGTTTGGTTGGCAAAATATGTTATTTTGGCAAGGTTGCCTGCTAAAATTCGCATTCCTGTGTCTATATATCACATAATTGAGGTCGCTTCAACCCGCGGACATGGAGAACAATCCGAAAAACACGGACTTGGCAACACAGTGCAGTTGAGTTCTGTTGAGATTTGACAACTAACGTTACGCGTCGCTCCGTTGCTCTGATTGGTTGATGGTCTATCCAATTGAGGTCTTTCCTGGTTCTGTTGAAACACGCCCCATAATCAAAGCTCAATGGAGCGGTATCAGACTCATATTCTGACTAGAATTGAATATGACCACGTCAGGCTACACACCCATATGAATGTCATGTACAGACATGCACACACAAACGCACACATTTGCATTCACAAACACACACAATATGCACATACACATGCCATATTCACACATATTTTATTGTTGCAACCATTCATTTAAAATAAAGCTGTTGTTGTGGCATATCACTTTGTGGAGTACCCTTAGTTTTTGTGCATTCTGTCTACCAGTTACAACCAGTTGTCGGGTAGGTTGTAACAAAGGACCAATTTGTATTTGTCATCATCTCACAAAGTCTGTGATATAGTTGAAGAAATTTAAATTCTTACCATTTGTAGTAGACAACTGTGGCTACTTTGCCTAAAAGTTTCAGACGTGTAGCTAAAAAAAGTGTTACAACTGAAAGGCTTTAAAAGTGATGCCGGCTTGTCTGGTTGAGGACAAAGAAAACTTTTGCAGACGACGTCACACTGAGTGAATCACCTTAGAATGGCTCTAATTTACATGTATTTATTTCTCCCCCCATCCTACTTCCTAATGGCTGTGACCATTGAAAATATACCCAAAAATCTATATGATCTAAAAATGAACAAATACTAAACAATATATATGTGTTTGATATCATTGGAAATGTCTTAGTGTGACTGGTACAAATATCTCATCCCCACAGAAATATTCAAGAAGATAACAATGGTTTTAAGAGTTTAAAGAGATGTTGCATATATAGTATGGTAGGTGTGGCTTTCAACCATTTGGTCTTGTCAATACAGGTCTGAGAGAGTGATTAAATGTAAATTCCTTTGTTAACATATGTTACCATTTGAAAGAAGTTATTGTCAGATTTGAATACTTAAGGCACTGTAGCAGAAGAGTCAGGCGCAATTTTGTATTCAGATTCGCCCGTAACGTTGTGTCCAGCCAACGTTATGTAACCTATGGAAAGTCAGGAACGCATCTCTTTACTTAAGAGTATTCGATGTTTTTAGTATCTTTGAATTGATTATGTAATTGGAATTATACCTGACTGTTTAATAAATTGTTACATTTTGATTTATTCTGACTTACTCTGGAATTATTAACGATCTATATGAGATCATGAATGGGTACTTTCCACAAAGGGTTAAACAGAATAATTAAATGTGTGTCTAACTATTAAATATGAATGACCAAATAACTAAATTGGCATTCTAATCTAAATTCTAAATTATAATAAAATGGAGTCAGATAAAGAGGAATTGGAATTAGATCCATTTTGCCCAGCTGAGAACATCGAACACGCAGATACCTTCGCCCGCCCTTCGCTGCCGCCATTGGAGCGATTTCAGCGGTCATACACAACCATACCCGGTCTCCCCCATTGTATGGTGATGTATTCTGTATTGTAATGTGTTAATTGAATACCATCTAGGTTAGATACGCTCATTTTACTGGACTGCAATTCCAAGAGTGCAGAGTGGAAGTGGAGCCACATCTTCTCTTTGCACAAGCTTTCATAATATGCAGTGGAAAGCTCTGCCTCTGACTCAATCAGGCTAACATTTCCTGCCCAGCCTCAAGAGAGCTTTAGACGCGGCTTGAGGAACATGAACTCGACCTCTGCAACACACCGGCTTGAAGATGAGCCACAGAATCATTTCATTTAGGGCTGGAGACGCCCCCGTTCCCACTTCTCTCCTTTATACTGAAATCAACCTGTTGCTAAGTAACACTCATATTCATGAAGTCCTGAGAGCGTGTCCGCCCATGTTTGATGAATCTGTCAGCAACATGGATCTACCCTCCCATTTGCAGAGGGGTTGTGGAGAGAGCATGTGAATATTAACAAATCTTGATGCATGTTCATCAAATCAAAAATTAAAAACAACACAAAGCGACAAAGAAATGAGAGTGTACATTGTTAAAAATGATTCATCATTATGAAACTAACATAGTTCCATTGTTTTTATCCATTTGACTCATCACAATAATTTCTGGCATTTATAATAGTATTTTACTCAAATTTTCAAAGTTTTAACTTGATTCAAAATGCTGTAATTGACTTTTATATTTTACATTTGAACTGCTTTTTTCTGTGTGGTATATGAAAATTATCCGGTAACACTTTATTTTAAGGTTCTTCCTTACATGCTACTACATGTACTTGATATAGTAATAACAGTAAATTATGCATAAATAAAAGAAACTAAACCTAAACCAAACCCTAACCGTAACTCTATAGTTAATATATGTAGTAAATTAATATTTGTTTAATTAATATGTGTATGTCACCTTAAAATAAAGTGTAACCACTTATCCCTTCTTTTCATGTGAACATCATCTCTTTATCATTTAAAAATAAATGAACATGACCTTAAAATGTAAGTAAAAGTAATGTTTCATTAATTATATTCATTATTTAAGCACCAGTGGAATAGATTAACTTAACTGTTCATTATAATTCAGAAAATGACTATATATTATATAAACAATATAAAGCGTGGAAGAGTGTTATTGTACATACTACAATAAAAAGGTGAAGAGTGCTGTGAAAAGTGAAGTTTGTCCATTGCACTATAAAAAGATGAAATGAGAAACAGATTTGAAAATAGAGAAAGATCCATCTTCAGTCTGTCTATCGGGAGGGGGTTTGTTTAGAGGTGATGGGGGTCAGCTGTGTGTCATTCCCAAACCACTGAAGAAGAACTAATGAGTGTGTAATAGCTCTCCATCAGCGTGTATGTGCACACACACACACACACACACACACACACACACACACACACACACACACACACACACACACACACACACACACACACACACACACACACACACACACACACACACACACACACACACACACAAAGTTAGGGTAGACAATTTCTGAGAGGCTAGCAATAGCAAGCTAGCTTTGAAAGCATGAGATCCCACCCTCACTTCAGAGCGATCTCCAAAGCCACACCTCACATGAAACACGTGAACAGTGAGTTTGCAAAGTGCCACGAGCCAAGAGACGGCATTAAATTACCTAATTTCACTAAGCACATAAGCACATAACTTTACAATAATAATAAATGCAAACAAATTACAGAACTCTGTAACACATGACTGCTGAGGATTCATTTCAGCATTGATAGTGTTGAAATAGAATCGTATAAATCTGAGTCCGTGAACCGCTCTGGGCAGAATGTCACAGGTTGCCATCTTGTAATTATGGTTATGACATGGCGTGAATGCAGCATAAGCTTGTTGTTTTTGTTCAGGAGGAAATGTAAAAGATGGCTGCTGTTTGTTTGTGGTGCTAGATGACTGTCTGCCTACAGCTCTCCATAGACTGATGTGTGATGTCTGTTTGAGCAGGGTGTGCAGAGGTATTGGAATACATACACTATATTGCTCCAAACTTTGTGTGGCCTTCAGATTAGCTCAAGAACAGTGCATAGAGAGCTTCATTGAATGGGTTTCCATGGCCGTGCAGCTGCATTTAAGCCTTTGGGTGCAGTGGTGTAAAGCATGCCGCCTCTGGACTCTAGAGCAGTGGAGACGTGTTTTCTGGAGTGACCAATCACGCTTCTCAGTCTGATGATCCGATGGACGAGTCTGGGTTTGGCAGTTGCCAGGAGAACGGTACTTGCGGGACTGCATTGTGCCAAGTGTAAAGTTTGGTGGCGGGGAGATTATGGTGTGGGGTTGTTTTTCAGCGGTTGGACTCTGCCCCTTAGTTCCAGTGAAAATAAATCTTAATGCTTCAGCATATCAAGACATTTTGGACAATTTCATGCTCCCAACTTTGTGGGAACAGTTTGGGGATGGCCCCTTCCTTTTCCAACATGACAGCGTACCAGTGCACAAAGCAAGGTCCATAAAGACATGAGATGAGGCCTGCACAGAGTCCTGATAGAACACCTTTGGGATGAATTAGAGCATATACTGTGAGCCAGGACCTCTGGTCCAACATCAGTACCTGACCTCTAGATTGCTCAATGGTCAAAAATGTTTCCATAAACACACCCCTAAACCTTGTGGAAAGCCTTCCCAGAAGAGTTGAAGCTGTTATAGCTGCAAAGTGTGGGCCAACTCCATATTAAGCCCTACGGATCAAGAATGGGATGTCATTAAAGATCATATGCATGCAAAGGCATGCGTCCTAAATTTTTTGGAAATATAGTGTATATTGATAGGCAGGTAGGACATTGGACCAAATGCACTGATTGGAAGAACATTTTTGGTCCTGAGACTTCCACAGAAGATATATGTATTACATATTTTAATATTTAAACCATTTATATTATTGATTCCTATCAGGATGTGAAGAAATATATATTTTATAAAATTCCCTTTTAGACACCCAGAATATCAATGTCAGACTAAAATTAACTTTTTCTATAGGAATATGATTACATTTGAGTCCAGGGCACTCATTTCTAAAATGTGCACACACACACAGATTTGAACTGTATATGTACGCTAAAATCCATGGCAAAGTTCATATTTATAAAAACTTTGATGTGGAAAAGTGCTTAGGCATACACACTTTTCCTTGTGGCAGAAAGTCAGAGAACTGCAGGTATTTGGAAATCTAAGCAATTTGGATTTGTATGTTGACTGGTTCTTTTATATGTTAATGACATTAATATAGGTGGCGTTTACAAGACAGAGGTCTGAAACGATTCAGCTGCGCACAATTGCAAGATAATTTGTGATGTATATATATTTCACATCTGGAAGAGAGGAGTATGGATGTTTTTTTGTGGATATGTTCATTCTCTGAATCACACATACGCAGATTTGAGAAATTATCAAAAGGTCACTACATGTTCAGACGTAGACCTCTGAGAATAGAGAACTGCTGTGTTTTAGAGAAATTTCTGCTGAAAT
Source organism: Gobiocypris rarus (assembly GCA_023029165.1). NCBI lineage: Eukaryota > Metazoa > Chordata > Actinopteri > Cypriniformes > Gobionidae > Gobiocypris > Gobiocypris rarus. The sequence continues at coordinate 8,099,516 of CM040919.1, forward strand.
GACCGCACTTGGCTAAAAAGATTTTAGTCGTAATAGTGTGTGAGTTGGGAGAGTGATCGGTGATGTAATGTCATATAAGAAAGTGTTTAATTTTTAGTGTACACTAAGTGTTTTATGAGATTTGCCCACAGGCTTTTTACCTTTACTGCCCCTAGATGATGCCAGGAGATCGGTGGGTCTAAATGCTGTTCTGTGCCGCTCAAAACAGCTCCCATTATTTCTGCCGGAGAGGACACGCTTAATGTATGTTAATGGAAGATTAGCTGACAGTGAGTGGGCTGGGGATATGCATTTATATGTAGGAATGCGTGTCTCAGCTTTATAGAAGGATTAGATGAGCATTAGAACCCGTTGAAGTGTGTGTTTGCACGCATACACACGCATGGTATGTGTTGATCCATCTGCCATCGGGAGGGTTTAAACACATATGTCATCCTGCAATGAGGTTGCTGGCAGCTCATTGCGTTCTAAATGATGCGACTCAATCTGTCAAAGCCCAGACCTACAATTCATTAGGTCAAGCAGAAGCACACACACACATTTTGGATCGGGGTTGGTCATGTTCGAATGGTCCTGGAATGTACTTTACACACAGATCTGGCAGGTGTGGGCTCACCACAAACAACATCTTCCATCATTTCTCTAGTAGATCACTCTATCCACACACTCTCTTTAAGAGACAGAGGCTGCGTTTAACGCTGTTATTTGTGAACTTCCCTCAGCACTTTCCCTCGGTGGAGTCTCCATTTTGAATTTCGCTGAACTTCGACAAGTGGACAAGGAAATAAAGCTGGCCGAAAACCTATATCATATCAAGATTGCGAGATAATATATGTCAATAACAATTACAATTTCTGGACATTTTTAGATTACACAGCAGAAATAAACACAACAACAGCCAATCAGTGCGGGAAATGATAACTGCATTTGGCTGAAACTAGCAAAAAACACATGCGTTTGGTCTGCCATTGTGCAGGTGTATTGGTACGATAAAGTCCTCCTGGGATGTTCGTATTCACGAGGTTAGAAGTCATGTTTACGACATAATGTGCGGTCTCTTCTTCTGTGGCATTGCATGCTCGTCTCATCGCACCCTCAACAGTGTGTGATGCGGTTGTTGGGAGCGGCGCCGCTGCAAATGATACTCGAGTGGCAGTCAATTTAATGACCCAATGGAAAATAATGCAAAAAACCAGGACATTTTCATCACTTTATAAAAAACAGCCAGGACGGCCAGGATAGGGCTTGAAAACAGAACATGTCCTGGGAAAACAGTAATGTATACTTAAATGTACCTCTCAAAGTAATAATAATAATAATAATAATAATATTTATAAGGAATATCATACAACCAAGATATTTTATCATCCATGTTTTAAATTTATATAGTATGTTGTGCAGCATCTTATTTGACAAAAAAATGCAATGCAATGTTTTGTTGTAAATTACATAATATGATTTTATATTGATTACATTTTAAAAGCTTGATTCAATTGTTAACGTTTATATAGGTTTGTATTAAATCATAAAATGCTGTTCATGGGGCCATAAAAAAGTTGCAACACTGTGGAGTTTAATGTTGTTTACATGTTGACAGTCATTCTCAAGGCCTAACAAGTATATGGAAAGCATTTCCTTCCCCATTAATGGTGAATTAATATTGTGATAAATATTGATATTGTATGATATGAGAATTTTTTTTAAAGAAATTAAAAATAATTTATATATATTTATATATATATATATATATATATATATATATATATATATATATATATATATATATATATATATATATATATATATATATATATATATTTATATATATATATTTCACAATATTACAGTTTTACTGTATTTTTGATCAAATAAACGCAGCTTTATAATGATCACAAGACATTTCTTGAAAAAGAAAAAGTGAGTTTCAGGCCCCATTTTGTACCCTATTGCTAAAAGGTGGCGTAAACGTGTGCACAGTCATGAGCACAAGCATATGCAATTAATAGTGTGTCCTACATGAGCAGTTCATCTCGTATGACCCAATAAATCGCTGTCACATCAGGACTTTTATTGTATAATATATATATCAATTGTCATAATCACTGAATCAAGTGTGTTCTTATAAAAGGATGGTCTGCAATTAATGATGCTGTTGAGATCGGAGTTTGGTCTGAAGCTGTGATTTGTGTCAGAGCAGTGGCCTGAAGACACATTCAGGCTTCATAATGAGCATCAGCCAATGAGCACTGCTTCAAAAAACAAGTGAGAAAAGAGGTGTTGGATTTATTGGCCATTCAGTTAATTAAATAGCTGGAGATATATGGAGGAAGGAGAGCGTGCATGAAGAGCAGCTCAGAGAGTGTGTTTGGAAGGTGGAAATAATGTTGTGGAGTAATACGCTTGTGAGAATAATAAATCTCTGTCGCTTCCTATGCTTTGCACAGACACACACGCATGTCAGTGTGTGTGTATGTGTGTGTGTTTTTGTGACTGTGAGAGGGAAGAATACTAGTAATTGGCTATATTCTCCAACATGATTTTTTTTTTCTTCTTGTAAGTCTTAGAAATTCTTTCTTTGTCACTTCTAAGCACTTTTTTTTTGTTTCTTTCTCTCTCACAAACACATACACACTTGACAAGTCCCCCAATAATTAGAAATGACCAACAAACCACCCTATTTGTTGTTAGGATGACAAAAAGTTTGAAAATATAATGATGCACTATGGGAAGAAGGCAAGACAGTGGAGGCAGTGTGATACTTGGGAAACCTTGGGTCCTGCCATCCATGCGGACGTTCCTTTGACATGTACCACCTAAACATTGTTGCAGACCATGTACCCCCTTTCTTGGAAACGGTATGGCCTGGTTGCTGTGGCTCTTTCAGCAGGATAATGCCCCTGCCACAAAGCAAAAATGGTTCAGGAATGGTTTGAGGAGCACAACAACGAGTTTGAGGTGTTGACTTGGCCTCCAAATTCCCCAGATCTGAATCCAATCGAGCATCTGTGGGATGTGTTGAACAAACAAGTTCGATCCATTACAGGACTTAAATGATCTGCTGCTAACATCTTGGTATATGTTTTAAATATATATATATATATATATATATATATATATATATATATATATATATATATATATATATATATATATATATATATATATATATATATATATATATATATATATATATATATATATATATATATATATATATATATATATATATATATATATATATATATATATATATATATATATATATATATATATATATATATATATGAATGAATGAATACAAACTTGAATATTGTTTAAAAATAAATGCTGTTCTTTTGCAATTTCTATTCATTGAAGTATTCTGACAAAGAGGAAAATGTTTCTTAAGCAGCAAATCAGAATATTTTCTGACTGATCATGTGATGCTGAAATCTGGAGTATTGATAGTGAAAATTATGCTTTGCATCACAGGAATCTGTTTAATTTATTTATTTTAAATGGTAATATCATAATTCACTGTTTTTACCATTTAAATAACATTTATTGGCATTTTTTCCCCTAATTGATGTACTGCTGAAAATCTTATAACAGACTTTTTAATGTCAGATTCCACTTTGAAATGTCCAATAACCCTTTTTTTCCCTAGCTTAAAAGTACAGTAGGAGCCTATAGATAAATTGACTTTCCTTCCCTCAGAAACAGTCACATTCACAAGCCCTGTTCTCCCGTGTCACCATATCTTTCCCAAAAATTGAGTCTGTGTGTGTTATTTGTCTGTTGAGAACAGTGCACCCAGGTGGTGTATCTGTGGATAGTATCCTGCAAATGGCCTGGTCTAATTACTTTCTGAATACTCTGGCAGTCCAGTTTGTTTATTTTTGATTTGCTCTACTAGTTCTGCCTGATTGATTCCAAGGTCAGGCGACTTCCAGAGATACTTAGACCTTCCCAGCTAAACAGGCTCATCATTCTCTCGTCTCAAACAGCGCTGTTGAAATGCATAAAAGCAAGCCCAGACGAGGCGGGGAAAGAAACGTGTAAATTGTTAATCAGCGTAAGCTGGCGCCAAAGTCACCGTGCCAGCACAAAAATTCCTTCAGTCTCATTAAGGCTTAATGTGTTCTCCGAGAGATGGGCCTGTCTTGTCCATTGTTTCTTTGCTAACAACTAATTTCTAAAGAGGAGTAATTCGCTTCTGTTTACATTGTTGATTTAACCTGGGATCCCTCTTGCTTATTTGCGATGTTGTCTCAACAAATGTTCTCCATTGTAGTTGTTAGGCTGAAATAGGCCTCCTTCTGTCAAATCTGTTCTTGTGTTTGAATTATAGTTAGTGCTTGTGTCATCTGACTAGAGTTGTGCTAACCCCACAGTGCAGGCATGACATTTGAAAAAGTCCAAATTCCATCCCAAATAAAAAATACTTTTTTTGTCAGTAATATATTGTTTGACATCTAAAGTTTCTGTAAACAGAGTAGCATAACTCTGAAATATTTGGTTAATTTCTCTATCATTCATCCTTGGCAAACTTGACATCACACTTTGTCAGTCAAATTCAGCCAGATGTTAATGATATTAAAACCAATGCTACTGGCACTGTTACTGACATCGGCTGATCACATTGATTACATAAGTTGCACTGAGAAACTTTTCAAAAATATCTTATTGTTATTTTCCCAGTATTTCAAAATGATGTATGAATTCAGTAAAGTCAATTTTGAGAAAAATCTAGTTTTCTAAAGGTTCCAAAATAAAATCACCTAGCAATCGTACCTTAAAATCCCTGGTATTAACAGCAAATTTGGCTCACACCAAGTCAAGTGCGCACTTTATTATTAATTTGGTCATATATAATTCTATAAACTATCCAAATTAAACTAGCCAAATCAAATTTTGTTGCAATGTTGTCCTGTTTAACACTGTGAAGCTGCTTTGAAACAATCGTCATTGTAAAAGCGCTATATAAATAAAGTTGATTGATTGATTGATTGACTTTGGATCTGTCAGTCAGCGCGAATAAGGTCATTTTGTTTACATCAGTATGAGTTTGAAAATCACATTTCATGGGTTAAGACTCATATCATTCAGAATTCTCTATGCATGTTCATAAAGTTGGAATGCTATGCTTTAAAATGATACCAAACCTGTTCTGAGGAAAAGCGCTTTTTCGTGGAAAAAGGAAAAGTATAGAAAACATAGAAATTAAGATACTGTTAGATTGTTCATTTAGAGCATTGGGATTGCTAGGCGAGGGCTTAATTAACCAATTTTTTTGAAAACCTAATTTTTCACTTGTTTTGCCTGTAGCTCATTATTAGCCTGTGCGCATTCCGACACCTTTTGCCAGCATTTATCATGATTCTAACATGATTCTAGCATGATTTACCACATTCTAGCATAATTTTCCATTATTCTAGGATGGTTCACCATAGTTTAACATGATTTACCACTTTCACGATTTACCATGATGGTCACATTTTCAGAACATTTTCTTTAGTTAAATTGCTACTTTTAAGTCATTAGTTGTTTTTTTATTAATTTATAATTACATATATACCAAGCTGTGTCATGAAACATTTAAATAACTGGTTAGCGTTTACAACAGTTCCTTAGAAACCCTCCACCTTCCCCAGCTCCACCTGTATAAATCTGCTACAGGTATATGCTATTTTGCAGTAACAAAATGTCTCTTTACACCTGGTATGTGTTTTGGTTGATCTGATCACAAGTGGACAATGGTAAATACAGCTGTAAACGGGGCTAAAACGTTTTTAGATTGTCCACTTTCGATTACTTCTATATAATGTTAGACTAGTGTAGACGCTCATGTTGTTGAATGTGTTCGAACAGCCACAAAAGACCATCTACTCTCTGCCTACTGACCTAATGCATGAACATTACGTGCCACCGCTAGTCAGGTGGGATTTAAACTATCTGTCAGCCTAGGACCTAAGTTTGGTTTGAAGACGAAAAACATAAGCACAATGTTCTCTCATCATTCCTGGTTTCTATCATGCACTCACAGCGTTCGGTGTGGTCTGGCGGCTGTCAGAGCAGAAATTAAAGCTGCTGCTCTCCATGTGTTTTTCCGTGTCCAGGTGCATTCATATGAAAATTGTGAATGTTTATTTTGTCGAAAGATCTCCCCTCAAAGAAATCAGGACAGAAGTGGTTGAAAGTGGTAAAAATGAGATGGCTTAAAATACCAGGTGTAAATGGGTATGTGTCTCCCTCATCTTGTGATCCGATCGACCAAAACTCATCGTAATACCAGGTGTAAACAAGGCCTTACATGCCACAGCACAATATCATTGTTTTTACTGGCAGTAGCAAGTCCATAATTGCTCTGCAGCAGCCATATGAGCAGCAGCGTAGCAGATCTATTCCGCCGAATACAGTACATTGACACTGTCATATCCATTAACAGGCTAAAAATCTTCAGAGAGTTGTGATAATAGAAATATATATCAATGTATACTGATCCCCAGTCATTCATCTGCCAGAATTTTCATATCAGTGCATTCTTAAAGGCACAATATGTAAGAATTTTGCATTAAAATATCCTAAAACCACTAGAGCAATATTAGGCAATTTTAACCAGTGAAATGGTCCATGTTATTGCGTCACCTGTCAATCGCCAAAGATAACCCCATAATGCGGAAACATACGGGCCAAACAAATTACCCAAGAAGATTTTTGGAAAACATGAGATCAAACAAAGATCAATATTTGTGTGGCATTTCCAAGATGGAGAGTGCTTCGATCTTGCATGTGTTTTACAGGTGAGCAACAGTTGAACACTTTAATCGACAGAAAACGCATCTTTGTTCTATAGCTCAACTGAGTCTTATTGTTTGAATCCCTTGTTTTCTTGATTTAACACAAGTAACATGTTTGTATCATGCCTCAGAGACAAAGCTATTTTGTCAAGTGGCTAACATATCAAAATCAGAAAAAAGCTTTGCAGTGCGTGCATGATTATGATGCAAGTTGGTATTCTGATCATGTTTTTTTTTTTCTCCAAGCACATTTTACCAATTCCAAACCACATTAATCTTAATATCTATTTATTTTATATTCAATCATTTATAAGTGATATATAATTGTTAAGGAAGGCTGGAAGTGAAACACGCCTTTCAGGATATTCAGGTGTACATAATTATTAAGCAGGTATTTTACCATACCCCACCCCCTCCAGAATATGAGTCTTACTGCTCCATTGGGCTGTGATTACGGGCGTGTTTCAACCTAACCAGGAAAGAAAATGCCTCTGCACTCAATTGGATAGACCTACAACCAATCAGAGCAACAGAGTAAGTGACGAATGTTAACTTGAGAACGCATAGCTGTCAGCAGAACTCAAGAAGATGAGTGTAAACGATATTTGCCGGTGTTGTAAAAAGAACTTAAGGATACATAGAGTACTTACCAACACGATCATCATTTTTGAGAGAAATAGTAAAGGTGAATGGATATACGAACAAGTTCTCCGTTTAGTAAACTAATTCAACCCAAGCGCTCTATGGTGACATGGACAGATGATCAACAGTAACGTAATTATCCATCATCGTATAAAGCCCGCCCAGACAATTTGATTGGTCCGAACAGCTCTGGTTCAAGCATAGTTGTTACACATAAGACCAAGTCCAGACCGAACTTTCCAACCCTCAAATGTTGTGGGCAGGGCTAAGTTCGGCTGGCATCCAGGCTTTAACACCTGTGCAGTCAACCTAAAATTCAAATCAGTTTCGGGTCGTTTCTCAATCCCAGTCCTCATCCTCTGCCACTTCCAAATGTATTTTCTCTCCCCTCTACAATGTCCTATTTAATAAAAGCAAATAAGCCATAAAAATAATGAAAAATAGAATACAGATGAAGGACGTCAACAAGGCTAACCAACACTGGAAAGTCTAGAGAGCAGGAAAGCAAACTAACAACTACAGAAGTCACACTGGCACCTTCCCAGAACTCTGTGCGGGTTAAGAGGCTGTTAATGATTCACACGTTTCTTGTTGACTCTTGGCTGAACCCTTCAACACTTCGTTCCCCACAGGGACTGCAGATGGAGTCCTGTAACATAGGTCTACACACACACACACACACACACACACACACACACACACACACACACACACACACACACACACATTGTGTTTCCATGTTTATGGGGACATTCCATAGGCGTAATGCATTTTATACTGTACAAACCGTATTTTCTATCTCCCTACACTGCCCCTGCCCCTAAACCTACCCATCACAGGAGACATGCTGCATTTTTACTTTTTCAAAAACATCACTTAGTGTGATTTATGATGTTTTCCTCATGGGGACCAAAAATGTCCCCACAAGGACAAAATTTGGATATTGCCATCTTTGTGGGGACATTTTGTCCCCATAACGTTAGGATTACCAGTCCACACACACCACACACACACACACACACACACACACACACACACACACACACACACACACACACACACACACACACACACACACGTTGTGTTTCCATGTTTTGTGGGGACATTCCATAGGCGTAATGCATTTTATACTGTACAAACCGTATTTTCTATCCCCTACACTGCCCCTGCCCCTAAACCTACCCATCACAGGAGACATGCTGCATTTTACTTTTTCAAAAACATCACTTAGTGTGATTTATGACCTGTTTTCCTCATGGGGACCAAAAAATGTCCCCACAAGGACAAGGATTTTGGATATTGCCATCTTTATGGGGACATTTTGTCCCCATAACGAGATTACCAGTCCACACACACACACACACACACACACACACACACACACACACACACACACACACACACACACACACACACACACACACACACACACACACACACACACACACACACACACACACACACACACACACACACACACACACACACACACACACACAATAGCCACATGTCAGTGTGTTGATCAAGTCTCCCTCTGAAACAGACTGTGTCTCTCACACTGTACAGGACATACTGAATATGTCAGTACTTCTGCTCTTCTGTGACCATGCTGTTTTTTTGTTTGTTTTTATGTTAAAGACAGGAAACATTCTCAAAATGTAAATTTGTGAGTCTATTGCCTGTCTCCGTCCTCTAGTTCAGACAAAACATCTGAAAATGTCAGCTTAACTCTGCTTCTGTCAGGGTTGCTCTCTATACATCACACTGACAAAACATCAACTGAAAACTTGCCTGCACTGTCATTTAAAAATGCTGAAAGGTGATGTATTTAAATGTGCTAACAATCTGGTTCTGTCTGTGAGTCTTGGCTGTCATTCAGGGGCAAATCATAGCACCTGTTTAGAGGAACACCTACACAAACTATTGTAGGAATCTCTAAGAGTGTGAGGTTTGGCTGCAAATATGTGAAACCTTTAAAAACTATAATTGTTCCTATTCATACCATTGAGCTATTGTAAATCATACAATTCAATGAAACAATGACTACGTTTACATGTGCACCAATATGCGACTGTTTATAATAATCAGAGTAAGGTCTTAATCGCAGTAAGATGTTTACATGACATGAGCAGAACTCTTCACTCCAATTTACATGCAATTTTCATTATTCTGCTTATTCGCTAATAAGTATGGTTATACCACACTCAGATAGGCATACAGTATGAATATTACTGGCCATTGTTTTAATCTACTCGCATCAAATTCATAATATATTTTTATGGACATAGCTTTACTGGATATTATCCGGCACCATGATGAACATTGCAATGCCGGGTTTGCCTGCCGCCGGCGTGTTCTTCGCGCCGTATTGCTGGAGACGGAGCAGAAACTGAGCAGCGAGTTGTGTTGACAGAGTTAAGTGATTTTAAGAAGAGAAAACTTGAGGTATCTGTGTACGTCCGTGCATATGCGCACTTTGGTCAGAATGGTAATAATGCGATCAATGCATTTACATGCCTGTTTAATGCGATTAAATTCGCCATACGCCAACTAGTTTAATGCGACTATGGTTACTACAATTATGAGCTTAATTGCATTAGTTTGATCGAAGTATTGCGTTTACATGAGGTAAAGTTTAATGGCAATACTGTTAAAATCCTATTATAATCGCATTATGAGGGAGCATATAAACATAGTCTATAATTGTCACCACAGTCTCCAGAATTCTAACCAACTCATCATTGCACTCATCATCCTCCCTACACACACTCATTCCTCTGGTCGCCCATGTAGAAAAGGACTATTTACCCGCGTTACTTATCTGTCTACTTATCCAGTGGATTCCGGTTTATCCTTGTGTTCTCCAGCATCTCCTTTCTCCTTCCTCTTCTTTTACATTTACCCGATATTCAGAAAAGACTGTTGTTTATCCACCATCATCACAATACAGTACGATATCTCTGCTACCTGCCTGTTTCACATCATTTTGCTTCTGTTCAAAATACCTTTGGTTCAGTTTAACCTCTCTCTCCGAGTCTGGTATCGGTTACACTTAGGACATAATATTGAAAGCAATTATTTGACATTTGTAATATCTTGGCTTTCAGTTGACCTTATTTAGTTGTGTAAATAGCCTCAGTCATTTTGGCCTTCAATTGCAGAAAATAGACAGCTTGTTGAAGACTGGAGCATTACCATAGACAGACGGTGCCACAGGCAAAGATTTAATGAACTTTTTTAGTTGATCTTCTCCTGATATTTCTCATACAGTTGGGTTAATGTGTCAGTGGGTAAACTCTTCATCTAGTTGCCCTCTTCATCAAGCAATTTGTCTACAATATGGGTCTGTATATTTAGAAAGGGCCCATCATATACAGTTCCCTTTGACTGAGGGATACACATGAGAAAAGTAACACACATTTTTATGCTAAAATGTATTTATTTTGTATGTAAAATTTTCTACGTGCAGCTCAAATTAATTTTATGTCAAAACAAATCCAGATCCATGTGTATTTCTGGTTGTAAATTGTATGCACTATTTTTGACCTTATTTATTTATGTATTTATGACCAAAAACTCTAACATGACCCCGTGTTAGAAAAGTTCTTATTATTCATATTGTATAATTAGGAATAATAGTTTAGCTTTTATTTAATTTCTCCTGTAGCCTAGACAAGCCTGTCCATGCATTGAAAAAAAATTAAAATAAAGCTGATTGATTGATTGAAAATTCTTTTGCTTTCCTCTATGGCAGTACTTGTTTAATGACTGCCTTTAATATTCTGCCTCAACAGGAATGATCTGGAAAAAACTGAGACGTGCCACATGTGTTTTCACCTGTGCTTTCACATGACATGCAAAATCATCCATACAGTACATGACCCAAATCATCTATCATCCTTCAGTCTATATACTGTATCCAGACTTGTAGTCAACAGCCCACTGTCAGATTTCAATATTACAAAACAAATGAAACATTACACAGGAACCGATGCGAGACGCTGCAACTCGGGGAGCCTGGTGGCCCACTGGAGCTCATTCTGGCAAGGAGGCCGAACACACAGTTTGGCCTAGCCGGAATACTTGGGGTCGGCCCCTGATCTCTGCTCCGCTCCCTATGCGGGCCAACAGTTCTCAGCTGCTCCCATCCCGGCCACTGCTCCAGATCGACAGTGGGCCACAGGTGCTGCTTGCCGCTTCATTAAGCCTCAGCCCAAGCACACTGAAACCCCATCCATTTCCCCTACCAACGAAGACCACACACATTCACACAGAGGCAATGGACAAGCTCATGCTCTCACAAAATCTTTTACCCTAATCATCTTTTATTCACACTTAGCATCAATGCTGTTTTTATTGGCCAGTCATGCTTCCACTCGGTCTCATGCTACTAATGACTAATGTATGGAGAAAAAGCCAAGTGTCTAGAGAGAATATATCCAGTCTATTAAAGTATGAAAGCTCACACAAATCCTATTTTTTCCACTATTGTATGGCAGCACTTATTGTGGGCGCTAGGAAGTAAGTAATGAAAAGCCTTAAGCTTCAGTGACAACTTATTCTGGCTGTTAGCGATCTACTAACTGACAGATTATGATTCTACATGGTTTTGCTGCTTTGCCTTGACAGCTGTGCCAGAAAAGCGAACTAACAGCTGCATGTCTAAACTAGCATTTTGCAGCGTAGTTAAGGTTAGTAAGACAACTGTGGTGTTGCCAAAATTGGCCTTAAAAATGTAACAAAATAAAATGTATAAGAAACTAACTGATACTAAATAATACAAAACAATAAATAAATGTCACTGGAAAGTAATAAAAACATAGAAATACTAACAAACAATAAAATATAAAACATTTTATTGTTTATATTTTATCTTAAATGTATTTCATTTTATTTTCCAATTATTATTTTGCCCAAAAAAGAAAATTAAAATAAACCACAGGATGATAGAATTAAATAAATTTAAGATTATGTATTTCATTTTATTTTCCAGTGATTATTTTGCCTTTTGTCAAGTCAAGTCACAATCTCTGTGTGTAAGGGTCAGGGCCGGAAAACCATACTGGATGCCCGTGATCTTCGGGCCCTTAGACGGCACTGCATCACATACAGGGAATGCTACTGTAATGGAAATCACAACATGGGCTCAGGAATACTTCCAGTGTGTCGGTGAACACAACCCACCGTGCCATTTGCCAACGCTGGCTAAAACTCTATAGGTCAAAACAGAATTCATATCTAAACATGATACAGAAGCGCAGGCGTTTTCTCTGGGCCAAGGCTCATTTAAAAAGGACTGTAGCAAAGAGGAAAACTGTTCTGTGGTTAGACAAATCAAAATTTGAAGTTATTTTTGGAAAAAATCCAGACTAAAGAGGACAAGGACAACCCAAGTTGTTATTAGCAATCGGTTCAAGCCTGCATCTCTGATAGTATGGGGTTGCATGAGTGCATGTGGCATGGGCAGCTTACACATCTGGAAAAGCACCATCAATGCTGAAAGGTATATCCAAGTTCTAGAACAACATATGCTCCCATCCAGACACCGTCTCTTTCAGGGAAGACCTTGCATTTTCCAACATGACAAAGCCAGACCACATACTGCATCAATTACAACATAATAACATTTACCTCATGACTTAATTTCTCATATACCATTAAGTATGAAAATAAAGCTATTCAAAATACATCATTCAGTGGTTATAATCAAGAATTACTTACAATTGAGCAGCAAACAACTAAGTTGTTTTCAAGGCAAAGAAGGAACACAAAGCACACAGTGCTGTCCTCTACCTTACTCTACTACTTCCTCATCTTTTAAACATACCATGGGAGCACTCTAGGACCCCCTGGTGGCGTGGATGAAAACTACAACACCTAGAACCATGTACAGTTCATGACACTGTTACAAGGGTTTGTATATAAGGATACTTAACACATATACAAAATACAATCAGAACCGGGGAATAAAATACACAATAAATCACAGAATAGCCTACAGAGAGAAATATTTTACTATTAGCTTCAACATTAGTCATGCTGACATTATCTTGCGACTGTTTCTCTTATGTGTATGTTTGTTTATTATGAACATGTGTTTGTCCTGAAGCATGTTGTTGCTTAACATTAGGCTACGTACAGAAAGAAACTATGATACAGCAAACATTTTTCAAACATCACTGAAGTCCACAGTGCCGAGTCTATAATTTACTGATATTTTCGGAGTGTGTAGAAATGTTATGCTGATGTCTTGGAAGGAGCAAATATAGCATATGACTTGGCATTTTGAAAATGTAAACGGTCCATAGCTCGCTAGCATTTATAGATAGCTACAGCAGGCTGCAGCAAGAAAATATACAAACCTTGTTACTATTCATTAACACTGTAGGTTTTGATTATGGGAAGGAATACGCAGTTAGAATCAGTTACAGCAGTGTAAGCAGTTTGTTGTTTCGCTAACGTCTACCAGACTTAAATTAGATCACCTCATCTCTTCCAAATCCTGAAGTTCATAGAATTATTCAGCAAACATGATGTCAAAAAACTAGATGATAGACAGACAGACAGACAGACAGACAGACAGACAGACAGACAGACAGACAGACAGACAGACAGATAGATAGATAGATAGATAGATAGATAGATAGATAGATAGATAGATAGATAGATAGATAGATAGATAGATAGATAGATAGATAGATAGATAGATAGATAGATAGATAGATAGATAGATTGATTCACTTTGCAGGAGCAATATTGAAGGTATTGTTCAATAACTTTTCAACTCCCCAAAATGTGTGATTTACCCTCATAGAAGGTCCCATCACTTCTATGGAATTCACATGGAGACAGATGAGGATTGTACAGTAATTGTGAATGCCAATATATTGCTATATACCAAAACTTCTAAATCTATGCAATATATTTGTGCTAGAAAAAGTCCCCCTAGTCAATCATTGTATCTTTTAAAACTCATCTTTGATCAGCAAAAGGACCCGCCTCCACCCACACTAACTCAGAGACGTTACTGTAGTAAACCCTGCACAATGGTAATGCTCTTTACAACATGATTAGCCTTCATTATCGAAAAGCTATTAATGTGTTTCTAATGTTACACAAACCCTGTTCCCATTAGCCATCTCAGTCTGCCTTCTAAAATCCTTAGAAACCCTAATCAGTGGAGAAATGCACATATATATATATATAGTTCATCATAACATCATTATTTACCTGCTATATTGCTAAATATACTGGTAACAGAAAAAATATACCGGTATGGCTTCTCTTGAGACTCCCCTGCTTTGCAGCACAGTAATGATATGCTAGAGCCCGCCCGCACGTCGATGTGATTGTTTACAAGGTAGTTTGTGACATAAGAAACCCCAGTGATTTCAAACCATATTCTGTTTTTCCACTGCAGTTTTAAGGAGAAAACACTCAGCAGTGGTGTTGACATGACTTCGCACATTGTTCGTCTTAAAGCATATTAAAAACACCACATAGACATTAAAAACTGTTAACATTTTCTTCTCCTATTTACTTCTATATTGCAATCTTCTCCATTTTCCTCTCAATCTTCTCCAAATCTGGCATGTTAATGATATAAGACTCCATATAAAGAGGGAGGAAGAAAAGAAAACTGCATGTAGTTAATTGGTTCTTGTGTGTTTTGTCAAAATACTAGGTCTGAATATGTGTACATGACTAAGATGTAAGAATTAGCCCACTGAGTTAAACAACAGCCTCCCGCCGTCAGACTCTTCAGTGCTATTTACTGAGCCCAGGGCTCCTCACAGAGACAGGTGCCATAACTCAGGACACCTATTTCTGTTGTATCTGTCAAGTATTTTCTGTGCACTATTCAAAATAAAAAATGTTTTACAGCACCTTAAATGACCAGGTGAAGAAAACACTGAAGCTCAATCTCTGCCACAAATACACACACAAAAAGCTCCTTCAATCAGAGCATTTCGCTAACAAGTTCAATGATTTTACAAAGTTCAAGGGGAACTCATTCCAATGATCATCCAATCAGCACTAAAGGAGGTCTATAGCTGACTCACCTATTACTCCCACTGTTTGGTGCAATATATCTCCAAAACTCAGGTGATTATTTATATAATTTATATTTAATCTTACTGTAAATGTTCATAATCTATGTCTTTTCTGACTAAACGCAACCGTGACCTCATACTGTTTATATTTTTCTTTATATTTTTATTCTTAGAATTTTTTTTGTATTGTATATGTGCACTGAAAGCTTCAGCACCAAACAAAAATTCATTGTGTGTGAAAGCACACTTGGCAATAAAGTTATTTCTGATTCTGATTCCGATTCTGATGTTCCTATGCATAGCTCCGACAGGAGGAGTACTCCGGGCTCGGAGCCCTCTCCTCGGACAGCACACCAAAAATATGCATACTCTTTTACTCTACCCGATTATTTGTACGTATGAACTCGTGAAACTGCATGAATTCATGCTTTGCCCTGCTTTTGTAAGTGCTGTATTTTTTGATCTGGCGTGTTTAAAATGGTTTATTTCCCAAATGTGTTTTAGAGCTTGCATAGACTAGTCGGGTAGTCGACTACTTCAGCCACTATAGTCGCCGCTGTCGGAAGAGTCAAGAGTTTGAGCTTACCATCAGCTTACAGAAGACACAAGTTATGGGACAAGATGTAAATCATCCACCCAGCATCTCAAGCTCTGATAAAAACTTGAGGTTGTAAAAGACTTTGTGTACCTGGGATCTCTCTGAACTGAACAGGTGCATCGGGAAGGTTATCACAATGTCCAGACTGATAAAGAGAGTGTAGACAAATGACAAGCTGTCCAGGGGCCAGATTGACTAAACAGGGGAAATTAACGTGAGAGCGCAATTCCATAAAAGCGCAGATGAGAGTGGACAGTTCTGTGCGTGATCTACTGACGACTCGCAAATTAAAGCACACAGACGCAGCAGGATCATTTCCATAATGACCCATGCAATCTACCCGTTAGTGTCTGTTTTATTTGGACGGTAAATAATGGCGTAAACAACAGTAAATTTATGAGCGCAAACCTTTGTAAATCACCTTGCGTGATTCATTTAAATACTCTCCTCCCATAAATTTTGCTGCTGAAAGGGAAACTCCTACAAATGTATTTATTTTATTTATTTATAGTTTATTTGATAGGGATACAGTAAACATAGATTATCTTCTTTAAACAATCCCATGTCAGTATCATAGTGTTTATAGCAAAGGCTAATTTGCAACACCTTATTGGAAATACATATGCAATAAGGTCAGCCTCAAAAACAACTGTGTCCACACCTTTTCAGCGCTAATTTATCACTGCTCGTTTTTGGTAAATCCTGGCAGTAGTTTTTTAATAGCAAAAGAGAATTTGCACTGGCACAAGCTGTTAGAAAATCTGGCCTCAGGTCTTAAGGCTTGCACGGTGAGCATGCTCCTTTACGGCAGCCAGTCATGGGCTCTGCATGCTCGACAAGAAAGTAGACTCAATGGCTTCCACTTGCATTGCCTCCATTGCATCCTGGGCATTACATGGCAGGACAATATCCTCAACTGCACCGTCCTTGAGAGAGCAGGGATCTCCTCCATGGTCTCCCTTCTCAAGCAGTGGTTGGGTCATATTGTCCGAATGGATGATGGGCGCATTCCAGATCTCCTCTAGGTGTTACTCCAAATGAGGTACAAAGATGTTTGTAATAGATATCTCAAGGCCATTGGAATCGACCCAGACTCTTGGGAATCTGCAACCTCAGAGAGACCTCAATTGAAACAGGCTGTGCTAAAAGGAGACTTTTAATCAGCAGAACGAAACAAAGCGGCTACAAAGGAAGGACAGGACCCAATTGTCCAACCTGCCTCAGAGTTCACCTGTGGGTTCTGCGGCAGAGACTGCCACACCCAAATTGGACTTCAGAGTTGCAACAAATGCTGCACCGGTGACCCTCATCCGGCGTGTTCCATAGTCTCCTTAAACTTGCGAATGCCTTAAGCCTTGTTTATACTTTCGTTTGGCTCCGCAGCGCAAGCCTCCCCAAATAGACAAGGCAGGGACTCTGAGTAATTGTCCTCTGAACCATCAGGAATTAGCGGTGAGAAGAAGTAAGGTTAATTTAAGGTTCACAAAAGAATAATTTCCCATCACAAAATCCAGTAAACCTAAAGATTATTACTTGTGACATTAGAACAAAATATATGGGTATGAGAATATGTATACAACTCATACAAATATAAATTTTCATTAAGTTTTGTAAAAAAAATTATTAAAAATTGACCTTTTTTATTTTATTAAAAGGGCTTATTTCTGCTATTGTATGCTAATTTTGCAAATGTTAGAAACTAATTTAGACATCCACAGTGGGAGCTGGTGTGGTGAGATGTACATGTGATAGGAAAAGGGATCTTGCACACTCAACACGCACGACCGCCCACACCACAATGACATAAAACATTGTTGCAAACATTGGGCTGTCAATTAATAAACACTTTATTTTAAAAATTTTGCCTTGTTTTTTGTTGATTTTTTTTAAACAGCAACATACAGCCTCTTTTGACGAGACCGACTAGGAGAAATCAGTAGTCGTGCAACCTCCGTGCTTCCATAAATACTGTTTAATGATTCTTACCTGTGATAAAAAAGATGACAAAAGGGTATGTCACTTAAGCGGTGATCCTATTTATGTCCTGCTGTCACAATCTGTCCATCTTTAAAAACTCAGACACAAAGACAACTTGCATATGCTAAACTAAGGTAAAACAATATGACCTCTCCAGTCCTCTTTCCTGACTGACGGACATTGAGACTCCCATTGTTTTTCTCATTAAGCTAATTAAGCCAAATGATTCCCTGCTGCTTCCCAGGTGGACAGCCGGCAGCAACTGGCAGACGTGCATGTTTGGCTAGACCATGCAGGTCGTCTGATGTATTAATAGACCCATGGCCATCTGTTTCTGGGCCTTGTATCGGCCGATAACTCTCTCGTCGGACCCCGAACCGAAACACTAAAGTGAGGCTAATGCTAATGCTAACAGACACTTGAATCAGTTCCTGTTCAGACTCTCTGCATGAGCTTCACCTTTAAGTGGATGAGGCTCAGTTCATCGAGGATGGTGTTATAATTGGACGCCTGTTTTTTTTTTTTTTGTTAAGTGTTTCTGGTGGAGACTGCAGTTGCTAAGTGCTGTGCTCCTCTGAAGTGATTGCTGTAATGAACGTTTAGCACCGGCCTGTTGTTTTCCAGTCTATTCGCTCTAGCGCTGCTGGGTAATTACTCAAGAGAGCGATGTAGGCTTCTTCTCGAGGGTTAGTTGCTGAAGTGAGCTGCGCTCAACACCACCTGCATATCACACCTCTCTGAGGCAGGACGAAGGGAAATCCCTGAGATGCTTAGAAGGAGTCTTCAGAGGGCTTAATCTAATGACAACATACAAATGCAAGATACCTCACAAATTAACCTTGCGAACACAGTGTCTTACCACTAGCGAGTCTGAATAATACAAGTTGGTAATTAATTTTGGCCACACAGGCTAAACAAAATGATATAAACCTCACAGGAGTTTACATGAGGCTAAAAAGGTTTGTCGATCATTACAAACATTATCCAGAGAATCCACAACAACTAGCATTTTAAATAAAATGTATAATTTGTCGCTAAAGACACTACGTGCATGTTGTGCATTGTTACAGTTGTGGTCTGAACTATTGGCACCCCTGGTAAGCATGATCAAAGATGGCTGTAAAAATAAATCTGCATTGTTTATCCTTTTGATCTATGATTCTAAAAAATACACAAACAAATCAAACCTTCTTTTGAAGTAAAAGAATGGAAAGTAAGGGGAAAATCACATTATGAAATAAATGTTTTTCTCCAAAATATGTCGGCCAAAATTATTGGCACCCCTAGATTTTTTTTTTATGAGGAAAATATCTCTGAAGTATATTCCCATAAATATTTAAAATGTTTAGCACACCAAGGTGACTAGGAACATGATATTGTCCAGCTATGATGTCTTGTTTGACAGGAGTATAAATATGAGGAAACACAAAGGCCAAATTCCCGTAATCATTCATCACAATGAGTGAGACCACAGAATATAGCTCTGATGTGCAGCAAATGATTGTTGAGCTTCACAAAATAGAAAGTGGCTGTAGGAAAATAGCTAAAGCATTGAAAATCCCCATTCCCACCAGCAGGGCAATAATCAACTAAAGATGCTATGAATCTGCCTGGAAGAGGACGTGTGTCTATATCGTCCTAATGCACGATGAAGAGGAGAGTTTGAGTGGACAAAGACTCTCCGAGGATCACAGATGGAGAATCGCAAAGATTAGTTGACTCTTGGTGTCAGAAAGCCTTAAAAAAAAATCAAATAAAAAAAATCAAACAACCCTTTTGGTGGGATTAAAATGTGCCCCATGCCCACAGTTTCAAAAGCAGCTGGATCTTTAATGTGGTGGTATTTATTTTTTTGCTGGAGGTCCTGGACATCTTGTTCAGATACATGATGACATCATGGATTCTAAAAAAAAACAAAAGATAAAAAATCTAAACCTGACGGCCTCTGCTAGAAGTCTTATAATGGGCCGAGGTTGGATCTTCCATCCGAACAGTGATCAACACACAAATGTGACACTGAGCACTGAAGCTTCCGCCATGGTCGTCCTAATCCCCTGACCTGAACCCTATAGAAAATGAACTGAAGAGAGGAAGCACCGACTTGGAGCTGGGAATCGGAAGGATCAGGAGAGATTCTGTATGAAGGATGATCTCTGATCTCTTGTCAGGTCTTTCTCCAAACTCATCAGGCATTTTAGAAAAAGACTCAACAGTTGCAAAAAGTATATATAAAGGTGCCAAATAATTATGGCCAGAGTGTTTTGGAGAAAAGCATTTTACTTCCCACTTTCAATTATTTTACTTCAGTGAATGGTTACATTTTTGTGAATTTTTTTAAATAAAAGATCAAAAGGATAAACAATGCAGATTCATATTTAAAGCCATATTTGATCATATTTACCAGGGGTGCCAATAATTCTGACCACCACTGTATTTACATGACAACGATGCACTAAAAACTGAAACGGTTTTCCTTTGCATATTTTTACGTAAAAACATCACCGTTGTCAAAACAATACCCGTTCACATGGATCCATGAAAACGGCTAAAACGATCTCCCAGGCCAGTAAATGGCGATGTCACTTTGGGAAGAAACATTACATAGACATGAACATGTAATACACATGTGCATGACGTCATAGTTTTCACAAATTCACGTTTTTGTAGTTTACACAGAGACGATAACGGTATCGTCTTGCATCATTTTGCACTTTAAAAACGTTTTCAAAAGTGTGCGTTTTCATGGCCGCAAAACACTGTTGACGTGTAAATGAACATCTGAAAACTGCATGATGTAAATGGCCCCTAGATTGACAACACATGTCAGTGAAGACTTTTAAAATGTTTCCAAAGTAAAAGAGTGCTGATGTCTTTAAAGCAAAAGGATAACAAACCAATTGTTAAGATTAATTATGTTGATATTTCATGTATTGCTTGTAATGAAAAGTGTTTAGAGTATCATTTAACTTAAAGAGTTAATTTACAAAAATACAAATTAGGAGCATTTTCACTAGTGATTTCAGTCTTGTGGACTCCACTGTATGTTCATTTAGCTTGCAGATATTCTGTTTCACTGAGCAATCTCAATTCTCTTACTCTCATTTGGTAGAAAGCTGATTCTGGAGCCATTAAATTACCCATTGCTTGTCATTTGATAAGTGAGATGTGTAATGAAGAGATTACAGCCAATGTGGCCAGTTATATTGCCTGTGCCTGTAGTATAGTGCCTGCC
This sequence comes from Gobiocypris rarus, assembly GCA_023029165.1. Lineage (NCBI taxonomy): Eukaryota > Metazoa > Chordata > Actinopteri > Cypriniformes > Gobionidae > Gobiocypris > Gobiocypris rarus. Next base: position 8,120,798 of record CM040919.1, read on the forward strand.
CTTTTTCATTAGTCAGTGGATGCCACCATAACCGAGAATTAGCATGTGGCTTCCTGATATATCCACCCTCCCCACTGGGACTTATTCCATTACCCGTGATCCTTCACCACACACTGTGCCACAGATTATGACACAATGTTGCACCAATGCAATCACTAATAGCACATGATTAACACTCAGACGAAAAATCTTATCAAAGATTATGGCACAATAAATACTTTAAAGCTTGATTTTAGATATTCTCAGAGAAAGCCAACATGTGAGCAAATTTGTTAACAGAAAGTCTGTTAAATACGTCGAGTGCAGATTAGTTTGTGCGATGGCAAGAGAAAATAGCTGTTTTAAATATAAATTGTCTATAATATTACATAATATATACATATTAATTAAACAAACAGTGCTTATATTTTCAATGTGTTTTTCCTTTAGTCAGTTTTTTTTATTTTATTGAAAATGTAATTATATGAGTGGTTATTTATGTGATTTTCACATAATTTAAAGGTAATCTGTGCATTCAGTTATTTGTCTGTGCAGATGTTAATTGTAATATTACATTTATTTTGTGAATATACAGATGATTTTCTCTTTTTTTCCCTCTTTTATCACTCCGCTGACTCTTTCCTCAACTTCATTTTGCCAGGTGCCAGTCGCTAAATCGTTCATTGAATCGACTTGTTTGAATAGAAACGCTCATTCAGGAATTAAACTGCATTCATAAGTGAGTCATTGAAACACTTATCGAACAGATTTGTTTAAAAATGCTAACTGACTTCTGGAATAAATAAATGTCTATTCAGACTAAGTGCAAATAGCGTGCCTTTTTGGCAAGTGCTATTCACACTCCGCCTAACAATGCCTGGTTGGGCCATTTTTGGGTGAAATAACCCTTTAAGTATAGCCAATTTAAGTTTGGAAACAATATGTTGTATTTATAATGTACCACTTAAATGTTTTTTTTCCATACATATAAATTACGTATGCAACATATGTTGGTTGCTTTCTTTGTTCCTCTCTCTATCATTCTCAGCTGTCATTCATTCTTAGGTTCACGATTGGTTGGATTTCACATCAATCATCATTTGCCCATGAGTGACAGTCAAAGAACCAATCGGAGCTTGTCTTTCCAGTATAAAGACCCGGAAGTGACATGAGGAAAGGATGGGCGTGTGTTTTCTCTCGTTTGCTTTGAGTCTTGTTGTTTGTTGCTAGTCTCCCGATTGATGTTTCGTTGGTGAAACTTTGTTTTGAAAGATTCTTTTTGATTACAACTTTAAGTTTGTACTGTTTAAAAACCCCTCCTGTATAGGACATATTAATTTTAGTAGTCATAATGTAATTATCTATTCAGAATCAGTACTTAGAGAACATGTGAATTCAAACGCAGCTGCCTTAATAAGCAAATCAATGAATCATTGTTCGAAAACATATCATTTAGAAAAGATACACCGCTACTGTGTGTTGCTGCATATTTTATACTCTGTATTTTAAATAATTATTTCTAAATGTGTCTCCTTTTCATTGTATTATCCTGCATGCACCGATCTGTTTCTTGTCATATTTTTTGTGAAAAGTATGCTTGTCTTCACTATTATCTTTGATGAAATCTAACAACCCCTTTCACATTTTGGTCTGTAATTCCCCTAATCAGATTTACTACAACCATATTTGCACAGCTCAGAAATCTTCCGAGGAAATGTTGCAGTTCATGCAATTAATTGGTTGCATATGTATTTGTTTAAATTTCCCTTTTGCCTCTCATCATTTTTATATGTTTACAAATTCTGGAAGACATTTTGCAGTCATGTGGGCATTTTCCTTTCATGCTGAAACATCACAAAATCTATTACGTTTTAGTGTGTGAATCATGCCGAATTACCTCAGGGTCATTTTAGTGAAGCCTGCTGATCATGAGGTTTAAAAGAAGAAAGGAACGGGACATTCCCAACAGGAGAGATCCCTCTGGACAGCCAGATTTAATTCTGCCTTAGGAGCTGAATTTATCTCTGCTGCTGGCATTTCCCCAGTTACACAGTCTTATAAGGATGGGGGAAGGGGAAACATTTCCTTATCCGAGTTATCTACTCTTCCTCTGGAAGGGAAATTTATTTAAAAAATAAATATGCCATTGCCTGCAGTGTCTCTTTTGTTTCTGTCGAAGAAAGACAAAGCACATCTCCATTTGATGTATGAGGCCTAGAAAAATGAAACTTTCATAGTCTGAGCGATTGCCCAGAGACTCCTATCAACCTAACAAATCTTATATAAACATTGTGGAGATGAAGGGAGGGAGAAAAGGATGGAAGTTGCAGTGGGTGAGAGGAAGAGAAGAATGGAAAAACAGACAGAAGGAAAGACCTGACTTTAAAAGGTACCAAACAATGGAGGATCCTGCTTTCATCTCAGCAGAGAGCTCCATTAGTCCTATAGTTACACATGTGAGGAGGAGACGGAGGTGGAGAAAGCTTGGGGGGAAACTAGTGAAAGAAAGAAAAAAAATGCTGACTTTGATTTCTACTAGATCTGCTCTGTTGAACATGCGTTGAATCCTCTTTATCCACGGACGCCCTGCGGCCCATTAGCCTGACGGGAAGTGAGAGTACAGTGGTGACATCAGCGTCTGGATGCTATGCGATGCAGTGCCATTACAGCCTTCCTGTAAGTGTCAGTGATATTTTTTACAAGGGCACATTAAATTGATCTAAAAAATGACAGTAAAGACCTTTAGAATGTTACAAAATATTTATATTTCAAATAAATGCTGTTCTTTTGAACGTTTCATTCATCAAACAATCCTGAAAAACACAGTAAAAAGCTATACAAAAATATTTATTGAGCCCCAAATCAGCATATTAAAATTATTTCTAAAGGGGACTGTCTTGTTTTGTTGTTTTTGGGGTCTAATTGAATAGGTTTTTAAAAAAACATTCTCCATTGTTGCAGCACCTCCCTTGCCAGTCTGTCAGAAATGCTCTGTTTAGTTCCTGTCTCTATGAAGCCAACAAGTGCTCTGATTGGTCGACTGCAGTGCGTTGTGATTGGTCAATCATATTGAGCAGAAATGTTACACCATAACCGTAAGATTCAATACACTAATAACTCAACTCAACCAGGCCTCGTCCTCTTTATTTTGCAAATGCCTTGGGCAAGAATTATTTAAATGAGGAATACTGTGATGTGTTCGTTTCTGGAAGAAAACTCCAGACAATGATGGCATTTCAGGGAGTTAAGAATAACTCTCCTTTCACTCCAAAGAGAGAAGTCACTCTCTTTGGAGTGACTTTGTGCTTTGTAACTTTGCAGACCTTTCCCATGCTCAAACAGAAACATTACACACTAAAGAAAGTTAGAAATATATGAACCCTTTAGGAATACTATGATCATGTGACACTGAAGACCGGAGTAATGGCTGCTGAAACTTCAGCACTGGTATTACATGTATAAATTACATATAATATTTACATACAAAAATATTATATTTTTATTGAAATGTTACCATTTAAAGATTTTTTTTCAGTGAGCATTAGAGGCATGCTTTTCACCAAAGGTTTTTTTTCACAGACTTAAACATCTGCTTAAATTCTTTAAAACATTGTACTTGACATTAATTTAGACAATTTAGAGATTACATAAAAATTTGGGAAATTATAAGTTTCAGATAAATGGTGAAAAAAAAGCAGAGCTATATGTCAAAGCAATTGTTACAACCATAATACTCTCTGGTAACGTATCTATGTTTCAATGTATTGTTAGCTGAGCAGGGATCTGTATTAATGTTTTGAATGCTTGATTTGATTTGATTTGATTTGATTTACTACATTGAAGAAAAACATTTATTACAAACACAAAAAAATAAGGCACAATTTAAATACTTCCCATCCCAGCTTCTATCAAAATGTATCATAAACAAAGGAAAACTCCAGCTGACATTATATAAATATATATAATATAAAATTCACTGTGTTTGTTCCACATTAAAACAGCAGGCTGTTGAGGAACACAACTCTTTGTTGAAAATGAATTGGTGCATAAACAGGAGTTTTGGCTGGTCATGCACCATCACACACTTTGATTTGTGTATCAGCATGTGACCAATGAATGCTGAGGAACACATCTCAAACAAAAGCTAACATAAAGCTAGCTGGGGTCACGCAGAGTTCTGGAGCATCCTGGGATCGTGGGCTTTTTACTCCATAAAGCCGGAAGCACCACCACCCGAGTTATTACACTCATGCAGTTATTTATAGTTGCGCTGTCATATTAGACCAGAGGTTTTTTTTGTGGCCCCCTTTCATGTTACAATTAAGCCTGCGCTCCCCTCTCCCCTCAGGGTAGCGGGTGGGGGACCAGGCCACCGCATGTCCGTCTATTTCCTTTCAGCGTGTGGCACCAGTGTCCAGTGCGGAAGAACGACGGTGCCCTTATCTGAGAGGACAGAGTGCCTGGTAAAGCCCTTCCCAGAGCACCGCTAACAAAATGGAAACCACTGTGGCAGCTTTTTTTCTTTCTCTCAGCTCTCAACATGGTTTTCAGTGGTAATTATAGGTTAAAAGCATACTCTAAAAAAAACAAAAGGGAAATATGTGAACTGTTGCGTTGGTAGTTCATTTTGCTACAGTGTATTATTTTTAGATCTAGTAAATAATGCTGAAAAAATAAGCAAAGATTTACTTGATTATACCCTGTAAAAATGTCCACCTATTTCAACTTAAGTTCAGTTGCTGCGTATAAAAAAAAAAAAAGTACAATCAACTTGTACTTGTATATCAAACTTACTTCAACCGAGTTGAATCTCATATGACATTTAAAAAAAAAGGTACAAAAATGCTTAAAGTATTTTGATGAGTTAAATTAATGTAAAAACAAGCTGGCTTTTTTCAGGAACAAAAGGAAGATGTGGTTTAAATTCAAAGACCTAAAACAGTTTTTGTCCAATTCAGCCCCTTCACAGCATGCATTGAGGCATACATATTTAATATGGTTGCACTGTTTGTTCTTTTGCCTGTAAAAAAAAAAAAAAAGTGTATTATAAGCATTGACATGCTTTTCAATAGTTTGAAACACAAAAAAACTATATATACAGTGTATATATATATATATATATATATATATATATATATATATCAGATCAGATCAGTGGAGACGTGTTCTCTGGAGTGATGAATCACTCTTCTCTGTCTGGGAATCCAATGATTGAGTCTGGTTTTGATGGTTGCCAGTAGGATGGGACTTGCCTGACTGCATTGTGCCAAGTTTGGTGGAGGGGAGATTGTGGTTTGGGTTTGTATTTCAGGGCTCGAAAAGAATTCTTAATGCTTCAGACATTTTGGACAATTTCATGCTCCCAACTTTGTGGATGGCCGCTTCCTGTTCCAACATAACTGCATACCAGTGGACAAAGCAAGGTCCATAACGACATGGATGAGCGAGAACTTGACTGGCCTGCACAGAGTCCTGACCTCAACCCGATAGAATACCTTTGGGATGAATTAGAGCGGAGACTGCGAGCCAGGCCTTCTCATTCAACATCAGTGCCTGACCTCACAAATGCGCTTCTAGAAGAATGGTCAGAAATTCCCATAGACACACTCCTAAACCTTCCCAGAAGAGTTGAAACTGTTATAGCTACAAAGGGTGGGCCAACTCCATATTAAACCCAACGGATTAAGAATGGGATGTCATTAAAGTTCGTAAAGGCAGGCGTCCCAAAACTTTTGGCAATAGTGTACTTTATATGGTTTGTATTGGTGAAATAGTATTGATTAGTGTTGAGGGGAGGGGAGGGGAGTACATTTAATTTTATAATTTAAAAAAATAAGACATATTCTTAGACTTTAATCTAAATGGAATTGTCCTACTTTTCACAAATTAAGTCAATCAAAACATTTTCTTAACATAGTTAGATTAATTTAATTATAAAAAGCCATGCAAACTTCAACTTTCTTTCATATTTCAATTTATATGAACTTCATAATACAAACTGTTGGGCTCATTCACCTGCAGTGATATGTTTAGAGGCTGCCATATTGTTTGACAGGTTTATCTTTATCTGAAGTGTAATTTTCCACCTCAACTCGTTTGATGATCTTGTAGTTTAAGTGCTTTGACAATAGCAGGGAAATGTATAACTGGTATTACCTCCATTGTGCGCCTCACCTTAGTCTGCCATTAGTCTCTAAGCTGTTTTAAGGACAGTTGCCCCCTCACCTAAGAGCTCTTCACTGCAGGAACAACATAGGAGACAAATAATCAGAGACAGTAACATCTCTTTCTTTCCTTCTTGCTCCTCCTTGCTCCATTTCTGTCCTCATACACCACGGGTCCCCTTACAGTGAAGTCACCATTTTGCGCCGTCATGTTTCTACAGTAGCCCTAAAAGGACAAACTTCTCTACATAGCGCTAGTCACTCTCTGCTCTCTCCGACGACGGCATTTTTGTCCTGTGATGGCCTCCGTAGCTTCTCTATGTGCTCCATGAGGAGGGGGTGCAATTCACAACCTCACTTCTAGATGCCGCTAAGAATCACACACTGCACCTTTAAAGAGGCCAATTATGCTCTATTAAAAGTCCTGATAGGGTATAGTTTTAACACAACTAATACAACTCAACCCGGCCACGTTAAATTATTTTTTAAAATATTATAATTTTTTTTTCACATTCCTTGTCCAGGAATTATTTTAATGAAAGTTGCTTACTTATAGAAAATAACTCAATTTGAGTGACTTAAAATGTACAATAGGTCCTGTTTAAACTCTGACCCTAACTAGTTTTCATGACTTTGTTTATATCTTTATATCTCTAAAACACTTATAGTATAGTATAAATAATAATAATAATAATAATAATTTAAATTGGGTCAATTTTTTGGCAGTGTCCAGCCTCAGCAGAATGTAGGCCATGTGTTTAAGCTCCCTTGGCACATTGTTTTTACACGTCTGTATGTGTCCACTTGTGCGCTCTTCACTCTTTGCAGATGGTCCTCTATGGTTTACTACTGCATTAGAGAAAATCTGTAGAGGAGAGCGAGAACGAGAGATTCCTGAGGGTCATTTTTGGCTCCGTCTGTTGGCACTTCTCTCTGGAGAGATGGGAGATGATGAAAAGGTATTTATTGCAGACAAACAAGCACTGTCTCTGTTACGTTGCACTTTCCCCATGCACTTATTGATTTTGATTTATGCCACACATTGTCAAATGGCCTCTAATTTAGTGTAGAATTAAGCATGTGTGTGTAGAATAAGATGACATGTTGAATTTGCCTTCGGCCTGCAGTTTATACAGGAAAAGAAACATAAGAAGGGAGAAAAATCAACATTCAGTGTGGATGTATTTTTCATGGGCTGTTCTGTGGTATAGCCCTTTTCATTCATAATAATGTGCGTGAAGTGATGGCAATGTGGAACAAGAAAATATTAATGAAATTCAATTATTTAAACGTGTGATGAATCAGTGATGTATTCCTTACTCTAACTGGTCTGTTGTCTGCATTGTGTGTTTGTGCGTTGTGTAGTTAGGCAGGCGGCAGTTTCGCTGATATTTTATTCCTCCCTCTGATATATAAAAGAACATATATGCAGTCTCTAACTCAATGAGTGAACATGAAGGTGAGCAAATGCTGAAATGCTCCCTTAGAAAATGTCACAATAAATTAAATCTTTGCTAATTTTTCTGCATTGTTTACTTGATCTGAGAATCATTTTGACAACATATAATTATGGAAATTCATAATTTTTCCTGCACAACAGTCTGTTTATTTTGTGACCTGGTTGATTGTCATTTAGCGACAAAGTGACTTACAGTACATCACTTAGAAGACAGGATTGGGTTATGTTTAGAGGATCCATCCTATTACAAATGTACCTTGGCATCTAGTCTGAGGGGACATCCAGTATGTCTGGCAGAGTTTTTACAGCAGTGCCAGGGCAGGATCTCTCCGTGCCAGTCATAGCGTCCCATATGCTGGGAACACATGCAGACATCTGCAGCATCTGCTGACGGCAGACATGACAGAGCCAAGAGACAGTGCTGAGTCATAAGAAAATGAGAACGAGGTGGATGATGTGGTAGTGAGACAGCAAGATCAAGACATTTGGTTACACTGTATTTTGATGCTTCCCTTTAGACATGCCGTTGACTATAAGTAACATACATGTCAACTAACTCTCATTTGAGCATTCGTTGAGTATTATAAGCTGACGTACTTTCAAAGTTACTTAGGGTGTTTACACCTGGCATGTTTGGCTCGATTAAAAGAATTGCTCTTGTGATTGCTCTGTTAGTGTGGTTCATTTGAATTAGTGTGAACCCTGCCATCTGAACCCTGATATGCACCAAACAAGCATACCAAGAACACTGAAAGAAATGGGTCTCGGTCCGCTTCCAAATAGACTCTGGTGCGGTTTGAATGAAATATGAATGCAACACGGACCAAAGACATGCAAAGAAACCAAAAAATGGGACATGATGTCACAAGATGCGATCATAAAAAGGACAGAATGCTCAAGCATACCTGTTTTTGTTTTGTTTTTTCATCACTATTTTTTGTTGTTGCCCATCACAGTTCGGGACAGGCATCAGAACCGTGTCTGCTCGCAGCAGATCTTCATTTGTGTGTGTGAGGAAGGGATTCCTGCTGCTTTTTTGACTCATTTTGTAAGCAACGCACGAGTTCTCAGCTGGTGAAAATAACACCAAATGTAGGCTATGCACAAACAATGGATGCATTCACCCCAGCACTCAGCATTGTTTTGCATGTTCAGTAAGTTCCATCACAAAATATCCGTAATAAAAGCAGACCAATTGGTTTGTGAACCTGATTAGGTTCGGTATCTTTAAGTTCAGTGTTTTTGAACCAAACACAGTGTGATACACCCTTACAGTCAGTAGACTGTCTGTTGGGGACCATCAAAATAAAGTATTAATGCTGGGTACACACTGCCCAATTTTAGGTCTGATCGACAATGTTGTGAAAATCACAGACAAATACCCGAAATCGCGAATCAGTGCTCATTCACGAATGACGATCACACAGGCCTACTATATTATCAAAGACATGAACTGACAGTATGGCTGATGCATCAGTGATGCCTGTGAGATATTTATCATTCAAAATATCTGTCTGCGAGTCCTGCAGTGTGAAATGTGTTTTGACTGGAAATTACATCCACAACAATGAGAGATCAAGATTCTGCGAGCAACATTTTCGCCATCATATTCTTCTTTTTTTCTTTTCCACTGCAAGTCAGCGCACCGACAACTTGGGTCGCAAGCTTCTTGCAGGCAACCTTTTTTAACTTTCTCATGTGTGATTTTACATTATGTCCTGTGTCAATTCTTGAGTGTGTTTTGTAATGTAGTTTGTTGACCAGACAGCGGAGATTGTTCCAATTAAAATATTGCGTGTTTAAATATTGGCAACTCTTCCTATTAAAATATTGTGTGATGTGTTGTGGCATAAGCAAACAGTCTACTAATACTCTAATGAGAGATAGAACGTAGGTGCAACATCACTGATAGTCAACAGACATGAAGGGTACCTTCTAAATAAAGTTTCACCAGACATTTTACTTTCATTGATCTTAATGGAGAAAAGCGATAATACTTTTCTTTGCCCAAAATCTTATTACTTAGTACTTCTAAAGGATAAATATTTTTATAATATAAAAACACAATCCTAAAATTTCAATTATAAATATATTTGAAGCAATTCTTGCAAAGCATTTTCACAACTTGTTTCACAGTCTTTTAAAAGATGGCATAAATGCAGTATAATAATTGGCTCTAATTAACTAAATGAACAAAAGCTAATTAACAAAACTAATAGGTATTTTTATGAATATTTTATAAAATATTACTGACAAAACAAGTATATCTTTATACACATGCTGTCATTTGACCAACCAGTAAAGTGATATGAAGTTGTAATGTGTGTTTGATTCAGAAAATAAATAAATAAATAAATAAATAAATAAACAAACAAACAAACAAACAAACAAACAAACAAACAAACAAACAAACAAATAAATAAATAAATAAATAAATAAATAAATAAATAAATAAATAAATAAAAAGAGAAGTTCATAAGTTACTGAATGTTTTAGATTCACTCGTACTGGCTCATAAGAGTCATTGGTATGGGAAGCGGACTAGATTGCACTGTATGTTTTCTAACAAAGAACAGACTGAAATCTTTATTTCGTTAAACAGAATACACTGACTGTGTTGTATGTTTTTGATCAACTAAGGCCCTGTTTACACCTCTTATTAGGATACGTTTTGGTTGATCGGATCACAAGTAGACAAGGGAGAAACATTCCCAAATTTACACCTCTTTTGGCCACTCAACCATAGTCCATGATTTTAATGGTAAAAGACAGTAAAAATGCTATGGTTAAAAACAGTTAACTTGTTAAAATAATTTCTGTAATATATGAATAACTGTAATAGATCTAACCTTACAGTTGATGTAATTTTACAGTAATACCGTTACTTTTATTGTTTTTGGAAGTGAAAAAGAACAAGACGTCTGTAATTTAAAAAAAAAACATAAATTGACATTCCCAGAATTCCCTGCACGACACTTCGTATTTGATGTATTTTCGTAGTTTTTTTTTCCTAATCAGTTATGTACATTAGGGTTTTATGATACATTTATTGTTGTTAAATTAATGTTTATTGCATTTTTTTTTATGTGCGTTACCATGATGGTGTTCAGTGTTTGTATGATTGGCTCTGTGCACCTTATATATTAGTATTGTCCTCCTTAAAGCTTTGATTCATCATGTGGCTCTCATCACCACTGTGATTGGTGGTTGTCAGTATATATCAAAGGTACATAACAGATGTCAGTATTTGAATAGTTTGGTAATTAAACATAATTTCAGTTAATGAAATACGGTTATGTACTGTATTTTTACAGTAAAATTCTGGCAACCACAGCTGCTGTTTTTTTGTAAATTTTACGGGGATTTAAAAAAAAAAATTCACTTGTGAGCCGATCAACCAAAACCATCTTAATATCAGGTTGTAAACAGGGCTTTAGCTGCAGGGCAGGATTGCAGCTCCATTGCTTTAGGGGAGAATGGGAAAAATCCCAGTTAGATCAATAGCAATACTGCTGAATCAGAACTTCAGGAAACTGTCAGCAAGGTATTCCATATCCGTGAAAAACTAAACAAAAATATAACTTGTTCACTCTTTCCGATCATTTGGGCAATACAAAATGATAATAACAGCAATTTTTTTTCAGTAAACTTCAGATTGCAAATAGCACTCAATTCTGGGAATAACAATCTATAATGAGCTCAGATGGATTGCTAGGCGTTAAATTGGATACAGGTGTTTTTGCTGAAATACTGTGTGCAAAAGTTTAATAAATTCAGCCTTCAGTTTTAAGGCCTTGTTTAGTTTTTCTCTCTACTACCCACCCAGTCATCTTCATTTAAAGTTCTTCTTGACTGGGGTGAGAAAGGTGATCCTCTGCCAAGCTTGGTTGGTCAAAGCAATTCTCTTCACTAAAGAGGACCTTGCCCTCCGCCTCCCTGCTCTGTCCCCAATCAGTCCACTTCCCTTCCTCCTGCCACCGCCAAGCCCAAGAATCCCTCAACCAGTCTGGGAATTACAAACGCCCTACCCAGGCATGGCCATCAGCCTGTCCCATCTGACTTCCACCGCATCTGAATGTAAATCAGATCATTAACTCTAACTATGACTTATGTACGTCCCACTGCTCTGGAGAATTTGCCATATCGTCATTAGCGCATCGCAATTAAGAAATATTCTAGTGTGACTGGTTATGCTTTTATAAGACAGACAACTACACCTGTCATTATTACTGCTCCATTTAGTTAGAGATGCCCTGTTTGCTGCTTATCTCAGTGGATGAACATAAATTGCTCAATGAAATTGCCTTTAAGATACAGACACCTGCCATATCTCCATGCAGTCAAAAGTGTTGACACACTTATTCATTCTTTTTTATTGTTATTTTCCACATTTTAGAATAAGAAAAAAGTCAACAAAACTATAAAACCACAAATGGATCAAAATTATGAGCACACCCAAAAAACAACACTGATATATATTAGCCTTTTTTCAAATCCACCCTGATGAAGCTGCATGCTAGAGCTGCACGAATCTGGATAAACTGAGAATCATGGTTTTGTTTTGTTTTTTTCAGATCGAGATCATGGTTATGAACAGTCAAGAGACAATAAACAAAAACTAGAGCTCCTGACAAAATGTGAATTGCTGCAGTCTATTTAAAATTTTAAATAATTTGAATGAATTATTTGTAAAAAAAAATTAATAATAATAATAATAATAATAATTGTTTTGAATAAATGATTCAGTGACTTCACTTATTTAATTACTGGATGAATCAGCGTTTTTGAATGAAACTCTTGAATGAATGATTCAATGACATACATTTTTAAGTAATTTGTCGCCACCTGGTGCCATAACAATGTAATTGATGCAATCGTTATCAATTAGGATTTGTTCTATAAATATTTTATCCATGTTCTTGACCTTTATACCAAAATGGTTATTTAAGGAGAAATGTCCTAAATGATTGAATAATACTTACATGTTTAACATTTTTTTCTCCTAGTGATAAGCTGTTTAAATCATAATTTAATTCAAACCATAAAAGGATCCCATGAACCCCTACACTATATTGCCAAAAGTATTGGGACACCCCTCCAAATCGTTGAATTCAGGTGTTCCAATCACTTCCATGGCCACAGGTGTATAAAATCAAGCACCTAGACATGCAGACGCTTCTACAAACATTTGTGAAAGAACAGTGCGTAGAGAGCTTCATGGAAGGGGTTTCCATGGCTGAGCAGCTGCACACAAGCCTTACATCACCAACTGCATTGCAAAGTGTCGGATGCAGTGGTGTAAAGCACGCCACCACTGGACTCTAGAGAAGTAGAGACGTGTTCTCTGGAGTGACCAATCACGCTTCTCTGTCTGATGATCCGATGGATGAGTGTGGGTTTGGCGGTTGCCAGAAGAACAGTATACTTGCCGGACTGCATTGTGCCAAGTGTAAATTTTGGTGGCGGGGGGATTATGGTTTGGTGTTGTTTTTCAGGGGTTGAGCTTGGCCCCTTAGTTCCAGCGAAAGGAACCAAGACATTTTGGACAATTTCATGCTCCCAACTTTGTGGGAACAATTTGGTATGGAAGGAACTTGACTGGCCTTCACAGAGTTCTGACCTCAACCCAATACAACATCTTTGGGATGAATTAGAGCGGAGACTGCAAGCCAGGCCTTCTGGTCCAACAACAGTGCCTGACCTCACAAATGTGGTTCTAGAGGAATGTTTAAAAAAAAAAAATAATAAAAATCCCATAAACACACTCCTAAACCGTGTGGAAAGCCTTCCCAGAAGAGTTAAAGCTGTTATAGCTGCAAAGGGTGGGTCAACTCCAAATTAAACCCTACGGATTAAGAATGGGATGTCATTAAAGTTCATGTGCAAATGAAGGCAGGCGTCCCAAATTTTTTGGCAATATAGTATATATATATGTGAGTATGTTAAAAATAAATAAATAAATAAATGTTGGTCTTATAAAAATAAATCATATACAGACAAAATAAACTGTTATATACAAAACTTTGTTATTCATATGCCTTTTTAGGTTTTAAGATATGAGAAACAAATTTAGTCAAGTTTGTGTGTCCAAACATTTGATTGGTAGCGTACTTTCTAAATGATTATAATGACATGCTTGATTTTTCCATTTTGCTAATGTTGCTTTAGAACAAGAGGTACCTGGTTCATGACAAAAGTCCAAGAAGAACATGTTCCATTTGATAAACAAACAGGAACTCTTGATTGATTTGGTGGAGTGGGTTAATACTCAGAAACAGTTTTCACAGAGAACTGTGATGTAGTGGTTCAATTAAAACAGGACAGCGATTAGATCTAAAAGGAGACTCGCTACCATCTGTTTCCACTTCAACTTGAAAGACATGTTTTTGCAGTGAGTCCAGGTAATGAAAATCAGACCTATTAGGACTTTTATGTCATAACGAATTGTTGGAGGTCAACCAGAGTCCCGTTTCAAAGAAACAGTTGGACTGGGGGCTATATTTACAATCATGCTGATATTCAGACAAAACAGCACTCTATAATTGTTACAAATATTACCTTTTTCCTCACCAGTGTTTTTTTTCTTCTTTTTTTTTTTAATTGCCAGCCACCACCAGCGTTTTTGATCATTTTCACGAAATTGTCATTTCTCCCAGAAATATTTTGTTGTATGAATATCTGAACAGGCAATATATCACAAGAGCAAAACCTCTGGTTGAAAAAAAAAAAGTTGTATTCTTGCTTAATGCATTACCAACACCTGAATGTGGGAAAGTTTAATAAAAAAATTTTTTAGCAAAAAGCTGAGAAAAACCTACCCAATGCTTGCACAGTCCTATAACTCGCCCTGGGTTGACATTTCATTCTGTTACATTAGGCAGTTTTGATTAATATTTTGTTTAACGTTGATGATTGTGCTATTTTACATGTGCATCTGTTTACATATGCTTACATATGCTTGTTTCTGCTGCTTTTTTCATGTGTTTTGATCAGGAGATTCAGTACTCTTTCAGATGTCATAGCACCCCCTACCGTATAACAGTGAAAACACATAAAGCAGGAAATTTCCGTCAATGGCGGGGAATGAGATAAAAAAATTTATTCATTTTAGAGGCATTTTTGGTGACGGGGCTCTTTTTCGAGTGCAAGAGGAGGTTATAAATTCACTCACACCGAATGCTGATAACAAACTATAATGGAATAAAAGTCTCAGTGCAATTATAATCCTGGGGGTTAATAAACAATATTCAAACTAACACTACAACACTACTAAAAGCTTTTTTTACACCAAGCACAAATAGGCCTATAATAAGCTTTGAGGAGCATGGCTTATGTGGCACATTAAAATGGAACATACATCAAACACCTTTTGAGTTTTCTGCACTGTATGGCTTTACCATTTAGCAGGGATTGTTGGAATATGGAGTCTGAACGGTCAATGACAGGTCATGTTTCTAAACCAGTAGCTCTTTCTCCCTCTTTGTCCCTTTGTCGAATTCTCATCTCTACTCCTGCTCTCCATCTCACTTGCTTTCAGAGGAGCTTGATGCCTGTGGACAGGTCTTAAAGTGCTTGCCCATTATTTTGAATGATTAATTCAGTGCTTGTTCTCTAGTCTTGTTGCTCTCCTCAACATTGATCCATGTTTTAACCAAGACACTGCAATTAAACGATCAATACAGCAAAGGGGTGCGGGCGATAACAGTTTTGTTATCCTTTGTTTGGACATTAATACAGGTGTTTTCTTATTTTTGGTAATCCATCAAAGGAAATAGACCTCCTAAGAAAACTGGACAGTTTAATTACAGTCCATCTAATTAGAGCTGAGGTTTAAAGACAATCTGACAGTTCACCCTAAAAATATAGTCTAGTTTGGTAACAGTACAGTATACGTCTAGCTGAACATAATACAAAAACTTTGCTTTTCTCATGGATATTAATTATATAACACAATTTTATCTTGCCTTTGTGAAAAAATGGTAGGATTTAAAAGCAATTTCCACTCAGAACATAATTTTACAAATAATTGTGAAGAAATGTCAAGTAACGCATCAACTTAATCATGAATTGTTGCAGTAGAAAGACTGAAATAGTATTTTCTTGTAAAACACATTCCAGTAGGGTAGAGTGGAGGAAGATGCCCCCATGGGGTGCAAGCACCCTCACCCTCACCCTCACCCCCACCCCCACCCCCATCTGTTTTTCCCAAAATAACCACTAGATAAAATCAAGATACTTGCTGCTATGGACTACGACGACCAGAGTGATGTAGAATTTTGACCACAAAGCTTATAGTGGTGACGTACATGAGAGAAAACGGATTTTATGTTAAGTGATATAATTTTTAACAGTTAAAAAAAAAGTATTTTAAAGCTTGTTGTTTTGCAGAACATCACAGTTATATATGATATGAGAAGAGCAAGGCCTGTAGTTAGGGATTACTTGTTATTTAAGGGAAATATAATTATATTTTCATAATGACATAACTTTTTTTCAAACTTAGTCTGTGGGGTAAAACGCCTCCCAGGAGGGATTGCTTCCCAGTATCTTAATTACTGTAGTTACCATGTTCTGAACAACACATTCTTAGTTTCCCCATCAAATAAAATCTAATTATAACTAAAAAATATTTAGACTTTATATTTAAAAATGGCCTCACATTAATATTAGCCAATTAGCATCAGCGGACAATATATATTTTTAAAAAGGTAAATTTTCAGCATGGTTTATTAATACATTTTCATATTTATTTTGGCTTGTTGTTTATTTTATTTTAAACTACGCTTCCTTTACGCTACTCTACACTCTAAAAAAGATGGGTAAAAAAACAACCCAATTTGGGTTGAAAATGGACTAACCCAGCAATTGGGTTGTCTTAAGCAAACATTTAACCCAACCGCAGGGTTAAAACAACCCAATTGCTGGGCTAGCAATTGGGTTGCTACCCTTACGCTACCCTACACACTAAAAAATGCTGGGTAAAAAATAACCCAATTTGGGTTGACAATTGACTAACCCAGCGATTGAGTTTTCTTAAGCAAACATTTAACCCAACTGCAGGTTTAAAACAACCCAATTGCTGGGTTTGTCTATTTTCAACCCAACTTGGGTTGTTTTTTACCCAGCATTATTTAGGGTTGTAATCTTTGCTTTATTTACAGCTCAAAAATATTGTTTTACTTTGTATTTGTTGTGTGCTGTCCAATTAGTGCAAATACTTGTAAGAGTGTATTTTACTGTCATGTGATTGACATGTCTGATTTCTTTCCTGATGTACATGCCAAACTTAATGAGTTTGACATGTGTCAGAAATGATTGGTGGATGAGTGTGTCACATGACCTCATGGCCTAACATGAAATAAATTATTAGGGATTCTGAGCTAAGGTCTTGATAAACATAAAATAGTGAGTTTCAGTACACACACACACACACACACACACACACACACACACACACACACACACACACACACACACACACACACACACACACACACACTTATTTTCATGTTTTATGGCGACTCTTCATAGACATAATGATTTTTATACTCTACAAACTGTGTATTCTATCCCCGAACCCTAAACCTACTCATCACAGAAATCGTTCTGCATTTAAAAAAAAAGCTGTTTTCCTCATGGGGACAAAAATATTTTCCATTTTTGTCTCCATAATGTAGGGTTTACATACACACAGAGAGAGAGAGAGAGAGAGAGAGAGAGAGAGAGAGAGAGAGAGAGAGAGAGAGAGAGAGAGAGAGAGAGAGAGAGAGAGAGAGAGAGAGAGAGAGAGAGAGAGAGAGAGAGAGAGAGAGAGAGAGAGAGAGAGAGAGAGAGAGAGAGAGAGAGAGAGAGAGAGAGAGAGAGAGAGAGAGAGAGAGAGAGAGAGAGAGAGAGAGAGAGAGAGAATCAGGAAGACACTTTAGACTCTAGAGACATTGCACAGACTAGTTTTCATTGTAACACGAATTATCTCTCTACTACAGATGGTTTTATTAATTTAAATCAGAATCTGAAGAGTCTGGAAATGGATGCAATCATTTTCTTTTCCCCTTGGCATTCCATTTGAACTCTCTGTTAATGTTTGGTTATTGGCAAACACTGGGTGAATTTATTAGCACAAAAGTAACTCTATATTCATTGAGCACATTTAGAGTGTTAAGCAGTGGTAAGAGTGTTATTCTTATCCGGTGAGAATCCAGAGAGATTTCAGAAAAACAGTAATATTTCACACAGGGAAAATGAACTGAGAAATCAAATTTTGCTTGAGCTTTTGACATATAAGAGGTAATTATACTATATGAATAAGTTTCAGAACTGAAAACTTCCTTGTTAGTCCAATGAAAGCATTTATTGACACCAGGCCCAGCAAACGACAGGGTTTTCAGAGTGGGGATCTATGATGTCAACAGGAGGCAAGAACCGCCTCAGCAGAAGAAGATCAACGCCTACTTCATCACTGCCAGTTTAACAACGCCCACTGATTAAAGCAGGCCTATGTGGTGTTAAACCAGATTGGGCTACCAAGCTATTAACATGCCGTTAAGGATACTGTGTGGACTGTGTTAAAGGTGCACTATGTAGGATTTTTTCAGTAAAATATCCAAAAACCAAGAGGCCAGTGTTACATATTTTGTTCAGTTGAGTTCTTACAATATCCCAAATGTTTCCAACGCTGTAAATT
Source organism: Gobiocypris rarus (assembly GCA_023029165.1). Taxonomy (NCBI): domain Eukaryota; kingdom Metazoa; phylum Chordata; class Actinopteri; order Cypriniformes; family Gobionidae; genus Gobiocypris; species Gobiocypris rarus. Next base: position 8,139,081 of record CM040919.1, read on the forward strand.
GTGAGAAAATTACTATTTTAACCAAGGAACCGGGACGTGTGAGGGAGCTGTGTTACCTCATACTCATGACCAGAAAAGCGGAAATGGCTGCTCGCGAGCCATGTGTTGCGTAACAATCCCTCCAGTGACCTGGCTCAGCTCCCACAACACTCGGTCCTGCTCTGCTTCATACTTCAGTAACGTTAATAATCGCATCCATGAACATGATTTCTGCACGAGTTCTGTCCCGAATCTTCGAGGGTAAGACCACATCCCAAGATTCTGCGCTCAAACGTGGCATCATCAAGCTATGCCTTTTTTTAATAGGCGCCTTCTAGCGGACGGAAAAGTCACATAGTGCACCTTTAACTCTAATTCCTGATCTGAAATGTGATGATTGATGTAGTCAGATGTTCTTTCTCTGTGTAAAGTTCTTTGTCAGTAAATCAGACAGTAACTAAAAATCAACTTGCGTTGTTTCTCTTACTAGTAGGATGAAAATAATCTGTTATTTATCGGTGATTAAATTTAATAGAGAAAGAAATCAATGAAAGCTCCCTTTGCAACCGTTTGAGCAGCACACGCTGAACCTGTCAATCAAACAGGAGAGTTTATCAGTGACTATCAGTTCAACAAATCTCTTAACTATATGTTTGCACGATTAGTGAAGACGAAAGCATTGCCGAGATCTAAATATAATGACATAGATCTAAATGTAATATAACACTTTTTACGATTAGTTAAACATGAGAGCTGTAATAGTAAAATGGTGCTAAAAGAGAGAGTAATACTTAGCTATTTCAAGTGGAAAGACGTTAGACAATCACAGCAGTGGGCGTTTACACTGAACTCTCACAGCAGACACGCCCCTTAAAACAGAGCGTTCAGAGCAGATGCTAAAATCAGGGTAGAAAAAATGCATTTTATTTATAAATTATATATTTTTTTATTTAAAAAGTATTCTAACATTTTAAGTGCACCCCAGGAAACGTCTCAGTTACGTATGTAACCCTCGTTCCCTGAGGAGGGAACGGAGACGTAACGTCAGTGACTGACGAATGGGGGTTTCGCTTAGAAGCCTATCAACTTCGAGATCTAGAAAGCACCCAATGGCAGTGCCAATGCCATGGGCATGCGGATTTTGCATAGCGGACTCCGCCCCACTGCGTGGGTATATCAGGAAGAACGCTGGCATGATCGCATTATGTTACCTGCTGAGGAGCCAAAGCTGAACTCCCGGCCGTTTCAGCGGTACAGAGGATGTGGCAGAGGGACGTTACGTCTCTGTTCCCTCCTCAGAGAACGAGGGTTACATACGTAACCGAGATGTTTCCTTTCGTTCAGTCACTCCGAGTAACGTCAGTGACTGACGAATAGGGGTCCCAATATAATCACACACTCGGCTGTCTTCCAGTGCCCTGCGTAAGTGCGAGTTCCCTGTCGTAAGACTAGTACAGAAGAAGGACTCCCATTTAGCACAGGAATACCAAGGTACACTGGGAAGCATATTCCAGGTGGAAGTATGCGCCAAGCTGCCTACCCGTAGGGAGGAACCATGCACACAGAGGCACCTGGCCTGACACGAGGGTCTGGGCTTAAGGGCAGACTTACTGGTGTCAGCGTCGACAGTGCTGGAGGAGCTCAGGGCTTCCAGGAAGCTCACCTCAGAATATATCGCGCGTATCCAGTCCGTGGAGTGGAATGGCGAGCAAGCGAAGACACCTGAGCCTAGTCCTTTATGGCCACTTGTAGAGGCGAGTACATAGTCGGACACAGGCTCCACTCAGAGATGGTAGAATCTGGCGAATGTGTTCGGTGTCGCCCAGCCTGCAGCTCTGCAGATGTCTGTTAGCGAAGCGCCATGCGCTAGAGCCCAAGAGGAGGCCACACTCCAGGTGGAGTGAGCCCTGACTGCAAGGGGGCATGGGTGCCCTGCTGCTGGTACGCCAAAACAATGGTGTCCACTATCCAGTGAGACAGCCTTTGTTTTGAGAGAGCCTTTCCCTTCAGCTTCCCACCATAACAGACAAAGAGCTGGTCTGAGGTCCTGAAACACTGCGTTCTGTCTACGTAAGCACGGAGAGCGCGTAGTGGACAGAGCAGTGCCAAGGCTGGGTCTGCCTCCTCCAAAGGCAGCGCTAGCAGGTTCACCACCTGGTCTCTGAACGGAGTGGTGGGAACCATGGGCACATATCCAGGCCGGGGTCTCAGGATCACGTGAGAGTTAGCCGGCCCGAATTCCAGGCACGCTTCGTCAACCGAAAATGCCTGCAGGTCCCCTACCCTCTTGATGGAGGCCAACGCGGTCAGGAGCACCGTCTTCATACACAGTAACTTAAGCTCCACTGACCGCAATGGCTCGAAGGGAGGCCTCTGCAGAGCATCTAACACTACTGAGAGGTCCCAAGAGGGCACGAGTGGAGTGCGAGGAGGATTTAGTCTCCTTGCTCCCCTCAGGAACCTGATGACCAGGTCGTGCTGACCTACCTTTTTGTTGTCCAGGAGGTTGTGGTGGGCAGATATGGCGGCCACGTATACATACTTTAAGGGTGGAAGGAGACAACCTTCGATCCAACCCTTCTTGGAGAAGCACGGACCTGATCGGGCATTTCCAGGGGTCTTCTTGGCGAGAAGAGTACCAGGTGACGAAGAGGTTCCACTTCAACGCATAGGCATGTCTGGTAGACTGCCGCGTCCCATCCAGGAGCCACATGTGGAGGTTCCACAGATCGGGACGCGGGTGCCAAAGGGTGCCCCGTCTCTGAGATAGGAGGTCCTTCCTCAGAGGGATCGGCCAGGGAGGGGCTGTCGCAAGGAGTAAGAGTTCCGGGAACCAGGTCCGGCCGTGCCAAAATGGGGCGACCAAAAGGACCTGCTCCTTGTCCTCCCTGATCTTGCCCGTGGCCAGCTGTGCGCCAGAGCATCCGTACCGAGCGTGCCCTCGGTCAGGGAGTAAAACAGGCGGCAGTGGGAAGAGTCATGGGAGGCAAACAGATCTACCTATGCGTCGCCGAACTGTTCCCAAATAAGCTGGACCATCTGGGGATGGAGTCGCCAATCCCCAGGGAGTGGCTGATACCGTGAGAGCTCGTCGGCTGCACGGTTCAGTTCTCCCAGGATATGGACAGCACGAAGGGACCTCAGATGCTTCTGACTCCATAGGACGAGATGGCGGGCGAATTGAGACATCCGGCGGGAGCATAGACCCCCTGGTGGTTGATGTACGCTACTGTGGCCGTGTTGTCTGTCCTGACTAGCACATGTTGACCCTTGAGCAACACTCGGAAGCGGTGCAGGGCGAACCGTCCTGCCAGCAACTCAAGGGGTCTATGCTCTGCCCAGGGGCTGGCGACAAAGAGGGATGCGAGTGGCGGGACCCAGGGGCGGCGCACACTGTCATCGCCGGTCTCTGGCTGCTCAGGGATGGGTTCGTCAGTTCTGGTTACTGCTGACCCGAGGGCCAACAGCTGAAAAAAAGATTCTCCCCGGCCCTCCACCAGGGGAAGGAGTGGCCCTGCCACCATCTCCTAGAAAGAACTGCCCATCCCTGAGCTGTCCGCGTCAGGAGCGCTGCTTAGCCTGGCGTTTGTTTGCGGGCTGCGGGGCTGGAACGGACTGGGGCGCCTTCCTGCGGCTTCCTCAGCATGGCCCCGGTGAAGGCTGCTGCTGGGGTGGCGCACGAGGGGTTGAAGCCACTGGAGTGCGCCCTTGGCGGCAAGCAGACTGAGACTGCGCGAGCGGCTGAGTGGAGGCAGCAGCTGGCCGCCGGGGCAGTATGTGCTTGATAGCCTCAGTCTGCTCTTGGGCGGCTGAGAACTGTTGGGCGAAGCTCTCAACTGCGCTGCCGAATAGCCCAGTCTGGGATATGGGAGCGTCGAGGAACCGGGTCCGCTCGTCGTCACGCACATCGGCCAGACTGAGCCACAGGTGTCTCTCCTGGACCACAGCTGTGGACATCACCTGACCCAGGGAGCATGCGGTCACCTTCGTCGCCCGGAGAGCGAGGTTGGCGGCGGCATGCAACTCATTTCTGAGTCCTGGGTCAGCCCCACCCTCGTGCATGTTGCACAGCAACTTGGCCTGGTAGGCCTGAAGAGCCGCCATGGCATGCAAAGAGGCGGCAGCCTGCCCCGCAGCTCTGTAGGATTTCGCCACCACGGTTAATGTGAATCTACAGGCTTTGGAGGGGTGCTTAGGGTCACCACACCAAGTCGTAGCACTCTGCGGACACAGTTGCATCGCAACAGAGCGCTCGACTGGGGTAACCCCAGTGTACCCTACGGCCACGGCCCCATCGAGGGTAGTGAAGGCGGAGGAGATTGCGAAACGGTCACGGGAAGCCCAAGGGGACTCCCAGGACCGTGCGAGCACCTCATGCACCTCCAGGAAGAAAGGTATCGGGGGGATGGACGGACAGGTGTCCGCACGCGCCGCCCCCAAAGACCAATCGTCCAGCCTTGAGCGCTCAGGTCGGGGCGGAGGGTTCCACTCCAACCCAAGACTCGCGGCTGCCCGGGAAAGCACGGCTGTCAACTCTGGGTCCGACACGGGCAATGCTGCGCCACCCGGAGCCGCGTCATCATCCTCAGAGGACTCCAGCCCACCGTGTGATGCGGCGATCGACATCTCCTCGTCTTCCCCGCCCCCAAGCGAGACAGTCGGGACGGCGGTTCTGGTGCATGAGAGGGGGGTGTGGGCCGAGGCATGAGCGTCTGAGCTTTATTCCACACCATCACCCTCAGATCACCTTGGCCACCAGCCAAAGTGCCGCCTCTCGCGGAGACCGCAGATTGGGGTGTGGCAGAGGGGACTCTCACCCCGGCGGCTGCACGGAGATCACTTGAGTCTCGACCGTAACACAGAGATGGGCATGTTCCCACAATGGAAACATGACTCATCCACGAGCGCTGCCTGAGCGTGCTGTAAGCCCAAGCACGTCAGACAGTGCTCATGCCCATCAGAAGGCGGCAGAGACCGACCGCACCCAGATGCACACGGGCGAGACATCCTGACAAGGACGCGCCGCGTGTGAGCTCTTTTAGTGAAAGGAAAACCTTGCAGTCGATGCCGAAGAGCCTAGGGAAACACACACCAGCTGGATGCAGACCACTGCAAAGATCAGCAGGCAGGAAGTATGCGATCGCTGGAACGCGCCGTAACACCAACACCGACTGGAAGGCTGCATAACATAATATAATTATTATTATTGTTATTATTATTGTGATTATTATTATTATTATCATTATTTTCTTTCTTTTTTTTTTACTGGAACAAACAATTATTACACTAAATAATATATTTCATGTTGCTTTAACTCCATTTAGATTCATTCCACAAATGTACCCTAAAATGCAGTGTAGAAGATTTGAAGAAAAAGGAAAAAGAAAAAAAGAACTGCAAATTCCATCTGGGCATAATGATGATGACATAATATATTTCCATTACGGCATCATAAGATAGAAAATGAAAAACATAATTTGCCCAGTGTGAGATCCCGTACAGGCTATGCGTTCCTCCATTTGCATTGCTTCTGTCCTATCATTCCTCACGCTAATTACTCCTTGATCTATAGCTTATCCTTATCAAGCTGTCTATATCCTATACATGCTACTGTACTCTCATCTGCCGTTCTGTCCCAGTGATATACAACCCATTTGTGGTATCTGAATGAACACCTTTTTTTCGAGTCTACAAGATTCTGCAGCCAATTTGGAAAACTATTAGTTAACTGGTTCCACAATCCTAGAAAAGTGTGTATGTTTCTCTGCAGTAACCAGTGATGATTTCAGAAATCACTTGAGCAGGTGCAGGGGAATGGGAGGGGGGTTTGCGTGACATGGTGTAGAGTGGACATGCAGGCGATCCTCTCTCCACTAATTTCATTCCACCTGTGTCCCTGTGCTCAAGAGAGGCCATTTGAAGTTAGAATTGGTATCTTGACACGACCGTATGAGGAGAGGAAATGAGAAATGAGATTTGTGGCCACTCTAACACCCACAAACAACACCCACAAACGCCAATGTGACTGATTGCTCTGACAAGTTAGCAAGTTGTTTGTGTGAGTTTGTCAAGCATTTTTGATGGTTTCTCTCACTCCATACAGCAGCCGCACAATTGGTGGGGACGCAAAACACACATCTCTTTATTTTAAAGTCGACACTGCTCACTGCTGTTTGCTGCTATCAGACTTTCATATTTAATACAACATATGGAGATGTTCTTTTCCAATGCCTGGATTATTATACTTAAAAACTTTATATGTTTGAGGTCAGTAAGATTTTGTAAATGTCTACTCACCAGACAAATACTCACCAACACAGCATTTATCTGATCAAAATACATTAAAAACAGTAATACTGTGAAATGTTAAAGGGTTAGTTCACCCAAAAAAATGTAATTCTGTCATTAATTACTCACCCTCATGTCATTTGACACCCGTAAGACCTCCGTTCATCTTCGGAACACAAATAAAGAACAATGACATTTCCTCTCTCAAGACCCATAAAGGTACTAAAGACGTCGTTACAAACTCCATCTCACTACAAAAGTTCTACAATAATTATAGAACCACTGGAGTGAGAAAGACCTTTTCATTTTTGGGTGAACGAACCCTTTAATACAACTGAAAATAGCTGTTTTCTACAACCCCAAATCCGGAAAAAGTTGGCACAATATGGAAAACGCAAATAAAAAAAGAAAGTAGTGCTTTCTAAATTTACTTTGATTTTGTATTTCATTGCAGACAATATTAACACACAATATTTCATGTTTTGTCTGGTCAACTTCATGTCATTTTTAAATATGCATCCTTTCCAGTCATTCAGACCTGCAACACATTTCAAAAAAAGCTGGGACAGGAGCAATTTAGGGCTAGTAATGAGGTAAAATGGTTAAATAATAATGTGATTTGACACAGGTGATGTCAACAGGTGATTGTGATTATGATTTGGTACAAAAGCAGCATCCAAGAAAGGTCTAATCCTTTCTGCATCAAGAATCGTCATTCATCTATAAGCGATATCACCACATGGGCTCAGGACTACTTTGGCAAACCTTTGTCAAGTACCAAAATACGTAGTTACATCCACAAATGCCAGTTAAAAATGTACTGTGCCAAAAGGAAGCCTTATGTTAACAGTGTCCAGAAGCGGCGTCGACTTCTCTGGGCTCGGAGGGATCTGGGATGGACCATCACACAGTGGAAATGTGTACTGTGGTCAGATGAATCAGTATTTCAGGTATTTTTTGGGAGGAATGGACGCCGTGTGCTCTGGACCAAAGAAGAAAAGGATCATCCAGACTGTTACCAGCAACAAGTCCAAAAGCCAGGGTCTGTCATGGTATGGGGTTGTGTCAGTGCCCTTGGCAAAGGTAACTTGCACTGGAAGAGGGTACGGGTACTTGACTGGCCGGCCTGCAGTCTGACCTGTCTCCAATAGAGAATGTATGGCACATTTTGAAGCGCAAATTGCGACAACGAAGACCCCGTACTGTTGCCCACCTTAAGACTTGTTTCCAGGAAGAATGGGACAAAATGACACCTGAAACATCACTTGGTGTCTTCAGTCCCTAAATGTCTTTTAAGTGTTGTGAAAAGGAATGGCAACATTACAAAGTGGCAAATGCTTTACTGTCCCAACTTTTTTTTAAATGTGTTGCAGGTCTGAATGACAGGAAAGGATGCATATTTAAAAATGACATGAAGTTGACCAGACAAAACATGAAATATTTTTTGTTCATATTGTCTGCAATACAAGTCAAAGTAAATTAAGAAATCACTTCTTTTTTTATTTATTTGCGTTTTCCAGACTGTCCCAACTTTTTTCTGATTTGGGGTTGTATGTGAACATTTTAAATGATAATTTATTCCTCAGATACAAAACTGCATTATTCCTTCATGTCACACGATCCTTCAGAAATCATTCTAATATGCAGATTTGCTGCTCAAGAAGCTTTTCTTTTTATCAGTGTTGAAAACAGTTGTGCGGTTTAACTTTTTTTTTCAAGAATTTTGAATGAATAGAAAGTTTAAAAGAACAGCATTTGTTTGAAATAGAATCCTTTTGGAGTGGTTATTTCAGTCAAAGTTGCAGCAGTCCTGTGGGCGAAAATGTCTTGTTCATGCTGGTGGTCAGAGGAGAATGGGCCGATAGCTGATAGAAGAGCAACTTTGACTGAAATAACCACTCGTTACAACTTAGGTATGCAGCAAAGCATTTGTGAAGCCACAACAGGCACATCCTTGAGGCGGATGGGCTACATCAGCAGAAGACCCCACCGGGTACAACTCATCTCCACTACAAATAGGAAAAAGAGGCTACACCAAAACTGGACAGTTGAAGACTTGAAAAATTATGCCTGGTCTGATGAGTCTCGATTTCTGTTGAGACATTCAGATGGTAGAGTCAGAATTTGGCGTAAACAGAATGAGAACATGGATCCATCATGCCTTGTTACCACTGTGCAGGCTGGTGGTGGTGGTGTAATGGTATGGGGGATGTTTTCTTGGCACACTTTAGGCCCCTTAGTGCCAATCGGGCATCGTTTAAATGCCATGACCTACCAGAGCATATTTTCTGACCATGTCCATCCCTTTATGACCACCATGTACCCATCCTCTGATGGCTGCTTCCTGCAGGATAATGCACCATGTCACCAAGCTCAAATCATTTCAAATTGTTTTCTTGAACATGACAATGAATTCACTGTACCATAATGGCCCCCACAGTCACCAGGTCTCAACCCAACAGAGCATCTTTGGGATGTGGTGGAACGGGAGCTTCTTGCTCTGGATGTGCATCCCACAAATCTCCATCAACTGCAAGATGCTATCCTATCAATATGGGCCAACATTTCTAAAGAATGCTTTCAGCACATTGTTGAATCAATGCCACATAGAATTAAGGCAGTTCTGAAGGCGAAAGGGGGTCAAACAAAGTATTATTATGGTATTCCTAATAATCCTTCAAGTGAGTATATATATATGAATGAAAAAATCAGTAACAATGATGTAAAGACAACTGATTACTACAACTATTTTAAGATATTGCACTTATGTCTGACAAAGTGTTTACATGCATTTGCATTTTTAGGAACATGGGAGAAAAAAATTATTAGTGCTGGTATATCCTGGAATTTGTTTAGAAAATGTGTTTGGCTAATTATAAGTGTGAGGGGACAGTTAAAATGAAATGTCTCAATTTAATGGAGCTGCTCCCGGTGTTAAAAGATCTGCAAGTGAGGGTGAACTCTGCTAATATGACCACGTTTAATGGCTGTTGCTTCATTATCTGTTCAAGAAGCAATTAAAATAACTTCAAAGTGGGTTTTTTCCTAAAAATAAATAAATAAATAATAGAATATAGAAAAAAAGAGAAAGGATAAAATGGCACAAAATGAATCCCGAAATAAATGCAGATTGCATCCAGGAATACAGCACAGCATAGTCATATAAGAATGAGCAACAATTTCCTTTTTTTTTTTTTTTACAATTTGCCTCATTATAATGTTTCTTCTCCAAAATAGATCTAAAGTTAAGCCCGATAAATTATAAACAAGCTAATTTTCATCCTTGCATCTGGCTTACTGGTGCTTGATTGCTTTGTGAGCGCTGTTAATTGCCAATTAGGAGAGGCCTGCTACACCAATCACAACAGAGAGAAAATGACTCCAGTCCCAAACAACAGCACACAGCAAGGACAAAATAAACGGAGGAGGGTAAACAATGCAGATCACATCAGAACTTATAGTATGTGTCAAACTGAAAAGAATTCAATCAGACCGTATTTAACTTTCCATAGATCATGCTGCATTTTTGTCCTAAATGTTCCGTAGCATCTGCATATGTGTTTAATAAATAAATAAACACATTTAAATCCTGTGAATTTTAAGTGTATGGTCATGCAGTCTAACAATATTAACTTAGCATTGAGACCTGTGCTTTACACAATTTTTTCCTTTTTTGGAAAATATTTGTTCACACACATCCTATCTCCAAGATGTATTGATCTGGAGATCGGGTCTTTGGCTCCTCTCCAAAGTCAAAACTGTCATGTCAAAAGCATCAAATTGCAACTCACAAAATCCTTTAAACAATGAACAATGACTACATTTACACTTGCACCAATAATGCGACTGTTAAAAATAATCAGAGTAAATCGCAGTAAGATGTTTACACGACATGAGCAGAACTCTTCACTCCAGTTGGTGTTCTTTGAGCCGTCTAGATGGAGACGGAAACTGCGCAGCGAGTTGAGTTGACAGAGTTTAGTGATTTGGAGAAAAGAAAACTTCAGAATAATCAACTGTTCAAATGTTACGTGCTATACACGTCCAGAATTTACGGTAATCACTGTCATTCTTCCTCTCAAGACCATTCTCTTTCATCCATTTCTGACGGTCTGCCAGCTACTGCCGTCTGGGGATTTGTAGGTAAGTGAAGAATGTTTTTGGACTAAGTCTTTTATGCTCACCAAGGCTTCATAATACTGTGAAATATTACAATTTAACATAATTTCATTTACTTAGATATATTTTAAAATGGAATGTTATGGCAAAGCTGAATTTTCAGCATCATTACTCCAGTCTTTAGTGTCACATGACCGTTCAGAAATCATTCTAATATGATGATTTGCTGCTCAAGAAGCAGTAATTTTATTCAGGATTATTTTGAACAGTAGCGTAAGGTTAGAGATGAACTTCCAGAAGTTAATGGACACGTGGTGATTTGAGTGGTGCTTAATGCTGTGTCACAGAAATCAATTTTTTTTTTTTTGTTAGCTGACTGTATCCAAGGAACAGTTCACCCATAAATGATATGCCTTTGTCATCATTTACTCACCCTAATGACATACAAAGCCCACGACATCAATGGAACACAAAAGTAAGATGTGCAAAAGTGAAATGGAAATGAATAGTGACCACAGGCTGTAAAGAGAAGAAGGCTTTCAGTGAGTAATGATAATTTCGGGCCACTTTCAAAGCTATCGAATTGCTGCAAAACGGAGAATAGTGTGCAATGGAGAGCAGCTAGTAAAATAAAGTAAAAGATGTGCAGGTAACCCTCATTCCAATGGCCTCAAGAGGCGCACTAGTGCTTTTTAGCACCATTAGCGCCTTTAGGAGTCCCATGTGGGTAAACCGCTTCGGAGCGGTGCAAGTAGAGCCGGAGGGGTTACACATGCATGAAATTACATGAAATATTTTCTCAAAATGATATTGCATAATTTTTCACATGCTTTTTAGACATTAACATTGGCCTAGTCCTGCATCTTTCTGGTGCAAGTGGTTTAAATTGTTCGGTCCCTGATGAAAACTTAAAATATGATGGTGTCTCCATCTCTTAAAGGGTGCCTATTATGCACCTTTTTAAAATTCTCAGATGTCCACAGAGTATGTATGTGAAGTTTCAGATCAAAATTCCTAACAGATCATTAAATACACCATTTTGAAAATGCCAATTTTTGAATTTGAGGAAAAATGAGCTGTTTTGTGTGTCTCCTTTAAATGCAAATGAGCTGCTGCTCCCCACCCCCAGAGGGCGGAGCCTTCACAGCTCATGAACATGATACATCTGTATACATCTCCATCTGTATACACCATTTTGATCATCTCTATCGCAGACACGCTCATGTAACATTGCAAATCATCATCATCATCATGAAATATTATCATCTACATGCGTTTTAAAGCCAGTTCACTGCTCCTATCAATCTATAATCAATCCTGCTCCTAGAGGGCCACTGTCCCGCAGAGTTTAGCTCCAACTTTCAGCAACACACACCTGCCTTTAAGTTTCTTGTATGCCAAGTAAGACCTTGAATAGCTGGTTCATGTGTGTTTAATCAACAGATTCTCACTACCAACTCATCACATATTGACATTTGGTCACGACCCTTTTAGCGTAATTTTTTGATGGAGGATACTCCATTGATTTCAGTGAGAAACCTTTCGGCAACATAAACAGACGCATTGGGCATGGGAATGTTAGCATCATGATGCAATTATATATTGGGTTATGATTTTGCCACTATGTTGCGTTGGAGTTATTCTCAATTTAAACAGTCAGCATAATCAGTCAACCCCATCCCTAAACCTATTTGTGTATTATATTATATAAAACACAGGATATAACAGGCAGATACGACTGCAGGCACAAGTTATTCAAAAAGTACAAATATAATATATACAAATAAGTGTTCTGAGGCCAAACGATTGATTTGTGTGAAGAAAAGACCCATGTGCCGTAGATCATGCACACATTAAAAAGTTGCCGCCTGAAGAAAAGTTATGTCAGCTTTGATAGTGAAATGCCATTAGCTCTCGTGTGTTTCGTGACCAATTGCATCATTACGTCAGCTTTGATAGCGAAATTGCATTGGCTTTCGTGTGTTTCATGACTGATTTGCATCATGCTAAAGAGTCGGGTGTATCTTTTGAATGAGATATGACTGCGTGCGTTCACGGAGCGGCGGGATTTCAGCGATTAAAACATTAAGACCAAATCTGTTCTTTACATGTATATATCGCATGACTTCAGAAGACTTGGAATGCAACATGACAATATTTGATATTGTTTTTTGGTCATTTCTTGCAATAAAAACCTGTGATTGTACAATGTAAAAAAATTGGGGGGAAAATTGTGACAATTGATCATTACATATTGGCCTAATAAGTTACTTCCAAAAATATGCATTGTACTAATTATAGCTTAAGGTCTTCACTCAAAATTAAAATTGTATATTCACCGAACATATTTAATTGTGTTCAGTCAATCTATTAAGTCGAAGTGAAAAATCCATGTTGGGTGAACAAGTCCAATGGCGAAAATCTCTATACGCATGCGCAAAATGCGCCCAAGGAAAACCGTTCGTGTGGAGATTTCAAACGCGGATGCGCGGCCCACGCGCGGGGAAGAGCCAGCAGAGCCAAACCAGCCGGTGCTGAAGACCGAAACAAACATTCCCAAGAGAATAGAGATATTCATCATCACAAGACGTTGGTGAGTATTGAGAACTGAAATTATTCTCCAGAGTGTTGCTTTATGACCCGGAATGAAGTTTAAAAGACATTTTGTAGAATCACGAGTTCACGCATTCATTGTTTTCATGAGTGTGTTCTCGGGTAACGTTACCACATAATTAACTTATCTAATGGTAGCCAATAGTTTTATTTTCCTCATGTCTTTTATGTCTAAAATATTAGGTAATAAGTATGAAGTCATTTGTGTGATATGTGCGCCATGTGACCGTTGAACACGGTGCCGTTAGACTCCGTCGGCCTCTCTCAGGGCTCAATTGCCTTTCAAACACGTCAAGCTCGTGATTTTCTTATTCGTCCATTAATTCGTCTCATCCTCATTATATAATGAAGTAACTTCTGTTCTGTCACCTGCCAGATGTGATGCTGCATTTTCTTCATCACATCAAGACAGCCTGTTATGCAGAGGACTTCTTGTATGTATTCAGAGTATTTCCTTATTGAAAATAATATATTTTCACCAAATATCCTGTGTTGGAATTGACTTGTTAATAAAGTAATGTGATAAAATATCAACCCTGTTGTCTGTGTTCATTTTGCTAACTATATTTATGTTTTTAGTCATTTTTGTCTTTTGGGACAGTGAGAAATAAGCAATTGTTACTACAATTTAAAATGTTTAATTGGCCAAATTGTATCAATCAGAAATTTGGCCAACTGAAAAATTTAGATATGACCAGTCACTAGAAAATTTTAAATTGGAGGAACTGAAATTTTTAAAGTGTTGGTAAAATACATTTTTCCATTGGGTCAACATATTATTTCTAATCGAGCCCATGTTAACAGACTGTTGCCACAATTAAAAAAAATTCAATTCACAGAAATTCAATTTGGCCAATTAAAAAATATAGATGTGACCGGTCACTAGAAAATTTTAAATTGGAGAGGCCTGAAATGTTTTACAGTGTACTTTATTAGCCTGCTATGTGTTTTATGTTGTTTAGGGTAGGATTGGGGTTAGTTGCTCCAAAATATAAAAGTAGCCTGAATATTTATAAAATCATGTCTACTTTTACAAATTCAGCTGCTTTAAAACAATCTGCATTGTAAAAAGCGCAATATAAATAAAGGTGAGGTGAGTTGACTTGACAAATGCAAAGAATTAAACGCCTCTTAACAAGTGAAATCAAAGGAGTACCATGTGCATTAAAAATTGTGCATTACTTCACTTTTGATACTTTGGCAGTACGCTGTCATGAGATCGTGTTGTAGAAATCTCATGGGGAAATACATCGCAAGAAGTGTGGAGATCCTGTTCTTCTTGACACTCTTCCAGCTCTTCCAGAAAGATGATAAAAACTACAGATCAAGAGAGCTGAAAGATGGGCCTCAGCATCTGGTGATATATTTTTAATAACATTAATAGACTGCTGGCTTTGAGGATGATGACCCAGAAAGAGGCCAAATGAAGAATGTGTGTGAAAGAGAGACAGAGTGTATAAGACAACAGCAGGCTTTGACAAGTGAAAGGAAGGGTGTATTGGAGTGTGTTAGAGCGTGCTTGTGTACTCTAGGAGAATGAATGGATGGCCGAGTGGGTTTGCAGAGCGTGAATGAAGCCAAGCAGGCTAAGAAAAAAAAGACAGGGACGAGGGACTGAACGGGCAGCTCTCTCCAGTTCTAAACTGCTGGCAACACACTGGATGCATTTTAATAGCAGCCCAGAAAAGAGCTGAATATTACATGAGCACACATAGACTTGAATTTTTGAATTTTTCATCCCAGTTCAGTTCATTAAGCTTATCCTTTTATGATCTGAGCGCAGTCTGAGTCTGTGATGACTGACCACAGACGGCCTGCAGCTAAATGTGGTTGTCTCTCCTCTCCTGAGTGCCTAATTCTGTTCTGTTCACACAAAGTTTGGTTATAATGGAGACTGATAACCCCATTTGTCCAGGGATTTCACAAATGTTCATTAAATCTATGTAGTTGGCATAATACAGCACTGAATAACTAATTATTAAGTCAAGTGACCTAATTAGAAACATGACACAGAGACTTAAAGGTGTGCTTAGTCATTTTTTTCGCATTAAAAAGTTCAACACAAAGAAATGAATAGCATTTATAAAATATGTATTTACACTTTATTTTGATAGTCCACTTTAGACATTCTAATTACTATAAGTTACTTTTCAACTATATATATATTTCAACTATATATATATTTCATATAAATATATATTATCACTTTATCATTTCAGTAGCCTAAAAACTGATTTATTTTACACAGAGCCAGTCATCCAACTCTATCCCATGACCAATTTGAACGTATTTGTATGAGGTGGCTAATTCATACGAATTCGTACAACCTCACTCATATGAATTTCTACAATTTGTCTATACTGCAGTGAGGGGTAGGCAAGTCGGAGCTAAACTCTGCAGGACAGTGGCCCTCTAGAAGTAGGATTGGACACCCCTGTCCTAATTAAACTAAGGCCTAATCCTGGCTTAACATAAGCCCTATCTGTGAAACCAAAACATAGAATTATATTTTAAAGGATTCACAATTGCAAATGAATGCTTTTCTCTCAAAATCTGTTAAATCACTGATAACAGGTGCCAATCATTGACTGGCAGCAGTTTACCCCACACAGGTGGCAACCAATGTTGCGCTGCAAAGCACTGTAACTTTAATTAAAATATGACTCAGCAGATTAAAGTCACAATTTATATTTGTTTTAAGAAGTGTTATCAAAAAAATACATTCACATACCTTACCTTTTGTTTGTTTTGAATGTGAAAACATGAGGGGGATATGATGCCTTTTACTCACTGGTGAAAGATATTTAATTCCCACCTTTGGTTCTTAGAAAGGGAGGAAAAGTAATTAGTCATAGAAACTGTTACATGATGATCCACTGCTGTGTCAAATGACCTATTGATCACAATGGAGGTGTAATGTTCTGTCAGCTGTCACAGGCCTGCAAAAATGAAAAATGTGGGAATGACATTTTTTTAAATATTAATTTTAATAAATATTAACCAATAATTGTATCCCTTAAACTGCATCTTCAATCACCAAAATAAAAAAAAAAAAAATAAAATATATATATATATATATATATATATATAAACTCACCTAAAGGATTATTAGGAACACAATACTAATACTGTGTTTGACCCCCTTTCGCCTTTAATTCTGCCTTAATTCTACGTGGGATTGATTCAACAAGGTGCTGAAAGCATTCTTTTGAAATGTTGGCCCATATTGATAGGATAACATCTTGCAGTTGATGGAGATTTGTGGGATGCACATCCAGGGCACGAAGCTCCCGTTCCACCACATCCCAAAGATGCTCTGTTGGGTTGAGATCTGGTGACTGTGGGGGCCATTTTAGTACAGTGAACTCATTGTCATGTTCAAGAAACCAATTTGAAATGATTCGAGCTTTGTGACATGGTGCATTATCCTGCAGGAAGTAGCCATCAGAGGATGGGTACATGGTGGTCATAAAGGGATGGACATGGTCAGAAACAATGCTCAGGTAGGCCGTGGCATTTAAACTAAGGGGCCTAAAGTGTGCCAAGAAAACATCCCCACACCATTACCACCACCACCAGCCTGCACAGTGGTAACAAGGCATGATGGATCCATGTTCTCATTCTGTTTACGCCAAATTACTCTACCATCGCTCCAATTCTACATTTTCCAGTCTTCAACTGTCCAAATTTGGTGAGCTAGTGCAAAAGTATAGCCTCTTTTTCCTATTTGTAGTGGAGATGAGGGTACCCGTGGGTCTTCTGCGGTTGTAGCCCATCCACCTTAAGGTTGTGCGTGTTGTGGATTCGCAAATGCTTTGCTGCATACCTCAGTTGTGTGAGTGGTTATTTCAGTCAAAGTTGCTCTTCTATCAGCTTGAATCAGTCGGCCCAATCTCTTCTGACCTCTAGCATCAACAAGACATTTTCGCCCCACAGGGCTGCTGCATACTGGATGTTTTTCCCTTTTCACTCCATTCTTTGTAAACCCTAGAAATGGTTGTGCGTGAAAATTCCAGTAACTGAGCAGATTGTGAAATATTCAGTCCAGCCCGTCTGGCACCAACAACCATGCCACGCTCAAAATTGCTTAAATCACCTTTCTTTCCCATTCTGACATTCAGTTCGGAGTTCAGGAGATTGTCTTGACCAGGACCAGACCCTAAATGCATTGAAGCAACTGCCATGTGATTGGTTGATTAGGTAATTGCATTAATGAGAAATTGAACAGGTGTTCTTAATAATCCTTAAGGTGAGTGTGTATATATATATATATATATATATATATATATATATATATATATATATATATATATATATATATATATATATATAACCAAAACCAATATAATTTACTCACCCCCATGTCATCCAAGATGTTCATGTCTTTCATATCAGTCCAAAAGAAAATGAGGTTTTTGAGGAAAAATGTCTCTCCATATGGTGGACTTCAACGGGAACCAACGGGTTGAAGGTCCAGATTGCAGTTTCAATGCAGCTTCAAAAGGCTTATCTAGTAAAACGACAAAACCTTTTTTTTTTTAAATACTTTTTAACCCCAAATGCTCAGCTCAAATTGCACAGCAAACATGCAAAGCATAAGTCAAATGAAAACAGCGATGTCGGATGATTTTGAAGTTGATGAGATGGAGTTTTTTGCCTACCCTACATTTTTAGATTTGTACACAGACGAATGTCACACATGACCTTTCCAAGGTGATAACATAATGTGTGAATTCATGGACAATTTAGTATAATTATAAGCTATTACAATATTTAAAATATGACATGTTTTTGGTGAGTTGATAATGTAATCATTTTGTCATAATGTAAAACTTATTACATTATGAGCTCAAGATTTTATTACATTTTGAGAAAATGATTACATTATGAAAATTTTATTACATTATGTGTAGTTTTTACATTATGTGCAGTTATCCCATTATGGGTTGCTACAGACCCTTATTCCTGGGATCGTGTAGAGCCCTTGAAGCTGCACTGAAACTGCAATTTGGACTTTCAACCCGTCGGTTCCCATTGAAGTCCAGTATATGGTGAAAAATCCTGGAATGTCTTCCAACGTAATTTCTTTTCGACTGAATTTTGGATGACATGGGGGTGAGTAAATTATCAGGCATTTTTAAATCTGAATTGAGCAATCCTTTAAAATAGCCTGAATGTAACTCTACACCCTTGCTTAATTTCATGAATATGCTAATTAGTCCCGCCAACACTCAATTAGAAATACAGTCGGCCAACTTACTGAGGTAAACGCTGCAACGCTGGACACAATTGTTATAAATAGTAGTTAACATTTTGCTTGACAATGTTACTAAACAGCTAATAATGTGTTATTAGCTAATGTTACATAAACCATGTCTCCTAAGAAATGCTTTGAACAACTCAGAAAAGAAAGGCATATTTTTCATCAGAACATCGTAATATACATCTTCGGGCATTTTCACACCTGAAAGTCCACACCAAGGTCCGAACCAATGTTCATGTTTTGATACATTGTATACATTCGGTTTGGTTTCACACTGCAATTATGCGAGCGCGTCCAGTCATCATCAGTTATGTGGGCTGCATCTTAACATTGATTGGTTTGTTAGTGGACGTGCGTCTTAAGTCAGCGTGTTGTCAATTCAACGGGTAACTTTGACAAGATGAATGAAGTGAACAGACGCATATGGTTGCCTCTATGCTGTTATTGCTATGGCATTACTATCTGCGGCACCAACTATATTCGCCAAATGAACGTCCTCGTTGTGTGAACATTTTATCGGAGAAGACTCAGACCATATTTGAATTAAAAACCTTGTGCTACAGCTTTTGCTACATTTGATATTAACCTTGTGCTACATTTTTCCTGCTATTTTCTGTGATAGTTCTGGTAGTTCTGTCTTCTGTTGTTTGGGGTATGCGGAAACCGCTGGAACTTCCTGTAAATGGTCTGAAAGTCCAAACCATACAGACAATGCTTTCACACTAGCAACGAACTGAACCTTTGTTAAGTTTGATCCGGACCAAGACTACTTCTTTTCGTCGGACCAAATTTCGTCTGTTTGATCCGGACCGTGGTCCGACGTTTCACACCTGTAATTTTGATTCGGACCAAACTGAAAAGTCCGAAAATCCGGACCAAACAAGGTAGGTGTGAAAACACCCGTTTACATAATTCAACCGCTATATTGCTAAATCTACTGGGATAACGTGGCTTCTCGAGACTCATCCACTGCTTCAGAGAATAGTTAATGATATGCTAAAGCCTGCCCGCACGCTGACGTGATTGGTTACAAGGCACTGTAGTTTGTGATGTCAGAAACCCAGTTGATTTCAAATTGTGTTTTTGAGACTGTCGCTGCAGTTTAAAAGAGAAAATATTCAATGGTGTTGACTTATGAATTTGCACAGGGTTCATCTTAAAGCATATTAAAAACACCTCATGGACATATAAACAACATTAAAAAACTTGATTTTCACCACAGGGGTCTTTGATATAATACATTTTAACATAATATAATTTGCATTAGTTAATGCATAATTAATTTTATAATTAAACTAATGCACACAAATCTATAAATATCTATAAATAATATTGCACTCATTAATAAATAATTAAGATGAATAAAAATATTTATTATTAGTCCATGATCCCTAGTGCATTAACTAATGTTACCATAACAGCCTTATTGTAAAGTTATGCTTTTCTTACACATATTATAATTTGTTATAGTTTGGTTTGCTTTATGTGGCTAATGTTTTTAGTTGAATAAATAAATATTGACTTACACACAGCCTAATTTGCTCTTCACAGAGCCATGAACTGATCAGATTATTTTAGCCCAGATGGCGAGGACAGACCACACAAACACACACTCACACTTCCCATCATTCACAGCCTCTCACAGACAAACAACTGAAAGCATACGGCGGCGTGAAACTCCTAATCCAAAACTGCACGGAAAATTCCCCCAAAAGAGAGAAAAAACATGGATGATTGAAAAGTGGGTTACAACACTAACAACAGAGGCACGAGCTCCTCGCTCAGCAGGAGGAGGGATGTAAATCACGTGCATTAGCATGCCATGTTGGACGTGTAAATTATTTTCCTGTGAAAGTGTGAGTAATATGATGCGTCGTCCTACCCGATTATATTTATGCACTGCTCAGGCAGTGTCATTGCGCTTAACTAATTCATCACAATCCAAGTAAAAATGAGCCAGTGGAGCTATAACTAACCAAACCGGGACAATCAAAATAAACCACAGTCCCTTTTTTCTACCTTCTCTCTCTCTCTCTGAACCAAGAATATTCAGGCCAGCCATTGTAAGCGAGACTCGCAGAGTAGGAAAATGTACGCTTGGACATTTATTATTTAAGGCATAATTATATGCAGGGTCGCTGTGTCAGCCTGCTACTGTGACTGAGACTTTTCATTAGGGTGGTTTGTCATACACTCCGGGCCTCGGGCCGTCACACACTGCTCCATCCCGGCCGATTCGCTCCTAACTGTGGAGTACTAATGAAAAGAGTCTGACGTGGATGAAAGGGAAGGAGTGTTATCCTCCGTTTTACTGGCTTTTCCACAGTTCTTCTTTCCTCTGAGACTCAATTTTAATGTCAAGTGATTCTGATTGGATTTTAGCGGAATTAAATTAGAAGAGGAAAGGAGGGAAGAAGTAGGAGAGGAATGACATTAAGGCGGAAAGACACACGTATAGACCTCTTTAATTCATTTTCCTTAACATCGGCCAGAGAGGAGGCCCGGGAGCTACTTTTCATTCAGTCACATTCAGACGCTAATTTATCGATGGAGCCGGAACCTGGAGGTCCAATCTGAGGGAATTCCCCCATTTTTAGCTCATCATTATTTTGTGTTGCCGACCAAATTAAAGGGTATAAAAGTCAATTATATTAATCCGCCAAACTCAATTCATTACATATCAAACCTTCCAGGGCGTTTCGTGGAAGAAAAGTCTTCAGAGCCTTAAAGGGGAGTCTGTACATCAGCCGGGCTCGCTTCATTTGCGGCAAAATCATCCCTGATCATGGGGAAGTTTTCTTTTGCCACTTACATGTCCCCCTTTTCTCAAATTAGCCCCCTGTAGTCTATTCAGGGCCTTTATGCTGCGAGCAGCATTTAAATAATGACTTGTCTTAAGTGAGTGGATAATTATTGAAGGGAGGTTAAGTGGTTTACTCAAAGGCACAGAAAGGCCAATCCCCAACAGAGATTCACTAGTGTTCACTAATGAATTTGACTGAATGTGGCGTAAACTGTGGGGAAGCAAAATGATCTCTACCCAGCCGCTTAAGGAATCAAGACTTTGGATAATATGTAGAGAAACTGTTCAAAATGTAGAGAGAAAATGGCCATATTCACTTGTAATTTGGTACAATTTGCAAATGTAAATTGGCTCACATGGACATAAATGTGTTCTTTAAACGACATTATATGAATATTGTATACAGTATACAATATTCTTCCTATCTTTCTTTGAGGAACATGGTTTTTAAATATTTCAATAATTTTCTCACGTATTTATTGGCAAACTGGTGATCCTCGGCCCATCTTTGCTCCTAAAGGATTAGACCTTTCTTAGATGCTGCTTTTGTACCAAATCATAATTACAATCACCTGTTGACATCACCTGTTTCAAATCACATCATTATTTAACCATTTTACCTCATTACTAGCCCTAAATTGCTCCTGTCCCAACTTTTTTTGAAATGTGTTGCAGGTCTGAATGACAGGAAAGGATGCATATTTACAAATGACATGAAGTTGACCAGACAAAACATGACATATTTTGTGTTCATATTGTCTGCAATGAAATACAAGTCAAAGTAAATTTAGAAAGCACTACTTTCTTTTTTTATTTGCGTTTTCCATACTTCCCATTTTTTTCTGATTTGGGGTTGTGTGTGTATATATATACACACTACCAGTCAAAATATTGAGAATGGTAAGATTTTGAGTAGTGAGTAAGAATTTCCTGCTCACCAAGGCTGCATTTATGCTTTTAAAAATACAAAAAAAGCTGAATTTTGAGCATCATGACTCTTCAGTCTTCATGTCACATGACCCTTCAGAAATCATTCTGATATAATGAATTGCTGCTCAAGAAACATTTATGATCATTATGAATGTTGAAAACAGGATTCTTTGATGAATAGAAAGTTCAAAGGAACAGTATTTATCTGAAATTGAAAGCTTTTGTAACATTGTACTACCATTCAAAGGGTTTGGGTCGGTAAGATTTTTTTTAAATTATTATTAATTATTTTTTATTAACATTTTTGGGAGAAAGAACTTAAATAAATGAATACATTTATTCCGCAAGGGTGCATTAAATTGATCAAGCGACAGTATAGACATTTATAATGTTGCAAAAACTTTATATCTCAGATAAGTGCTGTTATTTTGAACTTCCTATTCATTAAATAATCCTGAAAGAAATTCAGCTTTGACATCACAGGAATAAATTACATTTTAAAATATATTCAAATAGAAAAAAATATTGTACAATAATACTGTTTTTGCTGTATTTTGGATCATATAAAATAGTTTCCAAGCGTTTTACGGGTAGTGTATATATATATATATATATATATATATATATATATATATATATATATATATATATATATATATATATATATATATATATATATATATATATATATATATACGTAAACAATCAAACTTTTTTCGATTTGACAGCACTATAGTTTTACTAGTTTTATTACATTTATCTTTGGTACTACGAAAGGTTATAACATCTTCATGCATCATTTTTCAATATCTAAAGCACTCAATGCAAAAACACCATACTTCAAAAATATTCTAGACTTGAGAAAACCCCATTAATTTATCCTCAACGGGCAGTGTTTTCCCTGTGAGAAGTTTTGAAGTGCATTTTTTCATTATCTAGCGTCTTCTCATTGGTCAGTGTCCACTTGAGAAACTTGGAGTGCCTGATAGTTGCACGGCCATACGGGCATATAGGCAGTGGAGATTAAACTCACATGCTTTTACCAGCATGTCAATTCACACAAGACTGATTTTACCTGTTATTTCTTCAGGACATATTATAGCAGGTAAAAGTTGCAGTAATTACCGGCACTAGAGCGTGCAGCCTGTAAAAAGCTCTGGTGATTATTACATGACCCCACCTACACATATAAAACTAATCCCGTCTGAATATGGCTTCAGGGGAACACTGACTTGGGCTCTTGTGACTGGTTTTATTTGCTTTTCTGCTATAGCCAGAGACGGATTATGCCATTGACATGCCCTGGGCACAGATGTCTCATGGGCTTTTAACACAGGACACATTCCTGCATTAAAAGTAGCAAGACGGAGCGGAACAGAACTGAACAGAAGGTGTTTATTTAAGTGTTAATTAACCCCCATGCATTGTTGTTATAAAAAACAAATGTATTTATGAATTTTATGTACCTGTCTGAACTTCTATTTATCATATATTAACGCACACACACACACACACAGTGTTGGGTCAGCATGGGCTCCCTGACTAATATGCCACTATGCAGCCCCATACGCAACAAACATAATGTTTATGTCTGATCTTTGTAAGTATCTGTTTGTCTGTTTATATATCATCTATCCACACACACAATAGACATAATGATTTTTATTCTGTACAAACGGTATATTCTATCCCTTAACCCTAAACCTACTCATCACAGAAAACTTTCTTCATTTTCACATTTCTTAAAAAAAACATCACTCAGTTATTTTCCTAATGGGGACCCCATACAAAATTTCCCCACAAGAATAAGGATTTTGGATACTGCCATCACACACACACACACACACACACACACACACACACACACACACACACACACACACACACACACACACACACACACACACACACACACACACACACACACACACACACACACACACACACACACAACATGTTTGTTTTTGTGAAATGTGGGGACATTCCATAGGCGTAATGCATTTTATACTGTACAAACCATATTTTCTATCCCCTACACTGCCCCTGCCCCTAAACCTACCCATCACAGGAGACTTTGCAGTTTACTTTCTGTGAAAAACCTCATCCTGTGTGATTTATAAGCATTTTGAAAAGTGGGGACATGGGGAACGTCCTCATATTTCACCCTCTTTTGTAATACCAATGTCATACCCATGTCATTATACACATTTGTGTCCTGATATTTCACAAAAACATGCCCACACACACACACACACACACACACACACACACACACACACACACACAAGATGCTTTGACCAACTTTTTTTATCCACAAATATGTTATATAATAATAATTTGTTACATTTTTATAGCACTTTTCAAGGCACTCAAAGCACTTTACATATAGAAGGGGGGCATCTCCTCAACCACCACCAATGTGCAGCATCCACCTGGATGATGCGACGGCAGCCAGAACGCTCACCACACACCAGCTGATTGGTGGAGAGGAGACAGAGTGACGAAGCCAATCTGTATATGGGGATGATTAGGAGGCCATGGTGGACAGAGGCCAATGGGCAAATTTGGAAATATAAAATATAAGTTCATTTCCATCATAAATAGTAGGCTAATTCTTAAAAAAAAAAGGCTTACAGATCTAAACATTATGAATTTCTGCCCCAGAGAGAATGATGAATGAGAGACTGCGACTTTAAAGCCATCAACTAAACAAAAGAGTGGACACTGTTAAAGAGCATTAAATCAGTTTAGTAAATTTAGTAAAAAACATTTTTACTAAAAGAGATACAGGCAAAACATATAATGTGTTTAAACAAAACCAAAAAAAAAAGATTTACTCTGCTGTGCTAATGAGGGCATGAGCTGTTCCATCCAGAAATTTTAAAGCAAGAATCTGTCATGGAAATAAGAAGGTAGCAAATCTTTTATGCACCCACTCCTATTAAGCCAATATAAATAATTATAAAAATATATATAATTATTTATTTAATTCATAAAAGACACCACTTGTAAACCGAAGACGCCGGCAGGTACATCATGCTGCTAATGAATATTGTGTTTGGCCTGTTTTGGTAGAATAAATAGCGAGTTTCATTCAAAGAGAACACAGAGGCAGCAGAGTGAATCAGCAGACTTCAAAACGAAAGAAATCATCTTGATTCATATTAGCAGACTCTTAATGTTGTTGATCTAATTAGACTAGCGCTGATGACAGGGAGAGATGATGGGGTTACGTCAGGTCTGTGTTCATAGGCGAGCTTTTGACAGATGTAAATTACCCAGCTCTCTCATGATCTTAGCAGATACAAACACACACGCAGCACTTCTCACTCAATTAGTGGCCTCTCTCCACGCTCAAAACAAAGGCCTCAGCCTGAGGATACAATGATGTTTTCTCAAAGACAACCAGACAAAACAGATGGAGGAAAGCCAACATGCTATTATCACAGCCACTGGTTATGCACATGAAACATCAATAGGGTAGTTCCTGTTATGCAGTATATTTTCATTTCAATCATAATTTTAAAATGCAACATAAAATATTAAACACGCAGGTTTTACATTTGCATTTAGAAAACGCAACGTGACTTGCAATAGAGGAACTTAAGCAATTTGTCACAGAGCCAACATTATTCATATAACGTCAGGTTTAGAAAGAGGTGACGTGAAGTGCAAGCAGAAGAATAGGATTTTAATGACTAAATGGCAATAGGAAAACATTATTAGCGGTGGTTTTTATGATTGTGGTTGTTTTGTGGTATTAACTGTTTTAAAAAAATCCATCCTGTTTGAGCAAATTTATAAAAATCTGTAGTTCTACCAGAAAGACTCGGGAGAATAATACTGTGACAATTATCCATTTATTTACAACCCAGCAATAAATAAAGTACTTTGGGATAGGCCCCGTCCGTAGCTCGCAATCTGAGGGTCCGGACTCTGCATATCCTGCCTGAAGACGAAGGCAGATGCGCGGCAAACCCCCCCTGTGAGGTATGGAAGGGACCATCCTGGTGGTGGTGGGGTGGATGTAGGGAAGGATTTGACTTGGAGGTGGTGGGGAGGATGGCGGTGCATTGGAGCGTCAGCATCTGCAAACTCAGACATGAGTAAGTACCGATCTTTTATACCCAAGTGGATAGATAACAAAGTTGAAGTGACGTGATAATTAAGTCTTCCTGGCAGAACTTATGCTAAAGCTTTCATTTTCATTTGATTGAAATTTTGGATTTTGTAAAAAACAACAACAAATAAAACAAAATTATACTGATTAATAAATTATTAATAATACTATTACTAATACTAATTACAGCAATATTAACAATACGTTTTATACTCTACCGTTCAAAATTTTGAAGTTGGTAAGATTTGGAAGGAAATCTCTTCTGTCCACCAAGGCGGCAATTATTTGATCAAAATACAGTAAAAACAATACAGTAAAAATTTTACAATTTTAAAGAACTGTTTTGTGTCTTAATATTTATTCCTGTGCTGGGAAATCTGAATTTTCCGTATCATTACTGCAGTTTAAGTCACATGATCCTTCAGAAATCATACTAATATGCTGATTTGTTACTCAAGAAATTTTTTAAATTAGACTATAATTTACTCACCCTCAAGTCATCCTAGGTGCATATGACATCCTTCTTTCAGACAAATAAAATCTGAGTTATATTAAAAATGTCCTGGCTCTTCAAAGCTTTATAAGGCAGTGACTGTTGGGTCAGTTTTGAAGTCATGAAAGTGCATCTATCCATCATATAACTGCTTGGAAGAGGTGGACCAGAGCGCGGTTCGGTTGGGCTTGAGCACTAACTCATTCTAATGACAGCAAACACAAAACCATTACTACTTGGACACACTTTTAGATCAAATCAAGTATATTTAGGTTTATAACGGGCCTGGTTCTCACCTTATTGATGAATTGTAGTTTGCGAGTAAAGCTGCAAATTCCTCCATCAAAGTCAGCTGGCTCCATAATAATCTTCTGATACGTGCAGTGCAGTCAAGTGAAAACCGTTGCGCGGCATAAATTATAAATCTATTAGGCAGTCTATTAGTGAAAGTGATTTTCTTCCTGTCTTCTTCAAAACAAAAAGTTGCATCGTGAATGACGTAAGCGTGCACTGGCCCGGTACGTTAAGTGCAATATGAGTGCAGGTCAGCGGGGGAGTGGGGAGGGGGAACAATCGCGCCCGGCCACGGTAAAAGGCAACCGTGCCCAGTGTGAGTACACCCTAATATAACTTTAATTTTATTCGTCTGAAAGTCATATTCACCTAGAATGACTTGAGGATGAGTAAATCATGGGCTAATTTTTATTTTGGGTGAACTAACTCTTTAAAATGATCAATGTCGAAAACAGTTGTGCAGCGTAATATTTTTGTGGAAACTGACACTTTTTTTCAAGTTTCTTTGATGAATAGAAAGATCAAAAGAACAGCATTCATTTGAACCGTCTTTTACTGTCACCTTTGATCAATTTAATGCATCCTTGCTGAATAAAAGTATATTAGTGTGGTGTATTAGCTCGAAAATGGAGTACAACAAAAGCATAAAAATGCTGCCAAGCTCAGAATGTCCTGTATAAGAGTATAAGAAGATTACCCAATGGTTACATAGAGCTATAGTCGCATGTTCTCACTCAAATCGAAGCTGTGTTGTAAAGATCTTTGTGAGCATTCAGAACATGAGCACTATACCACACCTCCATTCTTTTACAAGATCTACTATGTCTGGCTTGATGAAGGCGCTGATGTCTGGTCTCCATTATGGCTGCAGATAAGGGCTCTTTGATTGACACTAGGTATTAAAGTGCCACCTGTGGTGAACATTATGGCGATAAGAAGTGTTAGTGAGTCTGTTTCTTTGTGTGTTATTGAAAAGGTTCATTAAGATTCAATCCCAAAGGGTTGGAGTTTGTCACATCCAATGGCACTATGTGGCTATGCACCTAAATAAATGCAGCTACACATTTGTTTAGTTTTGCAGTAATGGACACCATAAATGTCTCTGTGTGATCAGCAGCATGTGTGGCTTAACATTGATCACCACAATTAACTTGTTCCTCCTGGAAACTGCATGATTACAATGGGACAATGGAAGTGGATGGGTTTGATCCATGATTAAATATTCACTGCTTCAAAAGTACGGCCTCGTTTGCCAATCTTTTCTGTCTATATATTTTCAAATTGGATAACTTTTCCATTTTTACAGTACAATAAGGTTTGATTAGTTAAAGGCACAGTATGCAAATTTCGCAGCTAGAGGATGCTATTCAAAACAAAGTCGTAGCTTGATGATGCCATGAATGAGCGTGGAATCATGGGAGTTGTAGTCTAGTCTTACCTCCACAGCCGATGGAAAGGAATCTGGCGAACTAGGGCAGAAATCATGTTCATGAATGAACAAATATATTCAAGTTTTATTAACATTACGGACAGGTACTTCTGCTCTTTTCATTGCGTATATGGGGTAATGTGGTGCTGTATTACATGGCTAAACCAATCATACTAATTATGTTGATAAATGTATATCCAAACAGTTGCTCGACTGTATAATAAAATACACACTATATTAAAGTGTCTTTGGACGTGGTGGACGGTTGCAATTTAAAACCTCCCCTTCTAGATGCTGATACAATTTACACAGTGCTCCTTTAAGGCACACTGTAAATAATAAATCAATAAATTATTATTTCTTATTATTAATTATTGCTTATTACCCAGACATTATCCAGTAATCCAGCAATTAGCCCTATCACACAATGCAATGAAGTGCAAAATACAGGAAAAAACCTGTAAAAAAGAAATACGGAAAAATCTGTTAAATTATTACAGTACATTGTGCACTATTTTATTTTTTTATTTATTTTTTTGTCTATGTAATTGTTCACCATTTGACAATCCTTTATTCTAAAAAGCACACGTAGAACCAATGCACTAAAAATATTTCTGTTCCGAGTTTAAAAGTCAAGAATAGTGAATGTCAATAACATGCTGAGAAGATAACATCTTGATAAGTATTTTTGCTTATCTGGTTTTGACTAAGCTCCACTAAGCCATAAGGCCAGCAGGAAATGCTGGCACCAGTCGTTCTCTACTAAACCCTGAGCATCTTGCTCAACTCACCTCAAGCTCTGTAGAAAGGAAACCTTTCCAGATTTTTTTGTATGAAGGCGCCACATCATGTTTCATAGATGTGGCTCAAGACACACAAAGCAGGCCTGAGTGGAAACCCCTCGCTCCCACTTCCAGGTGTTTCAGATCGATAAAACCATGTTGTTTTCAATGAAGTAGAGTAAAGCATTCACAAGTGATTTGGAAGAAGAGAGGCTTCCGTCTACATCCTGTTACAGCCTTGTGATCTGGGAAATTGCACATGCTCTGTGGAAATTGACATCATGCAGAATTCCCCTCTGGCTCTCTTCACATTGCATTGTTTCAGCCGTGTTATGGGATTTGGTTTCAAGCTCCTCTCCTCTCACCATGCTCCAGTTCACTCCTGTTCCTGATTCCCTCATGCTCGCTGCTGCCTCTTCTCCATCTGTTTCTCCTATCCTAATGGACCGGTAATGAAGCACCTCTTTTTTGCCCTTGATTTTTTTTTTTTTTTTGGGATCCCTAATCGCTAATCATGAAAACCACTATGCAATGAGAAATTACAGCGTTGTGGTTGAACTGCTCCTCCCTCAGCCAATCAGAGGTATCATGTGGCCTTCTGCCCTTCCATGCAGAAACTTTTATTTTACTTTAATACAAAAGATATTTAGACAAACTCAGTTGTGCTATATCAACATGTAGTTTATCAGTGAATAATAATAAACCTGCCCTGCAAACATGAATAATTTACACAATAATTTATATTTAAATTAAATTGGCCACACTTCACAGGAAGTTGAAACAGGCCAGCGGGGAAGTGGGGAAGAGGGACAACCACGCTTGGGCACGGTACAAGGCAATAGTGCTTAGTGTGAGTACACCCTTAAAGGTAGATTTTTAGCTGTTTTCCAGCTGTATTTACACCGTTTAATCATTGCTTTGGTTGTTAGGTTTAGTAACTTGCCATTTTTAAACATTTGGAGTTCATTTTCCACTTAAAATACAAAAAAAATGTCCACTGAATGTTACTGTCAGTGTGTATTGTCTACCAAGTAGGCTATTGAGGTCTCTGTGTTCAGGTGTAGCATCACTACTATTACATAGATAGTGTGTCATATCTATTGTGTTATTTACTTAGATGTCTCTAAGTAAATCATACACTTTAGAAGCATGATTTAATTCCGTGTTATATAGTTTGAGTAAAAAGTATTTCAAAGGAAACTTTAATTAGAAATTACTCAAAAAGGGAATGTGTTTAAAAAGATTACGAAATTTGCTGTCTCTGTTTCCATCCAACTGCATTTTACAGATAAAACGGTGGGCATAATGACATCATCCCTAAAAAATCTGCATTGTCGCACACTGAAGAAAAAAACCCCAAGTAAAACATACTTAATTTTTCTTTGTCAACACTAAAAAGTGCTGGGTTTAAAACAACCCAAGTTGGGTTTAATATGGACAAACCCAGCAATTGGGTTGTTTTAAGCAAACATTTAACCCAACAAAACAACCCATTACTGAGTTTGTCCATTTTCAACCCACCTTGGGTTGTTTTTACCCCATAGGTAACTGTAGTTGACAAATAACTCTCCCACTAAACAATATTCTCCCCACTGGATGTAATATCACATATAGCACAAGACATGCCAACAACAGCATGACCTTTTTCTCACATCCCATCGCCTACACGTGCAAACTCAGGTTGAATAATTACAGTTATTGTGATGTTCAAAATATTTCAGAATACTGTTCCTGAGGTCTTATTCTGGGGCAAGAACATCTGAAAATTTGATTAAGTCTTGATTAGGGTACGCAAAAAAGTATCTTCAGCATTAAACAGATATTAACATATTTATGTACATTAAGCAACTCTGGTTTTTAAAGTTGGCTCTCTATTTGTCACTTATTGACTTTAGTGTGGAGCTGACACTGTATGACTAGGATAAATCAGGTCAGTCAGGTCACAAGGGCTAATACTCAGTCTAAAAATCAATGAAGACACAATGCTGAAGGGTTTGAGTAAGTTTCATCTCAAATGCTCACTTACACTTTAATATCAAAGAGTATTTTTTTTTTATATAAAAGGTTGCTGCGGTAAAAAGGCTGCTTCATTGATTTAATGGAAGCTAAGACCCCACAACTTTGCTCAAAGGTAAACTTTAGCATTCGTCACACTGGAGAGACTTAAAGCCCAAATTAGTAATTTCAGTTATGCATTCATCTTTAGGAATTGTATTTATTTTTTTGCTCATATGTGATATGTGTTTTTCATAACAGTATGAGAAGTACAAACCACATGGAATCAGATATTTTCGAAAGATTCTGATTTGGGCCACTTTCATGGCTATGTTCTCACTGTGAGACTTAGTGGTCAATTTTGGATTTACAATTTTTGGATCATATACATTTTTTTATTGTTTCAAAAGTGACTAATATCAGATTCCAGTATGATGGTCCTTGACCAACCCGCATGCACAAAAGAACAATAAAAAGATGTCACGCCGAATGCTGTCATACGGAACCAAACATGGAGGACATTAAAGTAAGCGATTACGCGTTTATTTATTGTGTGATCTGCATGCCAGGCAATATTAAAAACAAAGAGGAGGATGCGGAAAAAAAGAGAGCCATCGTGTTTTGCTTGTATATAGAGCTGTCACTGTAATACTTATGAGCTCTGACACATCACTGTCCTTCCACTGACTACCTTTCACAACTGTCTTGATTACTTTGGGTATGTAAAATCTTTGAAGAGACTCCCGTGAGAACTGTGACGAATGTTCATCTAGAAAACGTAAAAGTCGCATTAATTCTAATTTGACGGTTCAGACTGAGGTCGCATTGCTAAACATCTGCCCTTTATCAAATTTAGGACCACATATGGAAGTGGCCCAAATCTGAATTGAAAAGTATTATGAAGTACAGTGACAGCTCTATAGCACTACAAGCAAACTGTATGAAAAAAGATCCTCGTCTGCATCCTCCTTATAGCCTGCGCACAAATTCACCAGCTTCCACGGCACATCACCTTATAAATGTGGTAACACTTTACATTAAGGTTCCCTTTGCAAAGGGTTTATAAAGGTGTTTCTTAATGACTAATAACTCATTTACAAATGCATTGTAAATAGTTGATAAGCATTTATAACTGCAGGCATAAAAATACTGACTTTGACGCAATGCCTGCCAAATAGTCAGCCATTTTTAACTCACGTTATAAATGCTTAATAAATATTCACACGTATTTAACTCAATACCAGATTCATGAATCCTGAAGTGAACAGGTTCACAGGTTTCCGCCCCACATTACGGTTCACAGTTAACTAATATTGGAATTAAAATATTCATTATTAATATCTCATCAAGTTATCGTTGTGTTTTTATTTTTCAAAATAAAGTTTGATAATTTCAACTTGTTTTTATACACTGCTGTGAATAGACATCATGAGCTTTTTGTGGAATATCATGGGTAAGACAGTAACGTATGGCAAGGAACATTTTAAGAAAAGAGGCATCATGAGATATTAATGAAAAAACCACAAATACAACACCCTTCAGTCTCACTATGATGGTCTATTTTTTTGTTGCATCATGAAATAAATCAGGAATCTGGTATTGAGTTAAATAAGAGTGAATAAATACATTTATTAGCATGTGAGTTAAAAAGGGCTGACTATTTGGCAGGCATTGCATTAAAGTCACTTTTTTTATTCATGCAGTTATAACTGCTTATCAACATTTATAAATGTAAATGAGTTATTAGTCATTAACAAACACCTTTATAAACCCTTAATACACAACACTACAGTAACCTTTGTCTTTATCTCCGTATAATTCCATGTTGAATGCCATCTTTGTCATTGTTCTTTTGTGGTTCAGTTCAGGATCGTGACCTGTTCACACTCGAAAATGAAAAATTCTGATCTGAGCAATATATCAGAATTGAGCACTGAGGCTTGTAGTGTGATCGCAGCTAAATTCTCAGTGTTGTTATTGTAAAATGGGAACTTCAGCGCTGGGAAGATGAATGTGTATTTAAACTGGGTCATTTATGTAGTAGAAATGTGAAATTAGTTTTGAATTTGGTGCCTTCTAGACCAGAAAATTTATTTTTGGCTCATGTGGATGAAACTCAACAACTCCCAGAATGCACTTGCTTTGCTGCCCTAAGAGGCCACTCCCAAAGCCACGCCTACTGGTTCACTTGACCACCACGGCACCGCCCCTAACGTTGTTTTTCATTTTCTTAGTAATAAAACCATTTAGTTCAGTTAGAGAACAGACACTACAATTAAAAGCTGAACGTGTCTGTTCAATATAATGTGAGTGAGCCGAACGAGTGTCAGCAAAAACGGAGTCAGATTACATTCATCACGAGCGAAGAGCTGAGGTAAGCATCGGCGCAGTATACATTCATGGCACGGGTTCAGTCTGGCGCGTTTTAAAATCATGGCTATGGAAGCTTAACTTTCATAAGAATTCATTTGAAAAGTTGAAACACTCACTTTGCTCCGCACGCACCGCACCGCTCCGCTCCGTTTACCTGAATGCCCGCCGAGCAGAAGGCTGTGAGTGAGACCTGTGAGAAACATTTTAAGACGCAATTGCAGTGACGGAAACAAAGTTTCCATGCATAACAAATTTACTGAAACTTAAACTAAAATTAAAATAAGATCAAATTAAAATTA
This sequence comes from Gobiocypris rarus, assembly GCA_023029165.1. Lineage (NCBI taxonomy): Eukaryota > Metazoa > Chordata > Actinopteri > Cypriniformes > Gobionidae > Gobiocypris > Gobiocypris rarus. The sequence goes on from CM040919.1 coordinate 8,172,861, forward strand.
AATATTAATAAATACTTTGCCTCTTAGCAAATGCCAGCTCAAAGTGTCTGAAGCATGTGTGCTAACTGCTTTGCACCTTAAACACTCACTGTCGGTGGATTCTCAGGCATCTGTTAGCACACATCATTAGATGACACCATGTGAACATCCACCATTATAACAGCAACAGTGCCTGTACGTCTACGCATTCCGCCTTCTGACATCTAACATCTAACGCATGCACAGACCTTCCACAAGGACACTTCTGCATGACCTACTGTCGTCTAACTGTCACACAAATGGAGATGTTTTCTGTGTAAGTGAAAGAACAGAGGTAAGCCTCTAGGGTACAGACTTGCTGTTTTTGCACTGTTTGTTCAAATCATTCTCACACTTGACCTCCAACCACCCCGCATGCTAAAGGTCATTCTGTGTATGAACAAGAGGTGATGAGAGACTTCAGGGGAGCACTTCAGCTGCAGTTCATCACAAAGAGACAAATATCACACTGCAAACGATGCTGTGATGGTATATATGACAGTAGAAATGTCTTAACTGAAAGAGATTTTGTTATACTGTTTATACTGAGGGAGGACTTGTGAGCAGCAAGGAACATTAAATAAAATGCAACATTGTTTATGGTTGCCCAGCAATGCTGCACTATACACTATAGTCTTTAAAATAAAGGTTCAAATAGGGTTTTCTATGCAGACCCTAAAAAGGGGTATGGTGAAGAAAAAAAAATAAAAAATGAGACGGAGGAAAAAATATTTGTCTATGCTTTTGTTGCATTCATCTTATTAACAATCGCTCCAGAGGCCTTGCTCCGTTCCCACAACACTCGGTCCTGCTCTGCTTCATACTACAGTAACGTTTATAATCTCATCAATGAACTTGATTTCTGTCCCATTGTCCGATTCTTTTCCACCGGCTGTTAGGTGAAGACCACGTGTCCCAAGATTTTGCACTCAAACGTGGCATCATCAAACTACGCCTTTGTTTTGAATAGGCAACCTCTAGCGGATGGAAAAGTTACATAGTGTACCTTTAAGCCCCATTCACACCACCATCAACAAAGCGACATGATCCCATTCATTTCAATGGAGCACTGGTGACTTTCGGCGACACAAGCGACAGTGACCTTTGGCGACTAAATGTTGGCGTGGCAAGCGACGTGAGACGCGACAAAAGTTCAGAAATGTCAACTTTATGAAAATGAGAAGCTAATTTTGTGAGACACTCTCCAACAGCAGAATGTTACTTTTAATTATTTTAAGTCTAATTCCTAGTCAAATTAGAATGATATCTTAGTTTTATATATCCCTTGTGATTGAGTTTTCTAAAGAAATGGCCAGACGTGCAGTCTACCAATAACATTAGAGCGACAGCACTGGAAACGCCCATGATCGCCCACAATACAGAGACTAGTGACATATGGGGCTTTAGGGACTCTTAGCAGCAACGCCAAAGAAGAATCATTTATGGTTCACCAAAGAACCTTTCAGTGAACAGTTCTTTACTTTTTATTTGTCAGCAGTCATTTTAAGTAATCTGGCTGACTTTTGACAGGGCTTTCGTGAAACCTACAGATTCCGCATTTTTGTATCCCTGCCCACCGACAGTCTGATCTACTGAGGGTTATTAACAGAACAGTTATTGTAAGGTTAGGTTCATCAATGAAAATTGTACTGTACTTTATCAACTCTTTAAAGAACATTATTTTAAAAATGGAACACAACACCAACAGCTTTTTTTAACCTGTAAAATCTTTCAGCGTTTTACTTCAGAGGGTTGGGCTGAATGGCATGGAGGAAAGTAATTTTTTCTGAGATGTTAAACTTTTTATTTCGTAAAAAGTTATGAAGGTAATGTTGGAATAATGACATAGACATAGCCTGGCTACACCATATCATCTTGACAGCATTTGTCCCAGGCACTTTCTACTTTAACTGTGCCTTTTTCTCAAATTATTCTTACACTTTACAACAAATAAATAGCTTTTATAAAACCGTACAAGTCCTGATGACCGTTGAGAGTTGCTATGGCAACCGGGAACACATTCCAGCTGCTGGAGAGGCATTTCTGATGCGGCAGACAAACTGTGTGCGCATGTCACAAAATGATTGAAAACAGTCCACTGAATCTTTCAATCGGAATGATTTTAATCGGAATGACAAAACAAGTGTGCATGTAAACGTGGCTAGTGACAGTGCTCAGGAGAATTTTCAGCCTTTGAAAGGTCCTCATCTGAGGTGTGGTCATATTTTGCCTTTTACAAAAGTCCTGAGGGTAACTTAATCGAGGATACCAACCCTGTCAGCAGAACATGCAAAAAGAAAGTCAAAGCAATAGAAGGAAACACTTTAAATCTGCAGAGTCGTCTTTGTCACCCACTGTTGTAAAGTGAACGCAAGGGAAGTTGACTTTGACCTCAATAGTCCACTATGTCTGGGAAATAATTGGACACAAAATTTTGAGGTTCATTATTTTATTTCACTCTCTTGTAATTAACGTGAAGCTTCCGCAAAGAAAAAGTTTGCAGCAAGTGGCTTTGAGCCTATTACGAACTAACAAGTTTAAACAAGACTATTAAGGGTGACATTTAAGGGATAATAATGTATATTTATTATACACTTATTACACAGATTTTCTTTACCACATACAGGTCCTTCTAAAAAATGTGCATATTGTGATAAAAGTTCATTATTTTCCATAATGTAATGATAAAAATTAAACTTTCATATATTTTAGATTCATTGCACACCAACAGAAATATTTCAGGTATTTTATTGCTTTAATACTGATGATTTTGGCATACAGCTCATGAAACCCCAAAAAATCTAAAAAAAATTAGAATATCATGAAAAGGTTCTCTGAACAAACTATTAACCTAATCATCTGAATCAACTAATTAACTCTAAACACCTGCAAAAGATTCCTGAGGCTTTTAAAAACTCCCAGCCTGGTTCATTACTCAAAACCACAATCATGGGTAAGACTGCCGACCTGACTGCTGTCCAGAAGGCCATCATTGACACCCTCAAGCGAGAGGGTAAGACACAGAAAGACATTTCTGAACAAATAGGCTGTTCCCAGAGTGCTGTATCAAGGCACCTCAGTGGGAAGTCTGTGGGAAGGAAAAAGTGTGGCAAAAAACGCTGCACAACCAGAAGAGGTGACCGGACCCTGAGGAAGATTGTGGAGAAGGACCGATTCCAGACCTTGGGGACCTGCGGAAGCAGTGGACTGAGTCTGGGTAGAAACATCCAGAGCCACCGTGCACAGGCGTGTGCAGGAAATGGGCTACAGGTGCCGCATTCCCCAGGTCAAGCCACTTTTGAACCAGAAACAGCGGCAGAAGCGTCTGACTTGGGCTACAGAGAAGCAGCACTGGACTGTCGCTCAAATTTTGCATGTCATTCAGAAATCAAGGTGCCAGAGTCTGGAGGAAGACTGGGGAGAAGGAAATGCCAAAATGCCTGAAGTCCAGTGTCAAGTACCCACAGTCAGTGATGGTCTGGGGTGCCATGTCAGCTGCTGGTGTTGGTCCACTGTGTTTTATCAAGGGCAGGGTCAATGCAGCTAGCTATCAGGAGATTTTGGAGCACTTCATGCTTCCATCTGCTGAAAAGCTTTATGGAGATGAAGATTTAGTTTTTCAGCACGACCTGGCACCTGCTCACAGTGCCAAAACCACTGGTAAATGGTTTACTGACCATGGTATTACTGTGCTCAATTGGCCTGCCAACTTTCCTGACCTGAACCCCATAGAGAATCTGTGGGATATTGTGATGTGAAAGTTGAGAGATGCAAGACCCAACACTCTGGATGAGCTTAAGGCCGCTATCGAAGCATCCTGGGCCTCCATAACACCTCAGCAGTGCCACAGGCTGATTGCCTCCATGCCACGCCGCATTGAAGCAGTCATTTCTGCAAAAGGATTCCCGACCAAGTATTGAGTGCATAACTGAACATAATTATTTGAAGGTTGACTTTTTTGTATTAAAACACTTTTCTTTAATTGGTCGGATTAAATATGCTAATTGTTTGAGATAGGAATTTTGGGTTTTCATGAGCTGTATGCCAAAATCATCAGTATTAAAACAATAAAAGACCTGAAATATTTCAGTTGGTGTGCAATGAATCTAAAATATATGAAAGTTTAATTTTTATCATTACATTATGGAAAATAATGAACTTTTATCACAACATGCTAATTTTTTAGAAGGACCTGTAAATAATTACGGGGACATTTTAATTGAGATTAATGTTTTAAAACTTACCTGTTTATTATTCCATTTTTTACAATGCATTCGTCCAGACAAGATGATCACAACAAGTTATAGTAATTATAGTAATAATCATATCAGTAGTAAAGTCAATACAGTATTAAGTATTAATTTTCAATACAATCAAAAACAGCTAGTTTCATTTGAATGAAATGAGAGAGCGCGTCCGTTGTGATACATGTGATAGGGAAGAGTGGCGTAATGTGAGATACCCCCTGTATCTGGTCAACAGATCACATTTGTGGTCATATGACCATTATGTTTTCAAGCCCCTCCAATTTCCCCTTGGCCATGAAGGAGAGGACCTCATGTTGCTGTGGCAATGTTTTTTTTCTTTCTCAAAAATATACATATTTTTTGCATGTAAAAGTACATTTTCTCGCTGTCAACATAATCAACTGTTGTGCCAAAGCAAATTGATTCAGGTAAAAAAAAAAAAAAACGTAATTCATACATGATGATGAACTACCGACATATAAAACCATGTGATAATGCTAGCTGAAGATTAGCCTGAATTGCTAAGTGAGACTGTTTTTTCTAAAAATGTGGTGGTGGGATAAAGTGAGATAAATGCTGTGGGTTAAAGTGAGACATGAGGCACAAGTTAAGTTTAGTCTTAAACATATTTTAATGTAATATTACATTACATATGTTTTATTTTTAATGTCATGAACACTGTAGAAAAGCCATCATGCCAAAGCAATACACCAGGAAGACAACCTGGGGCACATCCTAAAAGTGATGTGGTGAAGAAGGTGCCTCAACCTAAAAGACCTGAAGGAACCACACGGAGAGAGAAACTCCTCATCTTTCCCTGTAACCTTCAGGGCTGAGTAGAGTAGGCCTAGTTGTAAAGTATGACAGTAGGATGATGTTGTAATCCAGGTGGGTCTGGTCCTGTGTTCTGATTGTCCTTTGCTCTGACCCCCAGACACTGGCTGGCTCTAAGGGTCCTGTGTTCTGACCCCCAGACTAGTTCTATCTGTCATGTGAATGTTAATTAAAACATTTTGAATTATATTATGTTGTATTTGATTTTGTTCAGAGTTACTTTCAAGTGTTTAGGAAAAATAAATAAAAATAAATTGCTTAATTGACCAATCCCCATGATTCTGTTCCCAGTCCGACATTAGTTCTGGAATATGTGGTTGTCAAGCTAGCTGTCAGGATTCTTACTGTTACAACATGTGTTGTTATGGTAGCTTCAGAGTGGAAAAAGTAAATGGTTCACTTTACCCCTTGATTTCTTTGGTCTGCCTCAGTTTACACCTAAACTGGGGTAAAGTGAGACACAAGACAACTTTTTTTAAAACAATCATATTTTCACTGACCTTCGTCCTGAATACATTATGATACTTTTCATTGCTAGGAAACATCCTGAATTAATGGGAAATGTGTCAATTTTATATAATTTTAGCTTGCTTAGAGGGGAGCAAATGTAAAAAAAAATGTCTCACTTTACCCCACTCTCCCCTTCACCGGAAATGTCACCGAATATAAATTTTGTTTAAAAAAGTGCATAGAGCTGCTTGTTTTATTTGTTTGTTGATTTTCAAATATTAAACTAGTTTAGATGTTTTCAGTGCGCGCATGAGTTCATTTTAACAAAACCGTGATAATAATCGTGATAATTTGGGTCACTATAATTGTGATGTGAAATTTTCATACCGTCCCATCCCTAATTCAGAAAGAATGAAATGAAACTTCAGCTAAATATCTGATTGAAATATCTAGAATGCATATGGTGTTAATGGTGCTCTTGTAGGATTTTGATTGTCATTTATGTAAAATAAAAATAAGTCAAAATGGCATAGAAAAACATTTGTAATGTTACAAACCTCTTTAAAGTCATTCAACGTCACGTGTTAGTTTCTTTAAAAATAAAAATAAAAAATTATAAATTTTTCTTGGAATTTCCAGTCAGTATACTGTATATAATATACTCATACAAGATTTTGTCATACCACAGATAAAATGCAATTCTGAGTGACCCTGTGTGGGTTTGTAACATCTGTGAGCACACTGCTTTCTTCGCTTATTCAAACTCACTCTCAGGCTGAGGGTAAAGCCCAAGTGGATTTAACATTGGCTTTAGGTGACCCAGATAAAGCTACATCCATCCAGCAGTGTCTGAGCCACAGATAAAACCTCTTTTCCTCTGCTTACTTGATTAGCATGCCATTTACTTTCGCCTTATGACCTGCATCAGTTTCAAAGCCATACAATGCACACGTATCAATGTCGATAGGATTTTTTAATATTCAGATTCAATGATAGTGAACCCACCACTGCAGAGGTTGCACTGAAGAGGTCCCTTTTATCTTTGCAAAGCTCTACACACACACACACACACACACACACACACACACACACACACACACACACACACACACACACACACTTATCTCCATGATAAACCATCTGATAATATTCTTGCTATCAATGAACTCACAAAGGGCACGCACACACACACACAAGCATGGATATGCAGGCACACACCAATCCATAGACAACAGGGACACATTAAAGCACTATCAAATTTGTTACACCTGGATAGGCACACACTGTCAATCAGTCTTAATTCAGATTAAAGGGCACTCTTACAGAGATTTCCAATGCAGTATTTATAAAGTGCTTACAAGGGCCTGAGATGATGATCATCAAATCAGAAAGCTGATAGTTCCAACCTCCTCCACAGATTAGCTGGTTCTGCCAGACACAAAGCACAGTGGGAGATTTTTTTTTAAGTTTAATGGATTCAATCCTATGAACATTGTCAAAAATATTTTACTTAAATGGGAACCCAGATAGCAGATGGGGGGTGGGGGATGGGGTTGTTGACACCGCCTCGGATGTACCCTGGGCCTGCGAGGGGCAATGGGGGGGATGTGGCGAGGTGGGCGAGCGAGAGACTTGGGAGGAGCGTGCAAGACTGGTGCGTGATTGAGAATCCTATCATGAGGGAGCCCGGAGGCATTTAAGGACGAGCGACACCAGTGAAGGATGAGAGGGGACGAGGCCTGGACTTTATATTATGTTTTGATTACGTTTTTTTATGGGTGTGCGTGGCAGCTGTCCTTGATGGGCTGCCTGCATTTTACTTTCATTTTGTTTATTTATTTATTAAAGTGTGTTTAACTATCGCCGGTTCCCGCCTCCTTCTTCCCATATCAACGAATGTTCCTACATCTATATAGTATTAATGTCTGTAGTATAAATGTAAACCAGATTACTTGCCATGGTGTCATTATCATGTGACCTACCAGCATCAGTTATGTCGCTTCACTGCCATTCACAAATCCTCTCCCGTGGCCTCATGGGATAGAACTGTCCATGCACTCTTCAGATCCCGCCGGAAGTAGTATAGGTAATCCAGGTACTTTTTGCCTACTTTTTCAAGAGCACTGCGAATTCAGATGTACTTCTTTTGTCACATACTGTTTTTTGCCTATTATATAGTAGAGTGGTTTGATTTTGGATGCAGCCTATAGTCTGTGTGCTTTTGAGCATATCACAGATTTTTGTGAGCATGTGTAAACAACAGCAACATCCATTACGTCCTGTGGGAAGAGGTACATCATAACAGAATTCCTGCTCAAGGTCCACCTCAGGGCACGAGAGCCAGTCAGGGACACAGGGAACGGTGCATTGATTTTAATCAGTGATGTCACAGAATCAATGGGACCTTATAAGCCTCAGGTGAGAAGTGGTAATGAGTCGCGGCCTCGTGAGAGGTACTTTTTATTGGGCGGGAGACAAGCAGGACATCATGCCCTGTCTTTATTTCTGCCAACAGTAAAAAAGTTCCCAGGATATTGGATGACTTCACAATTGTGAAGACTGTGATGATAGTATTTCAAAAGGCATACACCATTCTGACTCGTTCACCAAAGCTGAATATCTTGGCCAACCAAAGGGAAATGATTTCAGGCTGCAATGCAGCCAAGCAAAATAAATGTGATGAGGTAACTTCACAAAGCATCTGCTCCCACAGTATTGTGTATAAATAAAAGGCATTGCAAGTTTACACAGTAAATTAGCATTACTAAATCTTCTTTTAACAAACAACTCAGTTGAACAGCAGGTCATAGTCCTGCCACAAGGGAGATATTTACTCCAATGATCTGCTGTTTTTAAGCATCGCTATTAATCACTTGCTTTGGTCACCATTATCACAGTGTGATGAATTCCACTTTCTTAATAAATCTATTTGAATACGTTTTTCTGAAAAATAAGAATAAAGAAAGGCTATTTTCCCAGAGTTTATGCCCAGCTCTAGAGCACATGCCATAGTGATGTATGAGCACAGCCGGATTCTGTTTGCATGAACCCAAGATGCTGATTACAAACAATTATTCACTGTAACTTACTATAATAAAGGGATAATCTTAGCTCATAAATGAATTCCCTCTGCTTTGAACCAGCGCTTTCCTGTTCACATGCTGAGTGCATACACTATACACGATTGACATAGTAACCTGTTGCCATCTGTAACACCTAGGGTAAAAGAGCATGTTGTTTTTGATCAGACATGGTTTGGATCAATACAACCCTTTCTTCACACTCATGCATGTATCAATAATTGATTGAGTCGTGTCAATGCAACAGATGGGGCTATTAAACCGCTAAGTCTCAATCGTGAGGCACTTTCACACATGAAACCAGTTAAATTGCGATAAAATTGCCTCTTTCGGCGATTCACACATGCTTCCCATCTTTGTCCATATTGAAATGTTCACGCATCAGCAGCATAATGGTGTTAAAACCTCATTTGCTCAGATGGAGAGAAGATATGTCCAATTTGACAAATACAATCACGTCTCTGTAAACGGTCAAATAAAACGTGGCTGTCGTCAGATTCTTTGTTCAGCCAATCAGAAGACTTTTGAGGCGCTTTCTGTCTGTCATTCATTTCACTCATTCACAGCAGGCACTCCTCGTGTGTGTGTGTATGTATATGTATATATATATATATATATATATATATATATATATATATATATATATATATATATATATATATATATATATACATATATATATATATATATATAAATTCAGCTGTTATTTTTTATTTATTTATTTTTGTCTTGTGGACTATATGTAAACATCTTTTTTGTAAAATATCTTATTCAGGACACCAATAAGAAAAAAAAAGTAATAATAATAAAAAAAAAAATGTGTTAGTGAGCACTTCTCCTTTACCGAGATAATCCATCACCATCAACAAAGTAGAGGGCATGTTATTAAAATAACAATGCATGTTTATATATATATTTATATTTATTTATATATGCCCTCTACTTTTGTTGATGGTGGATGGATTATCTCGGTAAAGGAGAAGTGCTCACTATCACAGATTTAGACAGATTTGTGATCAATATTTGAGAGAAATATAGGCCTTTTGTGTACATCAAAAAAGTCTTAGATCTTTCAGTTCAGCTCATGAATAATGGGGGCAAAACAAAAGTGTTGCGATTTTAATTTTGTTCAGTTCATATACAGACCATGACTGCAGTATTTCTTTTTTGTATTGTTTAATTAGTTTTATTTGACAATAATAACCCTGAAAAATTAGCAAATGATGACAACATTTTAATTTTGGGGTGAATTATCCCTTTCAAATGTGCTACAAGCAATGTTAGGAGTTCTTTTCCACCAGAAACAACCTTTTTCTATATAAATATAGTTACCTGTCAGTCAGAAGCTAAGCAAGATTGGCATCTGTTTTCAAGCTGTTTTGAAGCTCTCTGCTCCCTCCAGCGATGAGAAGCTTGCTCTTGCTCTTGCTCTCTCGTCTTGCTTCTTTTTTTTTGGTCGCATCGCATTTTGGCCTCTTTATTTTACTATGTCGTCCTATTCCTTTAAGATGTTTTGATGCATTTCCCACCCTCCAAAAAAAAAAAAAGATATATAAAATAACCATTTAAAAGTTTACACACCCTTGATTCTTAACAATGTGTTATCTGGATGATCCAAAACTTTTTTGAGTCTCTTGTTTGTCCTAAACAGTTAAACTGCCCAATGTTCTTCAGAAAAATCCTCCAGGTCCTGCAAAGTCAACTGAGGACAACTGAGGCACTCAAATGCAGCTATTACAAAAGGTTTAAACATTCAATGATGCTCCAGAAGGAAACAATGCATTAAGAAGCTGTAGACTTGTGAACAGGATAAAGATGTGTACATCATATGTGCTTCCTATATTGGATATATTTCTAGCCATTTTGACGCCCTCATTTTGACAATCCTCATTGGTGGCCCGGTCAAATTTTAAAAAGGTAAATTGGTATTACTGCTATTAATAAATACATACATACATTCCAAAATATTTTTGTATATATTTGTTAATAAGGATTCAAATTAATACCAGTAATACAATTGTGTAGCCAGATGCCTGTATAGACTGTATGCCCTGTATCAATCAAATAAATGCAGGCTTGATGAGCAGAAGAAACTTCTTTCAAAAACATTTACAAAAGCTTATTGTTCTCAAACTTATTATATATAATGCATTCTAAATGTAATCCTCAATTTGTATCAATTTAATGCATCCTTGCTGAATAAATGTATTAATTCGACCTAAAACTTTTGAACGTCAGTACAGTGTTACAAAAGCTTTCTATTTCAGATAAATACTGTTCCTTTGAACTTTCTATTCATAATATTGATAATAATCATAAATGTTTCTTGAGCAGTAAATCATCATATCGGAATGATTTCTGAAGGATTATGTGACACTGAAGACTAGAGTGGTGTCGCTCAAAATTCAGCAATCACAGGAATAAATGAAAACATTTGAAAATATATTCAAATAGAAAACAGTTAATTTACATTTTTCACAATATTAGGCAGCTTTTTTGTATTTTTAATAACATAAATGCAGCCTTGGTGAGCAGAAGAGACTTTTTACCATTCTCAAACCTTTGACTGGTAGTGTGTGTGTGTGTGTGTGTGTGTGTGTGTGTGTGTGTGTGTGTGTGTGTGTGTGTGTGTGTGTGTGTGTGTGTGTGTGTGTGTGTGTGTGTGTGTGTGTGTGTGTGTGTGTGTGTGTGTGTGTGTGTGTGTGGACTGGTAATCCCCTACGGTATGGGGACAAAATGTCCCCACAAAGATGGCAATATCCAAATTTTTGTCCTTGTGGGGACATTTTTTTGGTCCCCATGAGGAAAACATCTTATAAATCACACTAAGTGATGTTTTTTGAAAAAGTAAAATGCAGCATGTCTCCTGTGATGGGTAGGTTTAGGGGCAGAGGCAGTGTAGGGGGATAGAAAATACGGTTTGTACGGTATAAAATGCATTACGCCTATGGAATGTCCCCATAACATGGAAACACAACATGTGTGTGTGTGTGTGTGTGTGTGTGTGTGTGTGTGTGTGTGTGTGTGTGTGTGTGTGTGTGTGTGGACTGGTAATCCCTACGTTATGGGGACCACAAAGATGGCAATATCCAAAATCCTTGTCCTTGTGGGCACATTTTTTGGTCCCCATGAGGAAAACATCTTATAAATCACACTAAGTGATGTTTTTTGAAAATGTAAAAATGCAGCATGTCTCCTGTGATGGGTAGGTTTAGGGGCAGGAGCAGTGTAGGGGGATAGAAAATACGGTTTGTACAGTATAAAATGCATTACGCCTATGGAATGTCCCCATAAAACATGGAAACACAACATTTGTGTGTGTGTGTGTGTGTCTGTGTGTTATATAAGTTAAAATGCAACCTTAAAATCAGTTTTTTCAAAAGAGTTTTTGTCTCCGATGGTGTTTTGAAAAGATGCTTTGTCAGCTGAACAATTAGCATGTTGTTAACAACAGTACAATCCATTGAACACACTTTTATCCTCACAGTCTTGTTTTCATTGCTGTCAAGAAAAAAAAAGAAATGTGTAAAAGCACTTCAAGGTCACTATGAATTTTTAAAAAGATGAGTTAAAAAGATGGGTTTGCTCTCAGCATGTTTTTTTTTTTTTTTGCATGTTGCGCTTCCTTTTTTTCCTTTCCAAGAGCAGATCTCGCCCGATCCAAAGTGAGAACGAGGGAGAGGGTTACCATGACTGTGCGGTTGGTGGCCTCGTTGATATTCTCCTCCTCATCCTTCTCTCTGCCTGACCCCTTTTGTTAGCTAAATTACATAAGCTGGTGGAACAGTGGCGGAATGAAGCGCAGGGGTCCAGAGATACAAAAACAACAGCTCATGTATACATTATTTCACTAATCCCCCGTAAAACACTTATTATGCAGCAATGAAGAGCAGAGATAAAATGATTAGACTGATGTTGGGGAAGGCTCTGCCCATTTCCTCTTATACTCTCTCCAACACGACTGCCAACTGATGCTTAGCATTGCAAATGACCTGCCAGAGCACTAAAAGAAGGGAGATGAGAAAAGAGGAGTGCAGAGAGGCGGAGGGAGTTTAGGGGGAAGACTGGGGAGGATGTTGCCCGGGGTGGGGAGGAGGTGTGGGTGTGTTTCTCTATTTATAAAGGCAAACTCATTCTGTATGAGCTCTTTGATGGAGTGCAAACCCATGGCTCCAAGGACAAGAGAGAGGCCGGTAATGTGATAAGTGGCCTGGCTGATTTGATTCCGTTCCAAGTCAAACACATGTTTTATTCTGCTCCATTTGATGCCGGTGCCATTACCTGTCTACCTGACCAGAAATAGAAAAGTGCGGTGGTGAGAATACCAAACAAAACAATCAAATCTCCTTCTGTCACAAAATAGTTTTAGCAGTTGGATACATTTGTGGATTCTGGTAGTTTGCGACTCAAGGCATTTTGTATGGAAAAGTTAAATCTAGTCTACTCGACTGTTTTCAACTAAAATGTGTTTTGGCTGTACATTTGTTTCGGGGGCCTGAAAAAACAAGCTTTTGAAAACGAGTTTCAAAGTGTTTTTGATAAACGATACCGTTATCATCTCCGTGTAAACTAAAAAACATGAAATTTGTGAAAACAATGACAGCATGCATGCAAATTAGGGTTCAGTTTAAAGGCGCGTAGTGTTGCTTTATAAAGTGCCATCGCCATCTACTGGCCTGGCATGCATAACAACATTTTTAGTCGTTTGGGTGATCCGTGTGAATGGGGATTATTTTGACAGTGTTGTGAAGGAAAACCTTTTCCGTTGTCATTTAAAAGTTTTATACACCCCCAAAATTAATTTATAATTATTTACTCACCCTCATTTGGATGCTATTAACTTTCAAAATTTCTTCTTTCAAAGGGATAGTTCACAGAAAAATTTTAATTTGCGCGTGATTCACTCACCCTCATGTGATCCTAGGTGTATATGACATTCTTCTTTCAGACGAATAAAATCGGAGATATATTAAAAATGTCCTGGATAATCCAAGCTTTATAATAGCAGTTAATAAAGGCCTTCTAAAGCAAATCATTGCGTTTGCATAAGAAAAATATCCACATTTAAAACTTTAAAAATAAAGTTTCGGCCGATCGCCTTCCGTATTCAGTTTATGGAAAAAGTGTTGAAAGTGCCTCTGCAGTTCAAAAGGTTTACGTTACCATTTACACTTGTCAGACGTAGCACAAGCATCTTGAACTGAGAAGGCACTTTCAACACTTATCCACGGAATGTGATCGGCTGGAATTTTACTTTATAAAGTTTTAAATATGGATTTTTCTCATACAAACAAAAAAATATGATTTGCTTCAGAAGGCCTTTATTAACCCCCCTGAGCAGTGTGGAGCACGTTATTTGATGGACAGATGCATTTTTTATGGACTTCAAAAACAGAGCAACAAGTACCGCTATTATAAAGCTTGGATTAGCCAGGACTTTTTTTAATATAACTCAGATTTTATTAGTCTGAAAGAAAGGCCGTTACATACTCCGCAAGAACATATTAAGTAATTTTGTTCTCGCAGCCCTGGTTTAGGAGTTCTCGTCTGAGCAGAACTTTTTTCTTGTGGGTGTCCGAGAATAATTGTGATTGGTCAGAGATTTAAAGTGAGCAGGGTTAATGCGGAGAAATGGAGACGTTCAGCACCAGCTTTTCTCGTGAAGTATGGAATGTAATTCAGAACAAACTTTGTTCTTGTTCTTGCCACCTCCAGAAAACGAACACATTTCTTTGTTCTTGCAGAGTATGTACCAAGCTGAAGAATGTGGGATATGGATGGACAATTATCATGGGATAATTTTCACTTTTGGGTGAACTATCTCTTTAAGTTTTTTTGAAAGAAAGCTTTAAAGGGGTCCTTGATTATGATTTCACTTTTTTTACTCTGGTTAGTGTGTAATGTTGCTGTTTGAGCATAAAAAACATCTGCAAGTTACAACGCTCAAAGTTCAACACAAAGGGAGATATTATCTTTCATAATCGGCTGGTAGGGACTCCAACAAGCTTTTCCCCAGGTTGGTGACATCACAAACCCTAAAGTTCAGTAGCCCCGCCCACCGTTTCAAGCATGACAAGTAGTAGTAGGTAAATGACAGATGCGACGCTAACACTGGATCGAGCAACTAAGCGATAACATGCATTTGAAGAGTTCAAAATGATGTGCAGTGCCAGGTTGTGTAAAAACCCAGTAGATGCATTGGATTTGCAGAAAGCCTGAAATAAAAATAAAAAAAACAATGCTGTGCTTTCTATATTCGATCTGACAGGAATGGCGCAGAGTAAGAAAAGCTTTTACTGTGTCACTATTGCTTTGTTATAGATCACTTGATGTGTATATGGATTATGTGTAAATGTGTAACCAAAATCACTAGTGACCAGCGATTTCTGCCTACTCAGATCTTTTTGTTTCAAAATTGTCAGTAAATCCAACCAGTGACTAAATTGTCAACTTCACATTGTTTCTCTCAGTAGGACGGAAATAAACTGTTATTTAAACTGTGATTAAATTATATATAGAAAGAGCTCAAAGAACGCTCCCTTTACAATCGTTGCAACACTCAATCAAACAGCGCAAGTGGTCTGGACTAAAACTCCCGTTAGAATCAAGGTTTCTCTTAGTTCCACTGTGTTGCACTGTTAGTTATGATGAAAGCATTCATGAGAGTGCAGAAATCAGATTACAATGACTAGATTGAGATCGGCTACATGCTCATCACTGCAACCTTTCATGCCACGATCTAAATATGATGCTATGATCAACACTTTTCATAATTAGTTAACCTTGAGAACTGTGATAGTACAAATGTGCTAGTTTTCGAGAGAATTCCACATGTAATAATTGGCTATTTCCATATGAAAGATGTCAGCAAATCACAGCAGTGGGCGATTACACTGAGGTCTCATAGCAGACACACCCCTTCAAACAGAGCGTTCGAATCAGAGGGCTAAAATCAGTTTTTAATGTAAAAATCATACTAAAATTATATGTGCACCCCAGGAAACATTATACAATAATAAAATAATGCAGTTTATGACCCCTTTAAAGGTTTGGAATTACATAGGTGAGTAACTGTTGGCATTTACTGATATTTACTGTATATTCAGAATTGCTAAATACCCTGAAGCACCCTGGGGTGCATAATCATATACCCGGTAAGTTAACAACTAGCAATTAGTTGCGTGGTTCGTTTAGCTGGCCCTGACCTGCTTGGAAAAGGTGGGCCAGTGCACGGTTTGGTTGGGCTTGAACAAACTATTACTATTTTTCACACTTTTCAATTAATTCAAGTATATTTAGGATTATAAAGGGTCTGGTTCTCACCTTATTGACAAAACAGGGATTTTGGTTTGTAGCTGCATAACAATAATTAGCTGCATAATCATAATAATAATTTTATAAATAATAATAATAATGTATTATCCATCAGAGTATTAATCTTCTGATTCGAGTAATAATCTTCAATTTATGTGGAAATCGCAGCATGGCATAAATTATAAATCTATTAGGCAGTCTATTAGTGAAAGCGATTTTCTTCCTGTCTTCTTCAAAACAAAAAGCTGCATCGGGAATGACGTAAGCGTGCACCGGCCTGGTACGTCGAGTGCAATGTAAGTGCAGGCCAGCGGGGGAGTGGGGAGGGGGAACAAACACGCTCAGGTCTAGTACAAGGCAACCATGTAGAGTAGAGTAAACTACCGGTACTCGGTAGTAGTGACGTAATTCGGTCGTGCCCTTAAAAGTGCAGAATTTGGCACCCAACCCTACCACCCACCCATCCATCCGTCCATCCATAAATGCTTTATTATTTCACAGCTGTTTAGGAAACAGTATTTTCAGTATTTTCAGTCTTTGGCTTATACTTTTTCATTGAAAGTTTTTACAGAGTGATGATGTCTATGCTGTGCCTCAATATTTGCAAATAGCTAAAGCTAACATTTATTTCGCATCAAGGCAGAAGGCAGAAGACAGAAGGCTGATCTGAACCTGTATTGTTCCACCCTCTAATTTGACATGTAACAGGATATGATGTGAGGCGGAATACAGGCAGAGGTGGGTGAAAGACACTGAAGTACACTTTTTTTTTCTCTCCGTAGAGTAGCTAGGCATGGAAGCTGGTGCTTTTATTCAATGTGACAGCTACGTTTGACAGTCTGTGCAGGTTTTCTCACTTCCCTATCTCTATCTTCTTGGATATGGAGCAGGTGCGTCCAGAGGGACAGAGTTTGCTCTAAGGTCTGCATAGTCTGAAGTTTGTTTTGTTGGTCTAGAGGGAAAAAATAAGACTGGGCAGCACCTGTGCAGATATGTGTTTATCTGTTATCTGGCATTTCTAGATTTTGCAGATACAGAAGCCTCCTCTGCTAATGTGACCCATCCCTCTTTTCTAGATTTTTAATGACAGCTCGTCTTAGTCTTATTATCTCCAATACTATGTCCTTTTCTCATACACTTTAGCATTTTATGCTAAAATAGGTTTGTTTCATGGTCTTTGCGCCATTTGATAAAAACCAAGACAAAAAAACCAAGACAAAAACCAAACAATTCCCCTAAACAATTTTATTTAAGTCATTTGCAAATCTTCACCGGCTAGTTCACATTATTGTACATTTGTCTGGAGCTGCTTTGGTTAAACTGATGAGTTTTTTTTATTATAAATTATGGAGAAAATACTTCTGGAACTGAAGACTAATTCACACCACGCTGACCAACAAATGCCAACCAACATGGACAATCACCAGATTACAGTACAACACTTCTCAGAAATACACAACCAGAAGAAAAACCCTGCCAACCAACATCAACAGGGGTAAAAAGCTGTTTCAACCTATTTGAATGCACATTTTAGGATATCACATGAAAAATGTAGACACCAATATGCACATAAATTCTAAAAATGCGCGTGAAATTCATATGCACTCAACTAAGTTGGATACATTTTTATCCGATAAGAAAACATGCGCATAAACTATGATGAAAACACAATATTGAGTACATTTCTTAGTGCGCATCAAAAAGCCACATGACTGCACGATGGAATGCCATAACTGGACCAACCAATTCAGATTTCGTTGTACAGCATCTGAATTGCAGTTTTGGTCATTCTGTTTCATCGGTGCGCTCTGAGTAATATATTATAGATCTATAGTTGCAAGAAAAAGGATGTGAACCGCTTGCAGAATAATTTTAACTAAATAAGAGGAATCATACAAAATGCATGTTATTTTTTTATTTAGTGCTGTACTGAATAAGATAAAATAAGCAAATTTGGATGGAAACAATAGCCTGGTTTACATTACAGATTGGTGCAAAACTTTTGCAAGATTTTCTAAATATAAAAAAAAAACCTATTGAGAAAGGACAGCATTTCAGCAGATGTTATGCAACTAAAACATTTTTTTTTTCGCTAGAGACTCTCATAGAGAATCTCATTGAGCCCCACGTTAAAATGACAAAATTCAGAAACACATGTTTACAGCCCAGTACAAATTTAGATGGATGCCGAGGCTTTTTAGGTCGGGTAGAATCTGCGATCTCTGATCAAGTTTGTTTGCTGACTTCCATGGTTGCAATACGCTGTGTTTTCCAACCACCCGGGGTGTCAAAATACTATTGGGTAAAATGGCAGCACATCACACAGACCAAAACAAAAACAGACAATCTGACACGGAACGCACATTTCAAAGTAGAATAACTGTAGCAATGTTTTTCAGAGAAATTAGTATATGAACTATTTTGTGGTATGTGGTATTTTTATGCTTTAGTAGAGTGAGAAAAATTACATACAGCACCTTTAAAGAATGATCATGCGACTTTATGTATGCCAGGTGACCTGTAAATGCAAATGTTTTTTTTTTATTCGTGGGCCGAAGGTAAGTCTGCTGTATAATACCTCATGTCGCGCTAATTGAGTTGAGTAACTGAGCGTGCTCCTCCCAAGCTAATTTGGTTGATTATCTGAACGTGCTCCTCCCGAACCTTATTAATGAAACTTAATTTGGTGCGGTGTAAATTGGCCATAAGGCTGGAAAAAGGGGCCATATTCTTTGCACTTTAGGGAACTGATGTCTGCAAATTAACATTATGCATATTAAGCATATTTCTGATTAAATTCATCATACAGATACAGACTGATCAAAAAGCACAATTCCTTAGGGACTCCAACTCCACACTTTGGACCCTAAATCAGACAATCGGTCATTTGAGACTCCATTCAGTCTGAGCTAATTAATAAAAACCCAAGTTCTTTATGGCCATGCAAGCTTGTAAGAGATGATCCTATAGCTAAAAGGAAGAACATGTCACCATTAGGCAGTTAACCCAAGACCAATGGTCAAAAGGACAGACACCGTGACTTGCACGAGCAAAACCACGAAGATTGGTAATGGTTGTTTTTATCCCCACAACAAAGACTTAAAAACAGACTTTCTTCTTAAAGACCTTTGCGTGATCTTAGGACTGAAATCTCTGAGAACCACAGAGACTGAGACTTTTCATTTTAAATTGCATCATATTATTCCAAAACAATGGTAGAATTATTTATAATCAAAGATTGTTCAACAACATAATTCTATATCATGCCTAACAGGCGCCTCTGAGCTAAAGACGATACCTAATTGGTTAGAACCTCTCAAAGAGGCTTGACAGACCCCTCAGGTTAAAAGTATTAGACGAATAAACAGATCTAGGCAGATCAAGATCAGATGAAAATGGGTTAAGAATTACTCTCGTCTCACTTTTCTTCCTTTTCCTTGGTTTCTTTTCCATTGAGAGTCTTGGTTCTAAGTTACCTTTTGCTGCAAAGTTTCAGTCAATGATTCAACAGAAAAGCCTGCTTCCAACTTCATCCACAAGACTTTCCATCCATGCGCCAACACACCAACTTGATTGGCTGCCCAGGAGGACACGATGAAACTGCCAGCCGATCAACAAACCTGGGACAGCCACTCTCCAGCAAAGACCACAGAGGGAATCCCCAATCCACTAGCAGCACCTCCAGATTCTAGCCAAACTTGTGCATTATAAGATTTAATAGCATGCCAAAGAAATGCTAGAAGGGTTAAATTAATGATTGATGTTTCGTTCAGGTCAGGTTTTACAACACTCTGAATAATGCTGGGTTGTTTGTTTTTTTTTTTAACCCAAAATGCTGGGTTGAGACTGTTGGGTAATTTTTGTTGATTTATCTGATCACATTTTAAACACCATTGGGTAGTTTCAAATTTCCAGTTGTTGGGTTAAACCTGCTGGGTCGCAACGCTTGGTTGTTTCTACCCAGCGCTTGGTTGTTTCATGAGCTTTGTGCTTAGAAGTTGTTTAAATTCACTCCCTGTGGCTAGGTAGATTAGCGGGAGACATGAAGAATGAGCATAACCTGCGAGTCACACCGGTCTGGTGTCCTCTTATGAGGGAGCTCGGAGGCATATAAGGACTAGCGACTCCAGTGAAGGATGAGAGAGGACCAGGCCTGGACTTTACGTTTTGTTTTGTTTACAATTGTTATGTGTGCTCGGCAGCCGTCCGTGAGGGGCTTGCTGCGGTTTACTTTCATTTTGTTTATTTATTGATTAAAGTAATTTAGATGTTTGCCGGTTCCCGCCTCCTTCCTTCCCTCATGTCTGCGAACTGCGTTACACTCCCAAACTGTCATTTTGAAAGGACAAAGGGGCAAAGCCGCTGGTTGCAGAAGTTTTAAGTTAAGTTCATATAATGTTTTCATTAATAATCATTTTACTTAGCATAATTATAGATATTTCGCAGCAACAGTTCTTAAGCTTACTAAAGTGATATACGTTAACTTAGACGACAAAGTTTTATCTCAGAATCCAATGCCATGTATTGACTCACATAGTCATTTTAGTTTAAGTAGGCTATGTGAGATGATATATTAATACAGTTTGTGATTATTTATTTCACGGAACCCTGCCCTAATGAAAATTAGTGGATATCTGTGAGAACAGAGGAAAGAGTCATTTCTGTCACTGCGAATTAAGTGAGTCAAACTTGTCCAATGTAAAACGCCAGCAATTATCTGTATTGATGAGTATGGTACTTGACATTGATATGTAAAACACATACAAAGTACGTAAATGGGTGAGAGTGAGACTGCAAATCTCAAAGATCCGACGATTCGGTTAAAATAAACCGGTTCACCAATTTTGAAACAAAATGATTCCCGGAAGTGAATCGACTTCTCAGGACCGCAACATTCTTAATGAAAAACACAACAACAAAATGACAAACATTCATTTTGTCACAAACTTACATTTCACTCAGAAACCGAATCTTCCTCCATCATCTTGTCAGTCAGCTCCTCATTCTTGTGATGAATGAAATATCTGACTCCTGCTGAGTTTTCACACTTTTTCTTTTTTAAGCAGACACATTCAATTTTGAATTGTAGTGTATGTTCTCTAACTGAACTAAAATATTTTATTACTATAAAAACAGGACAGTGCCGCAGCAGGCAAGTGATGTAGGGTTAACCCTAACCCTAACCCTAACCAGTGTTATGTTAGTGTCAACACTGACAATCGCAGTAAGCCTAATCAACACTGAACAGACTTTAACTGAATAATGACACTTTTGCCATCTGAAACAATTCGTATTGTATTTAATTTAATTTACAGGTTGGAACAAACATGGTGGAATTTCTAAACCGGACAGAGTCTACAAAACCCCATCACTTTGTCATGGCCACGAGAAACACCCAGCAGATATCACAATTCATCTTCTGCTGTACAATTCCTTCGCACATCCTTATTTGCTTTCAACTTTCAATTAAATAGTTTTTCTTTCTCTAAACTGTATTTGACTATTTAATATGTCAGTTTAGCATATATAAAACAGCATTGTGCTGACTTTAATACAAGTGAAATTCTAATTGAATTGTTTTTTAACAGTTAAAATACATTTTTGCATTTAAATGTATTTGTGCAGTTGTCATTGCAGCCAATTTTACCACGTTTGTGTGTTGTGCCAGTTGACAAGCATTCAAAATTATTATTTTAACAGTCTAAACATGTATTCTTCATTATTTGTTATTTCATGATTGTACAGTAAAGCACGGGAGGAATTAGAAGAATAACCCAGCAAGAATAACCCAGAATATCAAATCCATTAATGGTAAAAACTAACTACATCTTGGGTTCTCTCTTGACAACCCATCCTGCTGGGTTGAAATGCAACTGGGTTCATTTAATCCAGCATGTGTTCTGGTCTTTACCCAGCGCTGGGTTGCCAATTGGGTTGTTTTTAACCCAGCCATTTTTAGAGTGAAAGTGCCTATATTACTAGAAACTTGGATTTGTGTTCGAATTATCAAGTCTTGTTTATATTTTTAAAGAAAAGTGTCTTCAAATGTAATGTATTAAACTGCTGATCTAGTTACAGTGCTAATAAATAGTGTTTTCCCTATAGTTTTGATATTTATATCCACTGCAGAGCTGATAGTTACGGCCCGTTCAGCTGAGCGCTGGACAATTAATGTGTTCAGCCGTAAAGTAAGTGACTCTTTCAAAATTTCCTATAAATTCATGAATTCCCCTTGATCTAAACAGACCGGTTTCCTTTGGTGCAGATAATGTCAAAAGGTATTTCACCAAATAGCTAGCATTAGCTGTAATACTTTTTGAATACAAGTGGCCACAGTTGCAAGTCAGGTGCAAAAGTCGCTGTGTATAATTCAAAACCCCAAGGAAATGTTTTGAGTTAGTATAACCCTCCCTTAGATGTACTTTGTAACCAGGATTCGGGAAATCAGTCTTCCCCATGTTCGCAAATGAAGTTGGTAATTACAAACAGCTTGACACAGGGGTAATCATGCCTCCTATGTGGATAAGGCCTCACGTATTTACAACAACACAGTACTGGTGATGGTTTGCACAAATGTAAATATGCATAAACTTGAATATGTCCTCTTTTTTCTTCCCTTTTGTCTGTGTGTTTGCTCACCAGTGCATTGCAGACCTGATTTATGGCCCTCGTGGAATGGGTCAGAATGTTGAGGTCGACTTTATTTACTCAGGTAGCCATTAAGATGACTTCACCTCCCTTCAGTGAATGAAATCATGCTGCAAGGGAAATCATCATAATTGTTATATTTTATCAGCATTCTGCTCTAGATAAAACACAGGCTGCACCAACTAAGCATTCGAATGGATTGCATGCGCGTGGAAGAGAGGCAGAGACAAAGAAAAGAGAGAGCACTGCATCACAGGAAAGTGAGCATGTGAGGTGAATATGTGGCATTTTTGTAATGCTTCATGATTTTCCACTAGGAGGCCATTTTTCATTTTCACATTTAGCCATAACCCACCACATGCTAGAAATTCTGACATTTCTAAATTAAAAACGAAAGAGCACCAAATTATAGGTCAGGAACGAATGTTGGGGAGATGTGTGAAATGAGAAAAAAAGCACAGATAAAATAGGAAGTAAAAATGGGAACAGATGTAAGATGAAATGTATGTGATTTAACTTATCTGTTCACATGCAGTCAACTTACTGTGCTGTTTTAAAAGCTTGGTTAATCACGTCAGCACTTATTAGCGAATTGTCGCAGATGTATGCGTCTTTGTGAGTGTGAGGGGAGATTTGGAGAGCGGAATTCAACAGTCAACGATTGAACACTTAAAGGGCATCTATTATGCACAGTTCACTTCTACATGGTGTTTGAACATATGCGTGTTGGCAGTGTGTGTACACAACCATTCTTTAATGATAAAAATCCACAGTGCTTTTAAAAAAAAGAATCCCCATCAATCTGCTAATGATTGATCAGAACAAGCTGTTCGCAGATTCTGGGTAAAGTGACATCACTTTACACAGGCTCCGCCCACTACTGTTTACTGACACGTAGACCCGCCCTGAGAGAGCTGCACACAGTCCGCCATTGTTTCGTGGTGTAGACAAGAACGCGATTGAGGTGTTTTGTTTAGACGCAGTGGATTAACGTTACTTTTGTTTTTGAAGGTAATGTGCCCCAAACATATCTATATTTGTTTATGTCTGTGCAAATCATTTCATACCAGACTGCTTTGTGAACGAGGGGCAATACAAGGCTGGCTTTGCTAAAAAGTTGTTACTCAAGGATGGATCAGCACCAATAGTGACACAGTTTATAGTCTCCAGAGCGATAGGTCTCGGCAGCAATGAAAGGGAGAGCGCACACTTTATTACAGTTCATCAGAGTTGTTTTGCAGATAAAGTTTTCCAGTTTAATAATCCCTGAAAAGGTCTGTATTTGTTTACTGTTAGTTGTAAGGAGTGTTTTTGTGTAATCCGCTGTGTAGGCTAATGATAATGCGAGGGAGAGAGAGCGTTTATGGATAAGAGAAGACTTTCATGTGCACTTCTTGTACTGTGTTTTATTCAGCTCTTATTGATTTTGTGGAGTAAAATGGATGCTTCATCTTTTGTGTGAAGTACAATACACTTCTTAAAACTCATCAGTAAAGTTTTGGCAATCATTTGAACGGGGTCCTATACAACAGGCTTGTACTAGTGGATGAAAGCAAGATGACAACTGTAATTAAACAAAACTATAAAGGGTATGCATTGATGCCACTTTCCCGCCAGAAACATGCCCCTCAGCCGGACTGAGTGGCAAAAGAGCCCTCTACATGGCTGGAGTTAATAGCGGAAGCAGTGAAAACGTGAGTAAAACAAACGATTTTCAGTTTAAATGAAAGGTTGGAATCAATATAAATGTTTCTTACAACTTACCAGAGATTCAGTGACACACTGATATGCAGCCTGGAATCGTGTTTCCTGATATTTCAACCCGATCTCACGGCAATTCGTACATATTTTACGAGGTGGCTAATTGCATTTAATTTGTACAACCTCACTGCGAATTCATACGATTTTTACTAAATCGTACATATTTGAGTTGGCAAATTCTGCATGAATTCATACGAATGACCTACCTCAACCCCGCCCTAAACCTACCCATCACTGGGGTTTAGGCAAAACGCATTAAATGCAGTGAGGTTTACAAAATCTGTACGAAATAGCCACCTCGTAAAATATGTACGAATTGGTCGTGAGATAGCGTTGGATATTTATATGAGCCTGATTTCGACACCAGGGAAATACATAAAGAAATTTGACTGTGAACGCTTTATATAAATACAATATAGGCAGTCTGTAAAACTATACCGCAGAATTCTTGTCAAATATGTTTTCAAACTGACGGTGACATCACACGCATACCCTCTATACCTGTTCTATCTCCATGCAGCCATTCTTCTCTGGCCCTGTAGGCATTTTTGTCCGACTCCTGTTCGAACTGAAGACCGCTCCTGAGAGTTTCTGTTCTTACATTTCATTCTGTGAGTTGAGATTGTCCTCACACCGGAGCACAAGTTCTTGAAGCCCGGAGGCCCCAGCTCATTTGCATTTAAAGGGACACACAAAAACAGCGTGCTTTTGCTTACCCCCACAGAGTACCAATTTAATGACCTGTGGGGTATTATGAGCTAAAACTTCCTCCCCGGGGACATCAGAGACTTATTTCACATCTTGTAAAAGAGGGCATAATGGGGCATAATATGTTAAAAAGTTTCTATGTCCAATTTTACAGGTCTCTATGTCTATTTGATCAACCGGTGAATGAACTCTGGAGGAGATTCAATGCGCTATGAAAACATAAAAAAGACCATCTACTAAAATCAAGCTACAAAAATCACTCATTGTGAAATCCTCTGACATTTAATGTTAAACGCCCAAAGAATTATTGTAAAAAAACAAACATTTACATTCTGCACATCAACGAGACCTTTTAGTGATCAAAAACTTGGCCTGCCCAGTCACATTGAAATTCAATATTACAACAAAATCATCAGCTCCCATTTAGGACCCAACATCCCTATTTTTAAGCATGCTAACCACTTTAGCAGCTAATAAAAAAATAAAAAAAATAAAAAACAGCACAGCGGTTTATAAAATTCACATGGCAGGCATTTCAAATTACACTGAGCAAAGGAGAATTACCACAGTGTCAATTAAGAAAACAACTGTATTTATGTTCCGTTCCATCAGTCTATTAATCAGTGCTTTGTGTTCTCAGCCTCTTGTTCTTCTCCCTGGCACATACACTAGAAGCAAACAGAATAGTCAAGGCCAGGGAGAAATCTCTCTTTTCATGCACCAGAAGGTTCGGCTGCTCACATCAACTGTGCTTATTGTGAACTCCAAACAAGAAACCTCTTAAGTGATTTACATACTAACATCAAATTGTCAGATGCTACGGATCTCGAAGAGAGTGCTGTGACAAGAAAAATGTAAATATCTTTATATATCCCTAAGGGCATGCTGGCACATATAGTACTGTATGGCCCTTTTGAAGGTACACTATGTAGGATTTTTGCAGTCAAATATCCAAAAACCGCCAGGCCAGTGTTATATATTTTGTTGAGTTGAGTTCTCCCAAATGTTTCCAACTATTAGTAAATTGTGAGAAAATCACTATTTTTACCAATGAAACGGGACGTGTGAGCATAGCGTGTGAGGGAGTCGCCTGTCAATTACGTCATATCTGCGTTACCCTTGTTTCCGGTTTTATTTTGCAGAAAAGCTTTACTCTCACTGGAGTGTGAACAAGTGTCACAGCAGCCGCCGAGCGAACGCACAGAGTAACGTCATAACATAATTTTAAACACACTTAAATGTATCTAATATAATAAACAGACCTGCGTTACTTCATACTCATGACCGGAAAAGAGGAGATTGCGCCAGTGGCAGTGACTGTATCCCGTCATAATAAAAGTCCCGTCGCTTGCGAGGCGTGTGTTTTGCTTAACAATCACTCCCACAGCACTCGCCCCTGCTCTGCTTCATACTACAGTAAAGTTAATAATAACCATGAGCATGATTTCTGCATGAGTCCTGTCCCGATTCTTTTCCACCGGCTGTAAGGTGAAGACCATATGTCCCAAGATTCTGCGCTCAAACTTGCCGTCATCAAACTACGCCTTTGTTTTGAACAGGCGCCCCCTATCGGACGGAAAAGTTGCATAGTGTATCTTTAAAGAATCGGAAATATGTCAGTACAATGAATGCTAGTTCGACTGGAAGGACGTACTTCAGCTTCTGACATATATTTTGTTATTATATACTCACTAAAAAAAGATGGTTCTTTTAAAGGCTCTTTACATGTAGTACCAGTTCTATTTAGAACTGTATCATACTGAAGAACACTTTAGCCCATATGCTTAAATGGTTTGTTGTGTTAGAGTTTATCGTTCTTTATTCCCACATTTTTGTTTTTCAAATATGTAACTGTCAAAGCCTGCTCATTACTGATATTCTGGAGCTCAGCTATACAACTACACAGACTGTAAACCAGTTTTGCAAACTTTGCGCCTTTTCGCTATATTTAGCAACTTTTTCAGACCCCCTTTAGCGACTTACAAAAAAAAAAAAAAGAAAACGACTAGCGACAAATCTAGCGACTTTTTGGACAAACGTAAGGGGGTAATCCAGCACCCAGTAAGCGTACCTCCAATAGGAGCATCCATTGCTAACCAAGCCATCACCTGCTGTTAGCATTCCATTGACTCCCATTAAATTTGCCGTCACTTTGACAGCGAATAACGTTATATCTGAGGTGTTTAAAGACTCCATTTTTCCATTGTTTATTTCTAAAGAAATACGACAATGTATAAAGGCTCCATTACCTTGTACCTTTCACTATCGACCCGTTTTTGGAAAAATAGGCTAACGATTGCGTCATAACCACGCGACTCTAGTCGCATAGTAGAGAAATCACCGTATAGACAGGAGGAGAAGCTCGCAGGCAATATTTTACTGTCTTTGAGGCAATCGGGGGGACGTGGAGGCATAAAGTCCAATAAAGTCGATAATTTGTCAGAATACTTACCAAAATTTGCTCCTGCTCACAGATTCAGGTTTCACTTTGGACAACTACTAGAGGACTTAGAACTGTCAGACAGGTTTCTGACGTCACATCTACGTCGTCAAGCTCAGTCTGAGGCTGCGCAGTACGCTCAGCCATCAGGGAGTGAGTGCTTTTAATTGATTTCACTTTTCTGCGTTGAATTCTATGGGGTCGCTGTGTCCATTTCTTTTACTGTCTATGGAAAAATGTAATTTATTTTACAAATGTCGCTAGTACGGTCCTGCGAGCGCGAGGTCTTGCTTTCTCTCTGCCGCCACACCTCTCTCTGCGTCTACCCTGTTCGGTGAATGGCTGAGAGGAGCAGCAGCGTATGCCGTCGAACGCACACAGCAGCTGACAGATGTGAATGAGCGAGCTACACACGAGCACACAGGGTTGCCACAGATTTATCACTTAACGGTAACACTTTATTTTGATGGTCCCTTTTGAACATTCTGTTGACTATAAGTAACGTTGCACCTACAAGTCAACTAACTCTCATTAGAGTATTAGTAGACTGTTTGCTGAATATCTGCTAACACTTTATTCTAATGGTCTTTCAACAGACATTCTACTGACTATTAGTAACTTTGCTACTACATGTCACCTTATTCTAACCTTAACCCTACCAGTCTACTGAAACTCTACTAACACTCTAATGATATTTAGTGGACATGTAAGTGCAACGCTACTTATAGTCAACAGAATATGTTAAAGGGACCATCAAAATAAAGTGAAACCCACTTATCTGCTTCCTTTGTTTTATATTTAAAGAATTTAGTTTGACCCGTTAAGATTACCATTCTTCTCTTCTCACTCACTATAGAGCTTTTTTTCATCCAGTTTTTGACCTCTCTCAATTTAGATTATTTTACACATATAAAAATGTAGTCATTCACTATATCATAGCTGTTGTATTGTATGACAAAAAGATATAGGAAATGAGAACATATTTATTGGACAGTCGGCTATTTTAAAATACAGTATGCGAGCACGGATTAGGAGAGAAAACACATTAGGCAGGAAGAGTGCATGCACGTGGTGAAGTGGTGACATCATGAATATGCTAATTTACGCATGGGCAGGCTTTAGCAACTTCCTTGGAAAATAGTTTGCAACACTGCACTGTTTTAAAAGATAATTGTGACTTTTTATCTCAAAATTCTGTGAAAAAAAAAAGTCAGGATTGCGAGATATAAAGTCATAATTGTGAGAAAAAAAGTCGGAATTACCTTTTTTTCTATTCTATGGTTGAAAACAGCTTCCATTATTATTCCATAAAGATCCAAGTCAGGTGATTACAGTTCTAGAGCTTATATAATAATTATCTGACTCTTCAAACCTCTCAGAGTGTTTACATTCAACAGCCACAGGCTACTTTAAGCAACTGACTTTGAATCAGAAAATAAAGATAATTGAGTCTTATAAAGCAGGGGAAGCTTATGAAAAGATATGGAAATGCTCGCTGTTTACACATTGCAATATCTGAAATGACACTGTAAATTAAGTAAAAATTCAAGGCAAGATCTGAAGACCAAGAAAAAAATAAAACCAGACTGGGATTAAAAAACCATATGGCTGCAAAACTTGCAGGAAGATTTAGCTGGCATGACAGGAGTGTAACACTGCACCACTGGCAAAAACATGTAATACACTGAATTGATTGATTGATTGATTGATTGATTGATTGATTGATTGATTGATTGATTGATTGATTGATTGATTGATTGATTGATTGATTGATTGATTGATTGATTGATTGATTGATTGATTGATTGATTGATTGATTGATTGATTGATTGATTGATTGATTGAAGCAATTTATAGTAACACTTTAGTACCATTTGGAGGTAATGCATTTCTACTCCTCAAAGCTGTTGTAGCAACACAGTCTCACTCCCAACTCGTCACATATTGCCGCTTGGTCAGGACCCTCTGCGTCACTTTTTAACGCACAGGGTACCCCTTAAGCGTCATTTTTCGACGCTTCAGGGCACTCCACTGATTCCAATGAGAAACCTAGGGCGTCATATACAGACGTGTTGGGCACGTGAATGGCATCGTGATGAAATTATTTATTGGGTTATAATTTTTCCATTATGACATGTTGGAGTGTGATTCTCAATGTAATAAGCACACTTTTATTTAAATTTATTTATTTTTATTTACGCTATTCGACACGCTTGAAACAGCCCACCCCACCCCGCCCTAAACTTGCCTATTTGCGTATTATATGATATAAAACACAGAATATAACAGAAAACAGACACACTTTATTGAAAAATCCGGCTATTGCAACTGTTCCGAGAACAAACGATTGATTTCTGTGAAGAAAAGACCCAAAAGCAATCACCGTCTCCACGGTACCCTCAAGGCGTCACGATATGGACGAAATGGGAACTCCATTTGGCGTCCAACAGAAGACGCAAATTATATCGGTATGAAATCGCGCTGAAGAAGTGAAGTCTCATTCAGAACACATCGCGATGTTTGCCAGTTCACGTGTGCCACATGTGGGTGAGTAGTCAAATATTATGTCCTAATGTTTGATATAAAGTATGTTCTGCTTGTCGCTATCGATCAGATTATGTTCAGTCACTGCATTATATCTGTCATCTCCACTGAGGATTTGCATTTCTTTGCTTTCTAACTCAACACATCTTGCTAATAGGGTAATTAGACACTGTCACGTGACATACTATAGACCTTTAAACAGTTGTTCATATTTAATAATAACTATCAGTATAGTTTCAACATGGAATTTGTAGTAGAAGCACAATAAAAACAACACTTGCCACGCTTTTACCACAGTAACCTTAGTTTTAATGTGATGTTTGTTGTAAATAGACAGTAACCACAACAATTACCATGCTTTAAATGCGTTTTATGTAAATCCAAATATTTTAATGTAAATAGTACTTTTTCCTGTATATAATGCAATATATTATATATTATGACTTTTTTCTCTTTCTTTTTTACCTGAAAAGACCAAAAGGGCCTTCAGGACTCAGTCAGCCCATTCTTGTTTGTGGAGAAGTAACGGAGAAGACCAAAAGCTGCAACAGCAAATATTTGCAAAGGTATGTATGTATGTGCTGGTTTGAACCCTTTATCAAACATATTATTCAGCATTTGTTGTTACTTAAACTTATTCTTACAAATTCCATGGCTCAATCAGTAAGAATATATTCTCAAAGTCTCAATAATTCACAAGATTTAACAGGTAGTCAAATTCATATGATACTGTACATATTTGTATATACTGTACATAATCCTGCAGCTTTTACTATGACTCCTGCCATTGGCTACTGCCTCAATTCCTGTACATATGTATTGTTGTGTCCATTGTATTCTTTAAAATTATTTCAACTTGGGCTCTGTCTGTTCATGTAATAATACATGTCTCTTCACACCTCATAACCTACCGCTGTTTGCAAGAGTGAAAATTCTCACATGACATCAGATAATCGATTATTTTGTCATACTCAGATCAGTTGCACTGTTGATAACGTCAACAAAAAACCAAGTGAATTATCAACATTTTTAAACACATTCATAAGATATAGCTTGCTATTAAAGATATACTTTTAATAATGGGAATGCACAAATATCAGTGAACTTATTACATAAATGTATTTAACATTTAATTATGCAACGCTTTTTACAGAAAGAAATCCTGCAGTTATGTATAAACTGACAACATCATCATCATCATCATGTCCTGCCTGGGCACATTAGGCAACATGTGTCCTCCAACATATTCGATCTGTGGCCACGTTCTTCACATCTTCTCATTGAACACCGGCATTCAGGTCTTCATGGAACATCAGTCTCATGTCTTCCTTGGTCTTCCCTGTCTCCAGCGTCCTCCTGGTGGTGTCCACTTCACAAGTGTTTTTGGGTGTTGTTGTTCGGCATGCATAGGATATGTCCAGTGAAGTGCACCCTTTGTTCTGACACAGTTTCTCAAAGTCTTCACGTGGAGTCTGTGGAGTCTTATGATCTCCATCCACTAGTTCTAGTCATGCAGCACTTCATGATGCTATAGTCCAATGTATATTTCTGCATTTGTTGTTTGTTCGAACAAATGAAGATAGTGAGAGTGAATACCTTTTGAAATCAATATTTATTCATTAAACCTTTCAATACAGTGGTCACTATAGTACATGGCCACCATATCTACCTCTGTGGTATCATTAATAACTACATCTATGGTATCATTATCACTACCTTTTTAATGTAACTGTAACATTAATGTATTATATAAAAGCATTTTCTTACTAAAAATGGTTGACATTTATAATAATTTAATTGACTTTCATTTAGTTGCAGTAAAAGTGAACAATAATCACAAATATATAGTATTAAAGTTGAGAATGTAAAATGTTCTTCAGTTTTTGCCTATTTATTTTTTAATGGGAAGAAATATATTTTCAGATAACAAAATTGCACCTCATCTCTTGGTTTGTACTTCATCGTGTGTGTGTGTGTGTGTGTGTGTGTGTGTGTGTGTGTGTGTGTGTGTGTGTGTGTGTGTGTGTGTGTGTGTGTGTGTGTGTGTGTGTGTGTGTGTGTGTGTGTGTGTGTGTGTGTGTGTGTGTGTGTGTGTGTGTGTGTGTGTGTGTGTGTGACAGTGTGACAGTGTGAGAGAGAGAGAGAGGGGGACTGATCTTTATACTGGTGTGCATGTCTTTAAACTGTTTGACATTAAGTATCGGAATATGCTTACAAAATTTGTTACATTTATTTTAATTCCAATAGTTCAGATGGTCAAGGGTGGCATAAAGAAGTTTAAAATGTATGCCTATATTTATATACATACCTATATATATATATATATATATATATATATATATATATATATATATATATATATATATATATATATATACACACATAAACACACACTATAAATGTTACAAAAGCTGCAAAACTACCAGTGCTGTTGTAGCTTGTAGGCCATTGCATAGAAAAAGAGGTTTCTCTTTCAAATATATTTATGCATCAGTTTAACCACACACATCTTTCGTCTTTCGTTTTAAAATGTTAGTTTTATTATTTCATTAGAATAAATAAATATTTATCTGCCTAAATATTAAATATTTAAGGGATCCTTCAGTTGGAACCGGATGAGATCTGTCATCATTTACCATAAATGGACAGGTAAGAGTGACGCCTCTGTTCAGCTGGGTTGTCATTGGCTGTGACTTTATCGTAGGACTCGCTGTGATTGGACTATCTTTTAACCCATATAAAACGGCGTTTCATGTTATAAAGTATGTATTGGTGTTATTATTATGTTAGATATACGTTAAGTAAGCTATAAAGTGTCGGTATGTTGTGAGAAATTACTCCTTTACCGAGAACCCAACCCTAACCCTAAGCATTACTGCACACTTCAATGAACTACATCGCCATATTTACCATTGCATTGATACAATGACAAAGATATATGGGCAATGTAGTTTAAAACGTTTAATAATGAAACAATAAATGTTAAGTAAATTACATCTTTAATGGACAACTGGATATCTAAATATGTGCATTGTGCAAACCTTTATGACATTATGAGGGGCAGGCTAAAATTTAATATTTTACTGTGAGCATTTTGAGAAAACCTTTATGCCAGCTTTCCATATATGTCTGAAAACTGTGCCCAACATTATTTAGTAAACATAGCATAAGCATATTTTCTCTGTGATAGGCTAACCAGCAATTTGAAATAAGTTTTGTTTTGCTCTTCCAGGGGCCACTACTGGGTCCCTGGAGGTGGAAGGGCAGAACAACTTACACAGATCTATTCTCCTCATCATGGACAACACATTTTGAGTCACATTTTAAATATCAGAGTATTTTGTCTTTTCTATTCTAACATAATGCTTGCATTAGTTCTTGATGGGTATTGTGAGACCATCTGATGAAATACAGAGATATTTTACAAGTGATGTTGTAAAATAAAAATTATTAATATTTATTTAGTTTTATGGATAGACACCAATAAATATAATGGATGAACCTGCAACAACTTGCCATTATCCAGTTTCCAGTGTAAACAAAAACTTTACACTTCGCTATTACCATTAAATATAGGTCAATGCACCATTAAGTAAAATGACAAGAGACATTGCCAGAATTTCATCTTCACCCTGTCTCCACGTTCCTGAAATCGGTAATGTGCATGCTTTAATTTTTATTGCAGTAGTAGATGTACCAGAATTATCAATATGGATCATCTTCAGTTAATCTTGAAGTGTTTGTAATCCTTCCCTTTATTTCACTGAAAACTAAAAGTATACACAACTTTTTGGGGCATTGTTGTACCAAATATAATATAACCAGACAAATAAATGTTTACGTCTCAAGTAAAATAATCTTGGTAATTAATTAGATAACCTAAATAAACTTGTAAAATGTGTATTTACTGTACCAAACACCATACACAATATTCACCATACTTTATCACTCAACACTTTATTGGAGGATACAGTATACAGTTGATACAGTAGCATAAAGTCAAATGAGATCCAAGATAAATAAAAATGCATCTTCAAAAATACATTAACATCATATTAATCCATTCACAGCTGCTGAAGCCACACAAACGAGTGCCACATAATCCCATCCAGTGATACAGAAAACAGATTTGATATTGTGTTGGAAAATAATGATTCATTATCACAGCTAGACTGGTTTCTGGCTCTTTCCTCTATCATATTCATGGTCCATCATGTTCTTCTTCTTCTAAAGACTTTGCCCTACAGTATAACTGATGAACAGAGGATGTGGTCACTGATGTTGTGTAGCTTTTTCTCAACCAGAGGAAGAAGAACATTCCATTGTCAGGTGTTCTCCAGTCCTGGTCTAAAAGTAAAACAAAACACAATTCAAAGTTTAATGTACAGTCAGGTTAGCCTATGTTCTGCATGATTTAAGCAGTGGTGGGTGACTCTGGCCCTCAGCATCCACTGTCCTGCATATTTAGCTCCAACCTCAAACCCACCTGTCTATAACTGTCTATAAGTAAAACTGAAGACTTTGGTTAAACATTTCAAGCCGATTTGGCTTAGAGGTAAACTCTCCACCTGCTCATTCTGATTTAAATTTACAAAGCAGCAGTCAGTACATTATAAATATACACATTGAAGCATTATGTATATAATATTGCAGCACATAATAACAGCATATATTTTAGAAAGGCATGGTCTCTTCGGAGCTTTTAGAATTGATGCTAGATTTCTTAAGTCACTTTCAAGAGCATCACTTGTGATAGCCTTAACAATGTAACAATTGTTAAAATACTGCAATACAAATTTCATGGTAAGAATTAAGAAATAGGTACAGAGGCACCAGACTTACCATGCTTATTATGCCCCCATGGCCATGCAGAGTTCTCAGAGAGCAGAGTTTTTGCCTCTTGTATTCCTCCTTCGCAGCACATTTGTCTTTTCCTGTAGAATCTTCTGAAGTTTGTGCCTTCTCTATCCATCTTAAAACACAAATGAAATGTGTTTTATTCAGTGGAGTATAAAGCCATGTTTCAATTCAAAGAACTAACCGGATATTTCACATAATTCAAAGAACATTTACTATTTGATTCCTAATATATGTCACAACTCATTATCTTCCAAAGCTACCCAGAACCATCCATGGTCTACAAAACAATAGAGAAATAGCTGGAGTTTTGCTGATTTTATCTAAGACAAACAGACAGTGCCATTTTTAAAAACCGAAGGCCAAAAGTGTTTCAGCCTTTACGCTAAAATGCAATAATTGTAATAATAATTGTATCAAAATTGTATTTTTCTCATGTTAGATAAATCCAAGAAACAGAACCTCATTTGCTCATTTTAGGAGTTATAAAAAGATTTAGACTTGAATAATGGTGTATTTTATCAGAATAGAAAGAATGATCGCTGCTGAAATGAATAGTCCTTTGAGAGATCAACATCAAATTCTTACTACATATTACTGCATTGCTTCAATACAAGACATACCAGTGGACTTGCACACTTTTCTGTCTTCTTCACAAGATGGCCATGTTCCTTTCTCACCCAAAACAAAGGACTTATTCGATTAGCTTGATTTGATATAAGGTCTGGTCTTTCTTCTCTGCTGTAAAACAAGAAAGTCTCACTTACTCTTTGTGCAAATACTTTTGTTTTTGAAACATATTTAAGACAGTTACAATAAAGTAAATTTGCTATATGATTCAGGAGAGCATTTGATGAGTAAATACTGATATACTAAAAATATTCTAGAAACTTTACCTGTGAAGGGCTGATTACGGCAAGATCGCTGCGACTCACTAGTAGCTCATGTGAGGGTTGACTCTTAAAAGTGCTGATAAATTTGATGTTGTAGAGATCTAAAAAAAAAATACAAAAAATAAAAGTAAAAGTAATCTGCAAGTAATCCTGCAAGACAGAAAGAAAAGACATTTAATTACATTGCATGCAAGTTGTAAGTTTATACATAACTGCAGGATTTCTTTCAGTAAAAAGCGTTGCATAATTAAATGTTAAATACATTTATGTAATAAGTTCACTGATATGTGTACATTCCCATTATTAAAAGTATATCTTTAATAGCAAGCTATATCTTATGAATGTGTTTAAAAATGTTGATAATTCACTTGATTTTTTGTTGACGTTATCAACAGTGCAACTGATCTGAGTATGACAAAATAATCGATTATCTGATGTCATGTGAGAATTTTCACTCTTGCAAACAGCGGTAGGTTATGAGGTGTGAAGAGACATGTATTATTACATGAACAGACAGAGCCCAAGTTGAAATAATTTTAAAGAATACAATGGACACAACAATACATATGTACAGGAATTGAGGCAGTAGCCAATGGCAGGAGTCATAGTAAAAGCTGCAGGATTATGTACGAGTATATACAAATATGTACGAGTATCATATGAATTTGACTACCTGTTAAATCTTGTGAATTATTGAGACTTTGAGAATATATTCTTACTGATTGAGCCATGGAATTTGTAAGAATAAGTTTAAGTAACAACAAATGCTGAATAATATGTTTGATAAAGGGTTCAAACCAGCACATACATACATACCTTTGCAAATATTTGCTGTTGCAGCTTTTGGTCTTCTCCGTTACTTCTCCACAAACAAGAATGGGCTGACTGAGTCCTGAAGGCCCTTTTGGTCTTTTCAGGTAAAAAAAGAAAGAGAAAAAGTTATAATATATAATATATTGCATTATATACAGGAAAAGTACTATTTACATTAAAATATTTGGATTTACATAAAATGCATTTAAAGCATGGTAATTGTTGTGGTTACTGTCTATTTACAACAAACATCACATTAAAACTAAGGTTACTGTGGTAAAAGCGTGGCAAGTGTTGTTTTTATTGTGCTTCTACTACAAATTCCATGTTGAAACTATACTGATAGTTATTATTAAATATGAACAACTGTTTAAAGGTCTATAGTATGTCACGTGACAGTGTCTAATTACCCTATTAGCAAGATGTGTTGAGTTAGAAAGCAAAGAAATGCAAATCCTCAGTGGAGATGACAGATATAATGCAGTGACTGAACATAATCTGATCGATAGCGACAAGCAGAACATACTTTATATCAAACATTAGGACATAATATTTGACTACTCACCCACATGTGGCACACGTGAACTGACGCCAAACATCGCGATGTGTTCTGAATGAGACTTCACTTCTTCAGCGCGATTTCATACCGATATAATTTGCGTCTTCTGTTGACGCCAAATGGAGTTCCCATTTCGTCCATATCGTGACGCCGAGGGGTACCGTGGAGACGGTGATTGCTTTTGGGTCTTTTCTTCACACAAATCAATCGTTTGTTCTCGGAACAGTTGCAATAGCCGGATTTTTCAATAAAGTGTGTCTGTTGTCTGTTATTTTCTGTGTTTTATATCATATAATACGCAAATAGGCAAGTTTATGGCGCGGTGGGGTGGGCTGTTTCAAACGTGTCCGAATAGCGTAAATAAAAATAAATAAATTTAAATAAAAGTGTGCTTATTACATTGAGAATCACACTCCAACATGTCATAATGGAAAAATTATAACCCAATAAATAATTTCATCACGATGCCATTCACGTGCCCAACACGTCTGTATATGACGCCCTAGGTTTCTCATTGGAATCAGTGGAGTGCCCCTGAACGTCGAAAAATGACGCTTAAGGGGTACCCTGTGCGTTAAAAAGTGACGCCCAGGGGTCCTGACCAAGCGGCAATATGTGACGAGTTGGGAGTGAGACTGTGTTGGTTGTAGAACTATGTGCTGTGGTTGGACCAGATAAAAATGTAACATCTGTTTTGGCTTCAATCACCAATATTTTGGAGAAAAAAAAGCGGCAGTATTTGAACATCTCGGAAATGTCCTATTTGTTGTTATTATAAACTCATTGCATTACAATTTTGATTTGAGAGGGCTTTCATGTCCAATAGTTACTAGTACATGTACAAAATTAAACTAGTATTTACAAAAATTCTGATATCACGTGAAGGTGGCATTAGTCATTAGCACAACAAGAAAACAAACAACAAACTTGGGGAGACCGGGGTTGGTTTTAACACGTTTTGTTTGAACAACAGTAAAGAGGTTTTTCTGCTACAAATATAACTCGCTTGGATGACAGTCACAGATTACAGTCCCTGACAAAAGTCTTGTCGCTTGTGTACAAATTGAACTGAAGTGCCGCTGAAATATATTTCTTATCAAGGTTTTTTTTTTTACAAGAAATGGCTCATTTTAATCCCAACAGCTTTTGTAATAATGTTTCAGTGCAAAATGAAACTGTCAAAAAATATTCTAATATTCACTGCTTGGTAAACCCCATTGAATCAATTTTTGCAAAGACATAAGTGTTGTCGCCTTGTCATATGAGCTTCACCTGTGACTAATAATGGATCAATTAGATCTCAGGTGTGTATAAAAAGAACCCCAGTACACTAGACCTTCACATCAACTGCAAATAGACCTCTGCAAACATGCCTAAGATTCACCCTGAGACTAAAGTTTTGATTATCAAGAGGCTGAAGACCAGATCCACTGCAGATGTGGCAGACACTTTCAATGTGTCTCAGTGTCACAGAGGATAAAAAAGATTTGAAGAGACTGGAGATGTTTAAGACAAACCCAGGTCAGGCAGACCCTGCAAGACAACTGCTCGAGAGGACCGTTTGTTGGCTCGAAAATCCAAGGCCAGCCCATTTTCCACTGCAGCAGAGCTCCACGAGACCTGGTCACCTGAAGTCCCTGTGTCAACCAGAACAGTTTGTCGGCTTCTGTCTCGAAATGGCCTCCATGGTCGAATCAGTGCCCAGAAGCCAGCACTAAACAAAAGACAATTGAAAAACGTGTGGCATTTGCCAAAGCCCACAGCCTGCTAAAGGATGGACGCTGGAAAAGCGGCAGAAGGATTTTTCAGATGAATCTTCTGTTGAATTACACCACAGTCGCCACAAATATTGCAGGAGATCTACTGGAGCCCGCATGGATCCGAGATTCACCCAGAAAACAGTGAAGTTTGGTGGGGAAAATCATGGTCTGGGGTTACATCCAGTATGGGGTGTGCGAGAGATCTGCAGGGTGGAAGGCAACTTCAATCGTCTAAAATACCAAGAAATCTTAGCTACCTCTTATATTCCCAACCATAAAAGAGGCCAAATTCTGCAGCAGGATGGTGCTCCATCGCATTCTTCCATCTCCACATCAAAGTTCCTCAAGGCGAAGAAGATCAAGATGCTCCAGGATTGGCCAGCCCAGTCACCAGACATGAACATCATTGAGCATATGTGGGGTAGGATGAAAGAGGAAGCATGGAAGACGAAACCAAAGAA
The DNA here is from genome assembly GCA_023029165.1 of Gobiocypris rarus. Classification (NCBI taxonomy): domain Eukaryota; kingdom Metazoa; phylum Chordata; class Actinopteri; order Cypriniformes; family Gobionidae; genus Gobiocypris; species Gobiocypris rarus. Next base: position 8,212,248 of record CM040919.1, read on the forward strand.
TATTGACGAACTCTGGCATGCAAGACTGCTTTCTTTGCTATTCCTGATGACTTCATCAATAATCCTTGCCAAATCGCATGGATGCAGTCCTTCAAGCTCATGGAAGTCATACAAGATATTACATTTGGATCTCACAGCACCACTACTTAATTTGCTGACATATTTTTGTATTTGCATTAAATTTGTTAAATTTCTGTATAGGCGACAAAACTTTTGTCTTGGGACTAAAAGGGACAGGGACTGTATGTGAGTTAATGTAAAACACAAAGAGTTCCATTGTTACAATCTACCCCACTTCTGGGGATAGATGTAACACTGAGGTCATTTGCTGAAATTACAACCACACCCACCCACAAGATTTGATTTTAATATCAAATCTTTGCATAAACATCAAGAACAAAGGGGAAAAAAACAGTTTTGAACAACATGAACAATTTAAACTGAAAAAAAATAAAAATAAAATAAAATTATATATATATATATATATATATATATATATATATATATATATATATATATATATATATATATATATATATATATATATATACACACGCAGCAATTGCAGTACATTTAAAGTTCTAATAAAATACTATATATATATATATATATATATATATATATATATATATATATATATATATATATATATATATATATATATATATATATATGTGCTGCTCAATTGAGGCAGATCATTTGTACCTGGTAGATATGCACATAGTCTATGATGGAAAGTATACGTTTTTACATTTACTGAATAAATAAATTCCTCAATACGCAAAAAAAAAAAAAAAAAAAAACTTTGCCTCAACAAAAGATGTGATTGGTAAGTGGACTCATTGGAATCATCATAGGGGTTGGTTGTTTGTTATAAACTGTTACAACTATCCCCATTTATAGTTATTAATAAAGGCATTCTGAAGTGAATTGATGAGTTTTGTAAGAGAAATATCCATATTTAGGACGTTATAAAGTAAAATATCTATCTTCCGTTCTCAATTGTTCTTTTTTTTTTTTTTTTTACAAAAACCCGTCAATTCTCTTCAGAAGGCCTGTCTTAATCCCTGAGCCATGTGGATTACTTTTATAATGGAATGATGCACTTTTTTGGGCTGCCATTCACTGCCATTACAAAGCTTGGAAGAGCCAGGACATTTTTAAATATAACACCGACTGTATCCGTCTGAAAGAAGAATGCCATATACACCTAGGATGGCTTGAGGGTTTGTAAATCATGGGCTAATTTTCATTTTTGGGCGAACTATCCCTTACAATATTTATATCATCATCAAAATATCATCTTGATTAAACATTTTTACTTTCTTACCTGAAAATCTGTTTTGTGGTCCTAAAATCTACACATTTGCTCACAGTCACTCAAAAAGACGATGGGAGTGTATGATATTGATGACATTATCTCTTTTCTGACCTGTCAAATATACAGTGTTACCTGTAGAGCAGGACTTTCTGTCCTACAGCAGCCATATTGATTCCACTGCAATTTCCTCTTTCTTCATTTTTTCTGCATTTAATCTGTCTCTTACTCATTCTGTGCCTGGTAAAATTGCGTAATAAGCTAAATTAAGCAAATAAACAGTAGCTGCGGATAGCAGTAGCTATGTCACCCAGATCATAAAATATTCACTACAAAATGAAAGCCTAAGAAATACTGGTTATTACAGACCAATTTATGCTGACGGATGCACAGACTTAACTTACTTCACGGACATAAAAGGCTGTATCATTCCATGCCAGAGTGCTGAGTTGTGTAACTTGCAAAGTGCTGCTTCAATATTTTTAATGCTTCAACACGTTTAATCATATGGTTGGTGTCTCTTTGATAGCCTACCACAGTTGGTCAAATATCCCATGCATATCTTCCGAAACTATTGTACCAATTAAATATTTAGACTATGAAGAAACTGAAGGAGTTGAAATTTGCCACAATTTCACAAACGTGTGTTTGCCGTTTATTTTGCTGCCAAGTTGTCTACTCACTTCAGCCTCCTTTTGACGACAACAGCTACAGCATCAGGCAGAGTGGAAGCCAAACCCCAATGCATAAAATCATCAAATCATATCCCGAGCTGCGAAATAGAATCGCCACATCAGAATTCGGAGTGAACTTCTTCCACGGCGTTCTATTTCAGAACGCGCCGGCTGACGTAGGTATCCAGCGCGCGCGTCCTACTCCCTTGAGAAAGAAGAGCGTGAACGCGCCTCTATCCTCCTCGCTGCTACAGTGAATGCGGGCATCCAGACGCCTGACTGAGTGCGGCGGTTCCTTTCCGATAGCTCGGATGCCAGTGCATAGAGAGCGTTCTGCCGAAGTCGAAAGGGAGAAGGCAAATACATATTCACTCGGACTCTCAGGTGTAAGTGATGCTACTGCAAGTTGAAGTCCTGGAAGTAAAACCGCAGCAGATTGGGAATAAACGGATAGATCTGCGTTTTCCGTTGCAGAGCGCACTCAGTTCGTTTGGAATACAGAGACGCAGCGTGGAATTACTGGAGCCCTCAGTTTGTGAACTAAAGTCAGTTCGTTTTCTACCGCATTTTATTTTATATGTTGCCCATTTTTCTTGTTTCCCATCTTTCTTTTCTCTTCTTTTTTGCTGTTATGTTTGATTAGGTTTATTATCCCCCCCTTTATTCTAATGTTATTTAGTAGCTATCTGCGCTTTCAGTTTTATATTCTCTCATCCTCTGAACATAGCTTGGGTTCGTTTTCGCGAGGGTAGATTGTGGTGAACGATACTCAATCTCAAACTGAGTCGTGTCATGGATGGCAAATTGTATTTGCATCTACGGAACAAATCGGGAAATATAGAATAACTACTGCTGACAGAGACAAGGTAGGCTATGTTACTGCTTTCCCCCTCTTCTTATGTCTTCAAAAAACACATGATAATGCGTTGCCTAACATTCTGTCCATTCGCATGGTTTAAAAGACCAACGTATTGTCATAGACTGACCACTTTATGAATCCATTTACTTCATCTTTAAGTTGGTATATGTATGTGAAAGTGTCGTCTGTGAATTTGAACCAAGTCTCCTATTATCTCTTCAGAATCATGTGCACTGTGCATTAGTATTATTATTATTATATTATCAGCAGCATCAACTAGAACAGAAATGCATTCAGGATCAATGTCTCTGTTGCATTTCCCATTCATGCATCGGCCATTAACTTAATATAGGAGAACATATTTTCTATAGCATCCCAGTCAGACCACGTTCACTGTGAGCCTGCATTGAGTGACACTGATCAATATAGAAAATTGGAAAAACTATACGAAAAAATATGATTTTGAGGGTTGTGTCTATACGTTATCCCCTATAATTGATTCCCCTTTGCATATGTCGTCATATCGTGTCCATATCGACGTCTAAAGACAGTCTCTACTGTCACCGCGCGACTGTAATGTTATTTGAAGGTGATACAACTGTGATTTGGCGCCCGCTGTAGTTTCCTTTAACGCCGCAACTTAAAATAGAATTCAGTTTCCATCAATAACCGACAAACTGATAATCGTTTAGTCAATAAGCCAATGCAGCTGTCTTTCAATTAACATTCCCAGCCTGGCTTTATGCTAATTAATCAAAGCTAGGCTTGTCCGTACAGGTCTGCGGCCGTGAGGAAGAGCAGTCGCCCATCTGTTGAACGCGTCTTCACAACTGCTCAGCGCCGTTTCTTCTGCAGCCACTACGATAATATATTCTGCGCTAATATGATGATTGATCTACATTTGCATTTTTCTTCAACATACCACTACTTTAAGTAGATTTTACTAGAGTTGATGGAATCAACGTCCATTATGCTTTGAGTGTAATGGAATGAAGCGCGCACGAATGGCACGTGCATTAACCCTTTAATAGTCAGGAGCGTGAAACTACCTTGCTATTAAATCATCATTTGCATTTAATCAAATGTGTCAAATATGTCAAACACCTTGACACGAGGCCCCGCCCATAAGCCGTGACGTCGAGTACGAGGGTTCTTAGCCTAATTATCCACCTTGTTTTATATATATATATATATATATATATATATATATATATATATATATATATATATATATATATAAGTATCCTAAGATATTTCCTGTGAGTGTCAATGTGCTTTCAATTCATTAGCTGATTTTTTTATGATATAAAATACCATTTTGTACAGCTAAAATATGTGAAAGTAGCTGACACTGGAAGCCTTGCACAATCAATTTGAATAATAACAATAATAAATTACATTTAAAATAAGGTGGATAGTGAAATAGTATGACATATAGTGATGTTACTTTGGGTAATATTTGCTGTTCAATGTTCTTTAGTTTTCTGTCGTTTTGGTACACCGCAGCAAGTTTCAAATCTTATACCCTTTCTTTTTATGCCATATCTTGATATCTTAATAATCATCATTCGAGTGTGTGATACATTGCATCAATTGTGTGTGTGAATACATTAATGCTCTATGCCACATTAAAAATCAGTATATAAGCACATGGATTCACACAGCTTGATGCAGCTCCTATGTTGAGAAAAATAGTTCTAGATATGGAAGTTTAACTATAATTGGCTCATAACGCCGTGAGGGGGCCCTCCGCGCTGTGGGGGTGTCCTGTAAGCCTGTGGTAAAAGATGGGGACATTTACCTCAAGGTCAGTGGCCTTCTCACGGCATGTTGTCATGTTACTTTCAGACAAAGGTGGAGAGCTGACACCATCGTTTTTATAAGTTGCATGACCTGAATATTTGTAGGAACTTCTTTTTATTTAGAAATTAGGCCCACTCACTCTCTCACGGTTCCCCCTTCCAGCCTCTCAAATGTCTCCCAGTGCAGACACCATTTAAGGGTTAAGCTTGGCTAATTAATGAGACATAAAACCAGTCTACAGGCGGCTGGGGATAATACCTTTAGCGTGATGTTGAGAGAGGCATTTATGCTAAGTTGATCAGTTTATATTTATGCTTGGCATGCAATCCAGTTGGATTCAACCTGTACTAAACCTGTAGCTGTGTGATAACAGAGGTTGAATTTGGTCTCTCACACACTGCTAGATGAAAATGAACAGTGTGTACATGCGGTAATGTTTCCTCTAATGCAGTGGTTTCCAACCAGGGAGACTCTTGCAAGATGACTTAAAAGTTTTTTAAATGAGTTATATCAAAATGGCCCAGCTTTATATATATATATATATATATATATATATATATATATATATATATATATATATATATATATATATATATATATATATATATATATATATATATATAATAGATGTGAATTGACATGGAAATGATGCTGGAAATGCACTGCTTGGTAGAGTTCTGTGTGTACACTCCTGACAGTTTCATTTTGGGATCGGCCAGGATCATCAACAAGTCACCCAATAACTGGCCAATTAGTGAGGTCAACTTTTTAATAATTTTAGCAGTGGTGCATTTTAAATGGAACTGCAAATGTCAAATCAAAACTCAGTGTGTGTTGGCATATGTGATGTGCTGTAGCTTGCTAACATTTAGCTTGCTAAAACCATAGGTTTTATGCCATAGGTTTGTGTTTGAGATGTTATGAGAGATTAAAGGACAGTATATTCAGTATAATTGCTGTTTATTCATGATGCGATCCTGGTGTCTTTAGAAATATTGCAAATGAATGCAGTAGAAAAAAGACTCAAAACACTGTTGGATGCCATGAACTGGATGTTGTGCACCAACAATATTTCTGATCTAACAGTTATGAACTTTTGGATGCTGAGCAAGGGAAATCCCATGAGTCCATGCGCTGAGGTTACATTGAAGCATAGCATTCTGTATCCGGGATGCACTTAAGTGTTTTTGTGCCGCTTTGAATTGTACTTCAATGGTTTTGTTCAATACAAGGCTATAGGTATATGTTGAATCACCTTATTGAAGGACCACACTTACAGTAGTGTCTGAAACGTGTCTGATTGGGTGCTGGTCGACACAATGTAGGCTTATTATACAGGGCTTCCTGAACACAGACACAGTGCTTATTCAGACGGCCGACTGACTAATCAATTATGAAAATTTGTAGTTTTGCAAATTGCTGGTTTATTTCCTCAGCTGCCCAGTCCTGCAGAGTAGTACACACTGTTCCTTTCAATTTATTCATTCTTGCTTATTTTATAGGTCTCATTACTGAAATCTTGCATTTTTATTTATTTATTATTATTTATTTGCCATTGAGCATAACCAAATTCATCTATCAAAATTACATAAAGCTGTTTACTTTAGCTTTTTAGTATATTCAAGATCAGCTGCAGATAGTATTTATTTTAGTCTACTTTTAATAAAAGGGTTGCACAATATATATCGGTACAATATTGGTAATTGGCTGAAGTTTTTGTTTTTATATATAAGTATTGGTCGATATGAGATAATTATTCAAGCTCATTTCCCCCTCATTTCCTCTTTTTTTTTTTTTTTTTGCATTTGGATAACCTTTGTCATCATCTAAACCTCACTTCAATTTGAAAATAATAATTCAAATCTAATGTTCATTACATTTAAAAGTATCTGAAAGTGAATATAATTTATTTTTCATTTTGTACATATATTGTACACATTGTAAAGTGCAAGATGTTGTTGTGATGCATACATTGACTTCACACATTTAAAATTAATGATTTGAATTATTATTAATAATATTAAACCAGACATTTATCTGACATTGGCCATAACATGAAAATAATCATTGCACCTTAACTTAAAGGGGCTATATGTAGAATTCCCTTTATAGAAAACCCTTGTTATTAGCAACACCGGTGGCCGTTAAGTGAACTGCAGCCAGCAACTTATTGCTTGTGCTCGCACTAGTGCACATGTAACTTACAAGAGACTGAACGTAATTCAGTGCCCCAATAAACTCAAGGTGAAGTTCTTTGCCTAGAAGAAGAAGAAAAAAAAACTAGAAATACTTTTGCAGCATCATGACGCCGTCCACCCAGCCGAAAGTGTAGGTAAATATGTGATGCACGCTTTCCTCTTAATAACAAAATAGACACAAAAAATGACAGTGGTGAGAAAACAATGGTAAGAAAGCATCTGATCATAGCAATGTTATGTCTGCATAAGCACAGCAATTTACCGGCATCATGATCTGGCAATGTAACACTAACACATAGTTTGCATGGACACGTAGCTATGTTTCCATAACCCTGTTTTTATGTGCATTTTGAACAAAGAAATGAGTGATGGAAACACCAAACACACACACAAAAAAACTCTTAATTTTCCCAAAAATGTTATGCTCGCTTGTGCCAAAAAGAGTTAATGTGAATAATGGGAAATGTAAACACATTTGTGTGGTAGCGAACATTAAACCCACGTGACTATGACTGAAGTTTCCCCCGATGGAGACTTTCTAAAACGAGCTGTCTTTTAATATCATCAAGCCACATTAAGCTTTTTGATTTGGTTTAATGATGATATTAATAGACAAAAGTCAGTAAACACAATACTAATAAATCACACTATGTGCAGAGAAGACAGATTTGCAAAAGACTACAGATTTGTCTTTTGCAAATCTCTAAACCTGCCTGTGTTTTATTAATAATATTGTATTTTGTCTTTTTTATAACTGTTGGTCCATTATTAGCGTCTTCTTGGTTTTCTATGGGTGGACAACGCTTTACATGTAATTAAACGTGTTGTGCGTTCATATTCTTTTCTGTATATTGTATGCTTTATTAGTTTGGTGTTTACCGAGCTTAGTGTTTTACTTTAAGGACAAGCTGAGGGAGTTTTATTTACTGTTGGTTACTAGGTTACCAATACCGCTGTCATCCACTCGAACAAATTGATGGAAATGCACCTAATTTGCCTTTGTTTGTTTTTTTTGTTGCAAACTTTGAAAAGATTCGCTTCACGGTTTGGATGGAAACCCAGCTATTGACATTACAGTACAGAATGGCTCTTTCAGCTTTATCCCCATTGTATAAGCTTTCATATCATATGTTATAGAATGGAAGAAAGTTGGGGAAGGTCTCTAATACATAAATTCTACCAGCCCCTTTAAGAGCCATGTTCAAGTCATTACATTTGTCATCAAAGAGGGGACTTTGAATGTTATCTTGTACGTTGGCAGGCCTTGAGAAACTGTTGCCTCTGAAAATCAGGAGGGATATCGCTGGCTCTGCATGAACAGCACAATCCTGTGAGAAAGACTGATGCCCCTCACAGTCTCCTGCATGTGATGGGACGTAGATAATATGGATCATGAGCCAGGCAACAGCTTGGTCTTGCCTGGTTGAGTGGTCTCTGGCCGCCGCATTGTTTCAGAAAACTACCCCTCCCATTTCCGCTTTGGAACATACACCAGCCCCGCTCGTTCATGAGGCGCCTCACTGAAAATATGATATATCAGGTTTAGGCAGTGAGATAAAGCGTGATGTTTTAATTCTTGCAAACACTGTCAGCTCGCATTCACTGGCTGGGAAAGCCCTGGTGAGCAATGCCGCCTGACAAATGCGCTTTAGCCTCTTGTCTGTGCTTCAGCAGGCTTTCCTGTCTGTCGTCCTCCAGCACAGCTGCCTTATCTGTTATCAGCTCTCGGCCCCAAAAACGTGATCATTCCCGAAAGCCAAATCTAGCTCGGCTTCTATTGTTCATGTCGTCGTGTAAAGCTGGAAGTCTGCGTTTTGAGGGACAGATGCTGCGATCAACAGGGTGCCTCTGGCTTCTACCCATCTTCATGTGTCAATATTTGTAGTGGGCAATTTTGTGTGCAGGGCCCTCTAAAGCTGAATGGATTTGTTAAAAAAATGACTCAGAAATGGCTACTGTTACCAAACAAATTGCTGTTTAGAAAAGTAATATCAGACACATATCAGGCAAAATAAAATTATATTATAGGGATCATTTATAATTTACTAACCCTAATGTCATCACAAATCTGTATGACCATATTTTATTCTTTGAAACTCGGTGGGACACCTTTGTGGGGGGGGTTCATCAAACCTGTATGAAAAATGTCATACAGGTTTGAAATGATGAGAGAATTATACTATCCCTTAAGATACAACCTAGCTATGAGTGCAGTGACCTTTTGATAAGCCATTTGTAAATAAGTCAGAACATGGACTGATGTGACAGACTTTTTAATGCAAGTATCTGTCGTTGTTGTCCTCTGGTCAACCATTTGGAGCTGTCATCATCTTTCACAGTCCTCCGGTGACTCCAGGACTTGTAGAGGTGCACTCTGCGGTTTCAGCACGCTGCCCGGCAGCAATATTTGCTTTTATGTAATGTTTTTTTCCATTATGTCCAGCCAAGAGAGAAAGTTAAAACCTCACAGATTGTATTGATTCTTTGTCTCTAAGCCTCTGTGCCGTTGTACGGGAGAACCCCTGAGACTTTTGAAGCGACACAAGTTCTTGATGGCTTTTTCCCCTCGCTGTATTTTTATGGTCAAACTCAATCTCTCATTTTGTGTTTGACTCCGAGCTCTGAATTTCACTTCCTGACAGTTCTATAGCTGGGTATCATGGAGGGTCACTTTGTCATTGGTATTTGTCATTCGGCATGCTCTGTGATTCATTACTGGCATTTAATTAAAAATTTTTTTACTTATGATATTTTGTCTGTTTTTCTCAAACATTTGACTGGCAATGAGTGCAGAGCAAAGAGGACAAGTATAATGTCTCTTCAGCAGCTGAGCAGATGACTGTGAAATGTACTAAAAGTGCAACTAGACCAATATATTTTCGAACAAGACAGCTGTTGTTCAAAACAAATCAGAGGTAATCAGATTTAAGAATGAACAAATCTCGAATTAAGACAAACAGAAAATCACTTGCCGTAAAAAAAAGAACGCTGTTTAAATAGTTTTCTTTTCAGATAACTGGATGATTTGACAAACTGGATTAGTAGTTTTTCTTTATCTAATTGTATTTACTCTATCTAATTGTTATATTTGTTTCACTTACTACAACTGATGCAGGAAATGAATAGCTAGAGGATATACAGTAGGTAACACACATTCTGATTTGTAATATGAGAGCTAAAAAGGCATTTATCTCATAAAGATGCACAGTTTGCTTGGGGGATGCCTATAAATTGCCTGAAATGTCATTATGACAGAAATGACAGTAATTCATCACACAATGTCTGTCACCATGGTGTAACTGTGGCATGAATAAAAAAATAAATAAAAATAAAAACTAATTTTAAACCTACTAACTAATATTAGCATATGTGTTAGTTGCTGTTCATATACTCTTAAAGAAATAGTTGAAAAAGTTGCGTTGTGAGATTTAAAGTCACATTGCGAGATGTAAAGTCACAGACGGGAGGCCTGAATAAACTTACTAACTATTATTTTTACTCCGAGGTGGAAACATGCTTTCATTGATAACTCAAGGGCCAGATTTACTGAACAGGGCAAACTAGCATGAAAGTGAAATTTTGCTCACACCTGTTGACTTATTTTATGTTTGTATTGAGCTATTTTATTTATCTTTATAGTTTCTAGTTAGCGAAGGAACAGGACACCATTAACTCATACTCTTTCACTTTACAGTTATTACCTGCCCCTCTCCAGGGGTTCACAGGTCCCTTTTGCTATATAGACGCTCAGAGTAGATTGCAAATGAAGGATTACTTTTCCTAAATTAATTGTTCTCCTGATTCTACTGTGCACGTCCGGTCACTTTATCTTCTCTGAGTGACTTTGACTAGCATCTTCCTGCTATAATATTTTGGTTAGTGTCAGCAGTTCCCCAAACGCTTATTTAGCTCCAGCTTTGGCATGTACAGATTAGTGGCGGTTTATTAAGATCAAGCAGGAGTGAATCCTGTGTACACGCATGAACATGCCCCCTGGAGCCAACCCAATTCAGTAAATGATGCTTTGATAAACTGTTTGTCCTGTAAAGCATTTTCACAGCAACCACTTTCAGTAATTAAATGTACACAGAATGCTGTGTGGCTTAAGCTACTGGCAGCAGACACACCGTATGTGTTTGTACACTTAGCTCCCAGCACAAGTCTGATGTGGTCTGTGTAAAAAGTTCAGATGCACTATCGAGGCAATATCATCATCATGAAGCTGTAAAATGTCTAAGGTCCTGTGCTAAGTGATTAGCATTTAGCTTGTAATAATCTTACTGGAGCTTGAAAGCCCTGCAACAATTATGTTAATGTGGTTGCAGACTAGCAACATGGGCTAGAGTAACTTCAATAACACTGTACAGGTCTCATCTTCCTTCCTGCTGTAACCAAGAGTATTTTATGCATATTCACTGTGGCCTTCTGTGAAACCTCTGTCACAGAGATCAATTATTGTGCGTGGGAAGACCACAATGCTAATGATCTAAACTGCTTTTTGCACAGATAGTTATGCTCACTGTAGCGATGCATAATGTATTGAGCTCATATGAACAGGATTAGGAAAGAATTTCATTAGGAAGAGTGTTGCATTAAAACTTGATTATTACAAGACTCCTGCTGTAGAGCAGTTCAGTCGTGATGTCGGTTTGTCGGCTAATTATTTATCATGAATTCCCAAAGGAATTCCTTTGAGATTTAAGCATTTTTACAGTAAGTCCCTTTCAACACTGTACGGACAAAATAACTTGAAGTGACTTTCTTTTTTTTCTTTTTTATTCTACTACAATAGTTGATATAGTTGTCTGATTTGCCAAGCTTGTACAATTACATCCTTCTGGAAGTTGTAGTCCTACCTTTATATGTCAAAGTTCACATTCGAGGTACTGTATGACTGTATAAGTTACGTAGCAAATTCAATTGAAAGTCTATTCAAATCACACTAACCACTATTTTAAAAACCCATGGGAAATTCCTTGGGAGACCTTAGTGAAAATTGTGCTAAGCAGACATGGCTGATGTAATAATCTAAAATGGCCAATTATTGGCTGATTTCATTTCATGAGTCAGTCGAGATGAAAATTAAACCATCATCTTTATTTTACAATTTTGGATGTTTTGTAGGTTCTGTAAATGGTTGGTCATTTATTTTCTCCTGACACTCTAAAGTGTTTTTTTTTTGTAACAACCCAAACACATGTATATATATATATATATATATATATATATATATATATATATATATATATATATATATATATATATATATATATATATATATATATATATATATATATATATATATATATATATATATATATATATAAATATAGAATGCTTCATTACAACAAAAAAAAAACAAAAAAAACTGTACGCTTCTATGAGTGAATTTCCCTTGTTCTCTCCATAAACTTAATACCATGTCCTTAATTTCCACATATTTAGGCCAAAGACAAATATACCTCAAAAAGGGTAAAATTACAAAAATAATCACAGTTAAGTAAAATAAAAATATAGGAGTGACGATATAGCAATAAATACAATAAAGCACAATTAAGATTATCAGGAGTCAGAAATAACCCGCCTGTTTCAATGCAAAGGGAAAGAGGAGGAGACAGAACAGGAAATGATGTTGGCTCATGATGACATCACAACAATTAAAGGGGAAAGAGCTGACATTTCAATCAGGCAGCTATATGAGGTGTATGTAATTATAATAAACAATACAATATTGAAGAGTATATTTTCTGTACCTGTTACACACATCTCCCCTGTCTTAGTATGATGTCACCACAGTTAGTCAGTCATTATCTGCTTCATTCTCAACCAAATCAATGTCCCTTTTTGTTCCTGCCTCCTTTGATTTCCTCCACTGCGGCTGTAATGATGATCAGATCATCAAGCTGGGAATATGAGACCGATACATTAGGGTGAGAAGACGTGCTTTAGCTTTAAAGAGGCGCAATCAGCAGATCTATCTCTGTGGCACGGTCACTTAGTGCTCACTCCATGGTGCTGTGGCCAGATGTGGGTTAGACTGCATAGATCTCAGATGCTGTCCAAAGGACTCTCTGGATTCAGAGAGTGATCTCTGAAATCTAAACCCACTGTTCTACTCTACTAAAAACAGACACTTTTCATTTTATTGTGTCCCCAACTTTCCCCAAAACCAGCAGATTGCAGACAGACCCCAGCACATAGTCATGACACTACAGGTCCTTCTCAAAAAAATACCATATTGTGATAAAAGTTCATTATTTTCCATAATGTAATGATAAAAATTAAACTTTCATATATTTTAGATTCATTGCACACCAACTGAAATATTTCAGGTCTTTTATTGTTTTAATACTGATGATTTTGGCATACAGCTCATGAAAACCCCAAATTCCTATCTAAAAAAATAGCATATTTCATCCAACCAATAAAAGAAAAGTGTTTGTAATACAAGTCAACCTTCAAATAATTATGTTCAGCTACGCACGCAATACTTGGTCGGGAATCCTTTTGCAGAAATGACTGCTTTAATGCGGCGTGGCATGGAGGCAATCAGCCTGTGGCACTGCTGAGGTGTTATGGAGGCCCAGGATGCTTCGATAGCGGCCTTAAGCTCATCCAGAGTGTTGGGTCTTGCATCTCTCAACTTTCTCTTCACAATATCCCACAGATTCTCTATGGGGTTCAGGTCAGGAGAGTTGGCAGGCCAATTGAGCACAGTAATACCATGGTCAGTAAACCATTTACCAGTGGTGAAAAACGAAATCTTCATCTCCATAAAGCTTTTCAGCAGATGGAAGCATGAAGTGCTCCAAAATCTCCTGATATCTAGCTGCATTGACCCTGTCCTTGATAAAACACAGTGGACCAACACCAGCAGCTGACATGGCACCCCAGACCATCACTGACTGTGGGTACTTGACACTGGACTTCAGGCATTTTGGCATTTCCTTCTCCCCAGTCTTCCTCCAGACTCTGGCACCTTGATTTCCGAATGACATGCAAAATTTGAGCGACAGTCCAGTGCTGCTTCTCTGTAGCCCAGGTCAGGCGCTACCGCTGTTTCTGGTTCAAAAGTGGCTTGACCTGGGGAATGCGGCACCTGTAACCCATTTCCTGCACACGCCTGTGCACGGTGGCTCTGGATGTTTCTACCCAGACTCAGTCCTCTGCTTCCGCAGGTCCCCCAAGGTCTGGAATCGGTCCTTCTTCACAATCTTCCTCAGGGTCCGGTCACCTCTTCTCATTGTGCAGTGTTTTTTGCCACACTTTTTCCTTCCACAGACTTCCCACTGAGGTGCCTTGATACAGCACTCTGGGAACAGCCTATTCGTTCAGAAATGTCTTTCTGTGTCTTACCCTCTCGCTTGAGGGTGTCAATGATGGCCTTCTGGACAGCAGTCAGGTCGGCAGTCTTACCCATGATTGCGGTTTTGAGTAATGAACCAGGCTGGGAGTTTTTAAAAGCCTCAGGAATCTTTTGCAGGTGTTTAGAGTTAATTAGTTGATTCAGATGATTAGGTTAATAGCTCGTTTAGAGAACCTTTTCATGATATGCTGATTTTGTGAGATAGGAATTTGGGGTTTTCATGAGCTGTATGCCAAAATCATCAGTATTAAAACAATAAAAGACCTGAAATATTTCAGTTGGTGTGCAATGAATATAAAATATATGAAAGTTAAATTTGTATCATTACATTATGGAAAATAATGAACTTGTATCGCAATATGGTAATTTTTTGAGAAGGACATGTATAGATCTTAGGCAGGTTAGATGCCATCTTGAATTTAACACAGGGATAGATGCACAATTTATACAATGGCACACACTGTATTAAGTACACTGTATTATGTTTGGTCATCTGAGAAATCTGTATGTTGTTAAACAACAGTATAACATATTGAACGCACTGTAATTCTATCCCTCTCAGGATTATTTTCATTCCTGTCAAGACTTAAATATGGCACTGCCTTGAATAATGTCAAAGACTAGGGATACAAAGTCACTGTACACTCATACGACTATAAATGGGAGAAAGTGCAATTGGCAGAATAAGTCCCGCCTCTAAATGAAAGAGCCATTTGCCAATTGGTAAAGTCATTGAGTCACTGCAGCTGCTGTTAAAAGCTTCGCTTGCTATAGAAACAGTCAGGCTGTGTCTGAAATGCCCCCGCCATAATATTTGAGAGGACAGCCATTTGTAGTGGTGTCCGAAACCATAGTGGACATTATCGAGTGCACCCATTCAATCCCACATTGCTTCAAGTGTTGCATTCTTTAGTGTTCAACTACTAAAGAATACCCATAATGCACTGTGACGATCGTGCCAAATTAATTCCAGCATCCTTCCGGAAGATGGCACCCACAGATGAATCATCCGTTTATGCATCCATCCATTTTTCAAACCTATGGTTCAATGTGGCTACAGCATAACATCATACAGGCATAAATTAAATTTTAATTTGTTGTTAAATTGTTGAATTAAGGTTTATACATGCTAGTTTCCATGACAAGATAAATATTTTCATTAATACTGGAACTGCCAGTTTGCTAAGTTTCAAATGATTATTAAACAGAAAGCACAAACTATAAAAAAGTGGCAGCCCTTCCAGTGCACTCAATGTCCAAATTCGCTTTTTTAATCACTACTTCCAGTGGACTATATTAGTGGATGGGAATAGTGAATGAGGGTATAGGGGTGTATACACAACGTGTGTGTTTTGACTCAAGAGCGGAAGTTGTTTCATAAATGTGCTTTGGATAATATTCATTTTGTAAATATAGAGTTAAATAAAAAAAAGAAAATTGCACAAACAAATCACTTCATAAAATTGAGGTTAAACCACTGGAGTCCCATAGATTACTTTAATGATGTATTTCCTGTTTTGGACCTTGAATGTGTAAATTGAGTTGTTCCCGATGGAGGGACTGAAAGCTCTCGGATTTAATCAAAAAGATCTTCATTTGTGCTCCGAAGATGAACGAATGTCTTACAGGTTTGGAAAGTAATTAGGATTTTCATTTTTGGGTGAACTAATTTAAAGCGACATTGCTAATGTCTTTTGTAATGTGTGCACTTTTGAGACTCACTGTGACTAGTTGCAGATGATATGACAGAATTCAAACTGCGTTCAAATCAGATTTCAAACCAGTTTCAAATTGTTTCTAAATTTAAAACTGAAAATCAACACTTTTTTATTTATGTATTTCTTTTTAGTCCCAGTTTGTGAAGTCAGGACAAATGATAGCAAACTTCCTCATCAGTGATTTTCCACATAAAATAGACACATACACTTCTATGTATATGAGCTAATTATTTTCATGAAAGTAACTGCAGTCTGTGAATATTTGTGAAATATTTAATCAATATGTCAGAAAAAATCTGTGCAGGACGGTGATCCTTTGTAGTGTGCACT
Organism: Gobiocypris rarus; assembly: GCA_023029165.1. Lineage (NCBI taxonomy): Eukaryota > Metazoa > Chordata > Actinopteri > Cypriniformes > Gobionidae > Gobiocypris > Gobiocypris rarus. Next base: position 8,228,514 of record CM040919.1, read on the forward strand.
TATTTTTGGTGTGTACCGTGTACAGGTCAACATCCTTGGAAATTATGAAATAACAATTGAGCAAAAAGTTGTGCACGGAGTTATAGTAATGGATTTTTAGGTTGCAACATCACTGGTAACAGCTCACTAGAGAATACTCTGCGTAGATGGCAGGCTCCCAGGAAGCTTTATGTTAATATATGTATGTGATGTAATGAACAACCTCAGTCTCATCTCCCTCCCCTGTGGCGCACATATTAATTGCACATCCAAAATAGTTTATTAATCTGTCTGTTTAATAATGAGTCTCTGCCACAGAAACGTTGCAGCCTGAAATGCCTTGGAGACTCATACGGCATTTCATATTGAGGTCCTGGGAATGAAAGTATATAAATATGTCTTTTTTAATCAAGTTCTGAAAATGGCAAGATGTTCATAATTAATGCATGTTTTTACATGACATATGAGTTAAGTTCATTTAAAAAATAATAAATATATTTATTAAGGAGAAACAAGCAATTGCGTTTGAAACATGATTTTAATTTAACATTAACCCTTAAAAGCTCTTTGGCTTCATTAAATCGGTTATGACCTCTGAACTGGCTGTGCTTTCCCCAAGGGGTTTTCTTGTGTTTCTATATTGTGACACATTTGCTTCCTAATTAGGATTTGAAAATGGTTGTTAATAATCTACCAGCACACACACGCTTGAAAAGCAGGGCTTGAAGCTCAGTGGCGATGGCATCTGTCAGACCTTTCCTTTTTGCTATTATTATGCCTAGCTGATAAAGGATTTACGTAACGTACACTTTTATCCATATGCAATTAATTTCTGTAACTCAACGCCCAAGGGTGGCCACGTCATCCTGTTACTGCCTGCTGCCAACCACTTCAGCACTGATTCTTGTATGACACCAAGTTGTTGACTGATGAAATAGTGGGGTTAGCAGTGTCATGGTTAGGCTTTTATAGAAAATAAATATTAACGTGTAGGAAGGTGAAAGGGAGAAACGTGTCCAAGTGGGGATTGTGCAGCATGAAACAAGGTCACATGGTGAACACAAGAAAAACAGTCCTGGCAATAGTGATGAGGCAGAATAAGCAAGTATGTTATGCTGTTTTTACACATCAAGGCCTAATGCAAAGACCCAACATACTCTCATGGCAATTTGAAACCGTTTTATGTTTTGGCAAATTGGTGGCTTATTCGAATCTCATTTGAATGTTTTTGTATGACCTGCTCACGCCCCACTGACAGTTCAGTTTAGGGGTGGACCGATTGAAAGATCTTATAATTTGACACTTTAGTTTTTTGTCCCATCAGTTTACATTCACTTAAGTCTTTTATAAACAGACTGTTTATACCAAGATTGCCAAGATGAGCATTTTGATTTTTTACAGTGTGATAAATGAAATAAGTTATTCCATCCATCCCAAATTTGGGCACATTAAACTGCTAAATATACTACTGTTCAGAATAATTGTTATGCTCTTATTCTCATCGAGGCTACATTTATTTGATCAAAAACACGATACAAATAGTAATATTGTGAAATATTATTATAATTTAAAATGACAGTTTTCTATTTTAATATATTTTAAAATGTAACTTATTTCTGTGATGCAAAGAATTGTCAGCATCATTACTCCAGTCTTCAGTGTCACATGATCCTTTAGAATTCATTTCATTTGCTGATTTGGCGTTTAAAGGCACAATATATTTGTGGATTAAAACATCCAAAAACCACTAGAACAATGTTATATATTTTGTTGACTTGTGCACTTACATTATCCCAAATGTTTCAAAGAATGTTAACATCTAGAGAAATAAGCAATTTGAACCAGGTTGCCTATCAATGACATCATACATGTATGATATAACACAATGACATGTTTTATTAGACAGGTGAGCATCTGCAGAGGTGGGTATAGTAGCCAAAATCTGTACTCAAGTAAAAGAACAAGTACTTACGGAAATATTTACTCAAGTAAAAGTAAAAGTAACAATCATAATAGTTACTTAAGTAAGAGTAAAAAAGTATTGGATGAAAAAACTACTCAAGTAGTTAGTTACTAGTTACTTTCGATCTGATTGACTAGAAGCAACTTCTCCATATTATATATATACACACACACACACACTGTTTAACCATCACACACACACACACACACACACACACACACAGACACACACATGTTATGTTTTTTGGGGACATTCCATAGGTGTAATAGTTTTTATACCGTATAAACTGTATATTCTATCCCCTACACTGCCCCTGCCCCTAAACCTACCCATCACAGGAGACATTCTGCATTTTTACATTTTCAAAAAACATCACTTAGTGTGATTTATAAGATGTTTTCCTCATGGGGACCAAAAAATGTCCCCACAAGGACAAGGATTTTGGATATTGCCATCTTTGTGGGGACATTTTGTCCCCATAACGTAGGAATTACCAGTCCACACACACACACACACACACACACACACACACACACACACACACACACACACACACACACACACAGTGATCTGCCTCCCGTAGCTCACACACATCTTCCTCTGCTTCGGCCATCATCTTCCGACTATACGCGCGCTAATTATAAGCGGATGATGCGTAGCCACGACTCGTGAAGCCGCGCCTCTCCCACGTTTCGTGAGACTTACGAACAAGTCATTATTTGACAGTAGCGGAGGAACGCCACAGAATGTAACAAAGTAAAAGTACAGTTTTTACACAAGAAATGTACTCGAGTAAGAGTAAAACTTTAACTATACTCTTATATATACTCTTTAAATATACTCAAAAAGTACTAGTTACCCAAAAAATGTACTCAAGTAAATGTCATTTACTACCCACCTCTGCTGTTGGGATACATCTGCAGAAAACAAATCATTGTTATATATAGCTCAACACAGTTAGTCTTATTTAAAGCTTGTTTTCTTGATTTAATGCGAGTACAATGTTTTACCATGCCTAATATCGATGAGTGCAAAAAGTGTCTCATAGTAGCCGCCAAGTGAATGCAGAGAGTAGCATTATAACATAACTTTCAACAAACTCAAATAATGTAACTAATATGAGTGCTGCGTTACCCCACATACCCATAACCGGAGGAAGAGGAAGCAGCCGTCTCAGCAAAAAAGCTCAGCAAAATCAAGGCATCATCAAGCTATCCCTTTGTTGTGAATAAGCGACCTCTAGCGGCGAAAAATTACATATTGTGGCTTTAAGAGACATTTCTTTAAGTGGCATTTAAGAGATGTTTTGAATAGTATATTAATCATTTATGATGAGGGAATGTGACAACAAGAATGCTTATGAATGATTATCACAGAATAATGGCTATAATGCCTAATATTTCACTTCCCAGTCATTATATGCTATGCAGCATTCACTAAGTAAGCTAGTATTTCATTTTGAACATGATCTGATAACCTAGAGCTAGTGTGTTTATATATAAGGCAAGAGAAAAATAAATCCAGATATCAATTTGCGTGGGTATTGTTGGCACTTTCAACTTCCGCATGTGAAACACAGTCAAACGCAGCTCCTTCCTACACGGGTCTACTAAAAACTAGAATATAAACATTTTCAGGCTTTGTGTTGTCGTCGAAAGCCTGGCGCGGTAAGCCTTGTTTTCATCTAGCTATAGTGTGACTGCGTAATGGCTTTTGGTTGCTCCTGACTCAAAGGTTTCTCAGGGGAGGTAGATGTTCAATGAACAACAAGTCAGATAAGGATATGTGTTTTTCTTTCTATTTCTTTCCAAAGTGCTATGTCTGCGGATTAAATCACTGTGTATTCGTGTGACGGCCGTCCATATGCTACAATCCCAAAGGAAACATCTGATTTATAAGCTTATTTAGGTTTGGTCTCTTTTAATACTTTCCTTTACTCTCCCTCCCTCCTTCCCTACCTTTGCCATCATTTTTTATTTCTACATTAATGGATGATGTATAGGAAGTCAGCTCTGTTTTGTAGCTCTATAGCAGTCTGTACATTAAAGGTGCTGTGATTGTTGACCTTCAACACTCGCTGACTTTCTACAGGATTTTCAGGAGCTTTTGAAAACATTTTACAACGTATTGATGTCGTCACATTCAAACATAAAGGACACATCTTTATTTGAGATGCAACTTATGGGGAAAAAATGCAAAGGCATCAGCTTGAGTTATATTTTTAGATGCTGACTTTCATTTTCCCGTGTGCCTGTGTGGCGTACTTCCCTTGAAGGATTGAAATGGCTGGATACAGACGGCGAGGACTGTCTCCTCATACTCACTGCCTGTTCTTCGGCTCATCTGCGGCTTGACTAATTATGGCCTCCAGCATAAGGCCGGAGAACAAAGAAGTTTCACAAAGCTGTTAAGAATGGCATCTCGCAGACAAGCTTTGTCCTGCCCCGTCTTCTGTCGATGATCGATGGATTTCTTGGCAAATTCACAGGGTTAGAATTTAAAAAATGTGTAAATAGAGAGCATAGTTACTGCTTCCAGGGAAAGTCCTCTGTGGAAGACGACTGCGCTGCATTACACCGGAGTCACTCTAATGCATATTTCTCTTCCCAGACCGGCTCCCCTGTGATCAAGCAACAGTTTATGTAATGCAATAGATCTCTGGCAATAAGTATAAAGATCTGGACAAGACAAATTGGTTTAATAATATCTGGTGGCTGGGACCGGTCACTCCTCTTTAAATTAAGGACAGTCATTTTTAATGTGTTACTTGATGTAATCGTTGACTGGCTCTTGCCCAGGTAGCTCTTGAAGGCAGAGTAATATCAGATAGCATGACTAGACATATCCCTCTCTGCTTCAGGGCAGAAAAGCTTCTCAAAGCATTTTTATAAGTAGAAATACAGTAAGAAAACAGACTTATACAATGAAATTGTTGTGGAAAATGGCATTCAGTCAAAAACTTGACCCTTTAGTTTTTAGTGAGACACAGTGCATTAATGCATGTCATGCAGATCAAATTAAATATGAATTGGACTTGAATCACATTGGGTACATGGCCTGACATTAACTTTTTTTTTGTTTGTTTTTTTGTGGTTTTCCAAAGTTACTAGTCACAGCATTTTCACTGGCCACAATTTTAACTTCAAAATCATGAGGAAAAACAGCCATATACATATTTTTTTTAATATTATCTCATAATTTGGTAGCAGGTATATATTAGGCTGCTGCACTTTAAGATGATGCACAGATCCATTATATTGTTACACATGCAGTTTTCTTTCTCAACATAACTAACTGTGTTTACGTGAATACTCGCAAGTGAGGGGAGGCGGGTTTGTGTGTCAAATTGCAGTCGGAGAGATGAGAGTATTGGAAGTATTGGAAGCGTTTCTGATATTTCAGTATCGATATGTATCTGAATATCTGTATTTTTGACAACACTACATTGCACTTAGTTTATTATTTCAGATGCCCTTTTAAAAGACTACAATTGAAAACACACACACACACACACACACACACACACACACACACACACACACACACACACACACACACACACACACACACACACACACACACACACACACACACACACACACACATGTTGTGTTTCCATGTTTTGTGGGGACATTCCATAGGCGTAATGCATTTTATACTGTACAAACCGTATTTTCTATCCCCCTACACTGCCCCTGCCCCTAAACCTACCCATCACAGGAGACATGCTGCATTTTTACATTTTCAAAAAACATCACTTAGTGTGATTTATAAGATGTTTTCCTCATGGGGACCAAAAAAATGTCCCCACAAGGACAAAAATTTGGATATTGCCATCTTTGTGGGGACATTTTGTCCCCATACCGTAGGGATTACCAGTCCACACACACACACACACACACACACATGCACACACACACACACACACACACACACACACACACACACACACACACACACACACACACACACACAATTCAACCTGCCAAAGTGGCTAGTAGGACTGCTGAAATCGACCCGCATTTGATGGTTTGGCGGCTATATTTGTCAAGCCCTGAATGGGTGAAATTTTACATTTCAACAGGGGACTTTTCAGATAAAATCAAATGTATCTGAAACTGCTAGATCTGACCAGATTTAGATTTTATAATGCAACTATAATGCACCCATTTTAAAAAGCTAAAGCTGAGAGTACTTCCCTTGTCCATGTTCCTCTCCGACTAGCAGATTACCAGCATGACATAACTTTCGTCATAAGTACTGTACAGTTCACTGATGTCCACGCTCACCGCCCATGTGCAGCCCAGTTTGGTGTCCATAAGGACTTGTACACGGACAACAGCGCATGTCCTACTGATTTGAGCACTTGAAAAATACGGTCTACTAGATAGATGCTTTTGGCATGTGTACACTGCCCAGCAAGCAATTTTGCGTTTACAAGACGTCTAATAGCCTTCCAAACACAGCCCTGCAGCAAAATATGAGCTGTCAGTGAACATTTTATAGACGTCTAACCATAGCCTAAGAACAGACTAGTCATCTAAAACATGAACATGTAGAATAAATGAAACCAAATAACTATACAGCATATAAATGGTCATAAAATACAACATTTGTTCTGCTGGTGCAACTAGAAAATTGCCTATGATATGGACTAGAGCTGCAAGATTAATCACAATTAACCCGAAATCTGCCTTAAACCGATTTGGCTTAGTGCGATTGTAAAAATCGTAAAGGTTATACTACTGATCACAGAGCTGTTCTGCACTGACAAACTGTGCATTATAAAAAAAATATAATAATAATTATATATATATATATATGTAAATCTGCTGTAAAAATGCTGTTCCATCTGAAATCATGTGTTTGAGTAGCTTATAATGTGAATTTGAAAAAGCAACACGCGTCAAACATCTTTCGAAACATGAGACGCATCTATGAACCTTGTGTGAAATAAAAGACAACATTTAATAAAGTTTTTACTTGAAACTCACTTCATAACGTCGGTTTAGTGTTTTAAAAAATTGTTTTGTGAGATGATGTGGCTTCTTGCACAAATTAAGACACACAACATTATCTCATAGTATTCTATACCGTATTAATATACTTTATTATCATGGAAATACCAGAGAAGGCTTGAAGAACTCAGACAAACCATATATTTGTGTGTTTATTAGTCATGTTTAATCAATCAAAGCATTTCAATCTTCTGTTTATTCAGTTACAGTTATAGTACTACTGTGTTTTAGTACTTCTGCAGGGGATATTTGGAGTTTCTGCTCGAGACTGCCCTCTAGCTTTCAGATAGAGCAACATTTACGACTGATCACAGACCTGTGCTTCACTGAGGGTTGCACAGTCCAAATTTTGTGCAACCCTAATATGGACTTTCAGCTTAGTCCCACTTGTTGTAGTTTGGCCTTACATAAATTAGGTCTTAATTTATTTTCTTTTACTCTCCCTCCCTTGGTTTCATGGTTTCACCTCCACTTTTTAGTCCAACAAAATAACAGTATCACCAATTATTATAGTTTTTTGTACTTTTATTAAATACCACAGTTCTCATACGACTGACATATTGAAATATTTGACATTTCCTGTCAAATTATTGCTTCTTTTTAATATAGTTTACATTTTAAAATATCTCCTTCTATTTTGTACATTTACTGTATGATAAAAACCATATTCAGAAATGAAATCCATAGCAGAATGTATGAAACCATCAACCAATGAGCTGTTAGATGCATCAGGTCTGACTCACCTCTTGTATTCAACTAATCTGATGCATTAACTGGAAATTTTGTATGATTAGATTAAAAAATATATATTGGCAGCCAACTTCATGCAATACATTGATCATACTCATATGTATCTTGTCCCATCGCCAACTGTAACATGCTGCCAGCTAAACAACACCAGCATTTAACCTAAGTGATCAGTGTTGACTAATCTAGATAATTCCATTCTTCATCTCAGCATCGGCTCAAGTGCATTGTAAATCTGTGCATTATTAGACACGCATCTCATTGTGTTTCCACTACTGTTTCTTAATAGATGTCATCCTTAATATTTCTAAACTCCCAACCACGTGTACTTAAAAAGAGAGGATGTGTTTTGTTGTCTAACCTGCAGTTCAGTATCCACCCTTGGGCGGCAGAAAGGCAGATGTTGAATGAGCAACATTCATGAGCAGAATAGCTTCTGGACCTGTGCTAAATTAAATCGGGCTCTTAACTGAGGGTTGTACATGTTATTCGAGTCTCGACTTTAATGCTGTTTTTGATGATGCTGAGAGAAATCCACTTTGCTGGAAGTGCTTGCCTGTGGCATTCGTCTCAATGATTAGTTCTTTGTGGTACAAAAAAAGCTCTCTGAGTTGAGTTTGAGTCAGTTTGAGTCTATGCAACGGCACTCACGCCTGTCAGGCTGGCCTCGCTGTCCGCTTTTATTACATTTGGTTAGATTTAACAGGATTTGCAGATGACTTATTTTACGTATGGATTTATGTCTAGACTTGAGAGAAAATTAAAGAGCACATCTTCCCCACCTTCAGGCATTGCTATGATAATGCTATTAAGAGAGAGCAAACATCCACTATGCAGTGCTCTGAGGTTTTAGTTTTCTGCATCTTTTGCACAAATTTTGTTAAAAGGTAAAGAGTGTTTTAAATATCCATCCATCCATTAGGCTGGCTGCGATATTCGGTGTTCAGGTGAAACACCGGTTACATCACTTGGTCACCGCAGCAGAGTCCCCACCGTTGTTTAGATTTTTATAGTAATAAAATCATATTATTTCAGTTAGAGAACAGACACTACAGTTAAAAAGTGAAGGAGAGCCGCAGGACAAACAGCAGAAGTCAGATTTCATTCATCACGAGAGTGAGAAGATGGTTGACAAGATGATCGCGGAAGATTTGGTTTCAAAGCAAAATGTAAAAGCGCCTATTTAATTGAGTTTGTCATTGTACTGTTTTGCGTTGTGTTTTTGATTAAGACTAATAGGCTAATAAAACCTGCCCCCCGAATTGACGCTAATTCTAAACCGAAAGTAAAATGCACACATACATACATTCATACAATCACCGCCGCACTGTCATACGTTCACGGTGAATGTCCACTGACGTGTTTTCAGTTCATGCCCATCCATCGATCCATCCATCCATCCATCTATCCAATTTCCATCTTTCACTCACCCACAACTCCATACATTTTTTCTTTTTTTTATTTAATTTTCCAGGCAAAGCATTGCAGGCATTACCAGAAGTGCTTGCTGGGGTTTCTGTAGTACTATTTCAATTTCACGTGTCAATGAGGATGTCAGAACAACCTTAGACTGCCCAGTCAATACTGTCAGTTGTGACCAGGGTCTCCTAAGATGTGTATCGTACAGTGTGACATATTTTTTTGCACATTCCACGGGCTGTTACCCAAAATCTCTGGGGGTCATATTGCACAATCTGACTTGCAACAGTCGTAAAATAACATGCCATTAAAGTAAGTCTTTGTGATGTAGCTAGTTCAGTTCTGAGGGAGTATTCCATGTTGCACTGCCTCTGTAGATGCACTCAATAAACCATGGGCTTTCTTTTGCTTTAGAGTTTTGGCTCAGGCTTTGGGGCTGTGACCTAGGTTACCCCTTAATGGCACCAGAAGTGCACAAAGAGGATGTTAACCACTTTGGAACCCATTACATGAACAACCAGGGGCATGTTTGACCACAACCCCTTAGGTAATGTGTGTTATCTTGTCTATTATGATTTCTGCACTCTTGGATGGAAGTTTGTGTGGATGAAGCAAAAGCTGGTTGATTGTTTGCTCTTTTTTTAAGCTCTCTAAACCCTTAAAATTATTTATTGCAACATAGATGACATAACTTTTAGGGATTTATAATATATCAGTACCATATTGGTTATCAGACTTTTTTTTTTTAAGTATCGACTGATGTTGGACATTTAATTGTGTCCAATAATTTTCCCTGCATTTACATTTAGATTGCTTTCTCATTTAATGCTGGCTGCAAGTCAATGTTTAAAAACAGCCTTCATTTAATAACACTGTTAAATATAATCTTTAGCGAATATCAAAATAGTCATCCATTTCACATACTGTAGGATATATTATGTTTTGATGCCTAAATTCACTCGTAGCATTAGAAATTATTGATTTAAGTTTTTAGTGTTTTATTTTTAATAAAATGAGCAATAGATATTAAAATTACAATAGAATTGAGCAATAGTATAAGATGTAATATCTGTGAGATGTCCCTGTGAAATGATTCAGTCAAACTGCTAAATAAAAATCTCTCAATCCATTCTAAATGTCTGTAAAGGATCAAAATTGATAAATGCAAGACATAGCACATTGAATGACATTCTGTATGATAGTCATTCAGTGACTTTTATTTTATGGGCCATAATGTAAAGTATCTCATGTAATACCATATCGAACTAGACTTAATTGATCTAATCGCTCTCACTGAGTGGCTGAATGCCAATTACTTGGAGTTATTCTGTTACCATTCAAGAAACTTTTTGCTCTGGCTATGCACCAATTTAACTGTATGAATGTCAGTCTAAGAGGAGAAAGGATTAGCCTCTTTTACCCACGAAAGAAAGAAATGCTGTGTCTGTGTTATTCATGAGACCTCCACCCAAAACATCAATTTTTAGTCAATATCCAACAAAATCTCATTTAAACATTATACATTCTGCTGTAGAAATTAGTTCTGGATGACATCTTTTTCATATGTCAAGAAGGATATCTGTCTCGTTCAGCCATGCAGAAAAATGCTATTTAAAGCCAGGAATTGGAATCACACAAAACAGGAAAGTAGGGCTGAAACCACAGGAGAGAGAGTGAGATGACAAATTGTGATTTTAGTGATTGACATTGCATAGCTTATTTATTGTCTGACTACACTGGCTCTGCTTTTTAATGACTCTTTCCCGCTGTTTGAATGAACCCAGCATCTGTTAAAGGGTTAGCTCACCCCCCAAAATGAAATGTGTCATTAATTACTCACCCTCATGTAGTTTCAAACCCGTAAGACATTCGCTCATCTTCGGAACAATAATTAAGATGTTTTTGATTAAATCCGAGAGCTTTCTGACCCCATATAGACAGCAACACAACGACCACTTTCAAATCCCAGAAAGATAGTAAAGACATGGTTAAAATAGTCCAAAACCTAACAAAAATATCTACTTTATCCAAGGTCTTCTCTTCCCTGTCACTCTCTTACATGCACATTGTTGGGATATTCTCACAGTGCAGTGCTTCCGGGTTCTACGGCAGATCGCCGGCTCGCTATTGGCTGAGCACCAGATGCGTTGTAGTCCTTATGGGACTCGCGTAGGAGAGTGACACAAATCACACCCTAATCCCAAATTTAACCCTATAGTAAACATATGTAGCCAATTATTATTACCCAGAACAAGGACACCTTTAAATAGAGTAGAACCTAAAATTATCATTTTTAAAAGTATTATTGTTGTTATTAATTTTTATTTATTGTTTTCCTCTTTTCTTTATTATTGTTAATTATTCACCTATGTGTCATTTTAAACCTGTATCATGGTTCTTTCCATGGAAAACAAAAAGTCAAATATTTAAATAATTACTATGAATTGCTGTTGTATGGAAACGTTTCCAAATAACTTTTCTTTTTGTGTGTGCCCGGCTTATAGGTTTGAACTGACATGAGTAACCAACATGAGGACATTTTTTTTTGGTGAACTGTTCCTTTAAATTATTAAAAGCAAACTGCTGTTGGAATTATACATGTGTGCTCTTTTGATTTGGAATGCAGTGCAAGACTTTGTTAAAGTTGTGATAGCTGCTGGAGGCTAAGCTCTATACTTCACTTGCCTGACATTGAGTATTGTATCATATGATTACCATAAATTTGCAATTTCACTTTATAGTCATAATTTAAATAAGGTCGTAAACAGTGATGACATAATCATTCAGTTATTTACTTCATTAGAATTAGTTTATGGTATGAGTTCAGAGCTGCAGGTTATGTAGATATTATTTCCTCACGCAGTGCACAGTACTGACACCAGTGATGGTGCAACTGCATTATTTAGACTTGTTGATTAAAGTCATTCATTCTCAAACTATAAAAGTTTATACTGACCCTAACTTTAATACTCATTTAACAAAATCTCCGGGGAAATAACATCTAGGCCTTAAGTTTGTCGAGATTTATGCAATGGAATATGACATATTGATTCAACTGCTAACAAAACAATGCATTTTTAAGTTCACACTTTCATTATTCATTCAGTTTCACCAGAAATAAGATTGCTTTAGAATCACTTCACTATTTCAGTCCTCATTTTCCCTTGATATTCATGAGTCTCTGCTTATGAATAGTAGAAGTCTGGCTCTTATTGATTTAAGGTGCTTTTTTCACAGCACATTTGCATGGCTAACACTCCGGGGGCAGATGAAAACTATCGAAGAGTGTCAGATTTTCAAAGCAAACATGGAGAATATAGCTATTGATCCACTCTTCGGCAGGCTTTTATCTGGGAGTAGCTTAATACCACGACAGGAATAAAAGACTTCGAGGATGAGAAAAAGACCAGAAAGAGCCATTAGACAGCGGTTTGTGAGGCGCATCAGATTTATCCGTGCTCTCAGGAGAAGGATCCATGGCAGCGTAAAGCATGACAGATAACTCTGATCTATGCTTATTTGATGGCAGTCATTCCAAAAGACATTGCGACACAAGACCGCTACCCACCATATTTGAATTGTTCATTAATTGCATTCAATTCTCAATGTATCCAATTTTTCAAATGCATCATTGGCTGAGCTCTTGAATTTGTTTGCAAATGCTCCCACAGAGTGGATGCTATAAGGAATATTGGCCTGACACCTCAGATATCACCTCTGTAAAGCTTATTAGTCTGAATTGAAAAGCTAATACTCCATTTAGCAGCTGTGAATCGCCTTGACAACCTTCTTAGCATGCAGCGGTAGTGTCAAGCTCTGACAGTTTGTTTAACACCATCAGTCCTGGAATCCTCTTCATTTTTGAAGCAGGCTCTTTCATCCTACAGATATCCTCAGTCCAAGGTCATAGATCGCACAAGACAGTGATTGAGCTGTGGTTAGTGCAGTGAATATATAGATTTTTTTCTTCTTCCTGGAAATCAAATGTGGCAAACATCACACACACACACACACACACACACACACACACACACACACACATATATATGTGTGTGTGTGTGTGTGATGTTTGCCACTTTTGATTCTCAATGTATATTTAAAACGAGTTAACCCGCACCGGTTCGTGGGCGGGGGGGTTGACGTAAGTGGGCGTGTCTCTACTTTTATTCACTTTTGTTTTATACAAACTATTTAATCAACCATCACAAACTATGCATCATTTGAAAGCTAAAACACTCGAGATTCATGTTCTGAACTCGTTTTTGCAATAAATACACCAGAGAGGAAAAGGTTAAATGAAATGCTGTAGCAGTAGCTATTTAAACATTAGCATAATGAACGCAGTACTCATCTTTCATCTCCTATCGTGCAGATCAGATCGGACCAATCCAAAAAACAACAGCATACATGTCCGTGTAAGAGTCCACTCTTCCAAATGCATCCCACTTTTAATCCAAAACAACGAAAAAATAAGGAAAAAAACTAAAAATACTCCTTTGTTTGCTTGGGCGTTTTGAGTTAGAGTAATCAATCGTGTCCATTTTCAATGAAATATCGATTCTAATCCGTTTCTGACGATCTCCCCTGTGCTGTGGACTCTTCCTGTCACGTTAAACCCTCCCAGGTCTCTCTGCTTCAATCACAGGCTTTCCTACGAGTCATTACACAGAGTTGCCGCATTACTCGCTCCGCCAGCTGTCAATCAAAGCGTGCATGGTTTCGTTGGATGAAGGCAATCAATGCCTAGCCAATGCCTTGCCAGCAAAGGTTTGATTGACGGACGTAGTAACTAATCACAAGGCATTATCTTACGTTGTGTTTGTAAGCATTATTGGTGAATATGCCTCTAGTCACAATCTCCATAGCAGCCAAGCGCCTGCCAGTCAGATTGCGCAACACTGCAGTGGAGCGCGCAGGCTCTATGACAGACTGTTTTTATCAACTAAATGAGTTTTTACACTTTAAAAATTCTGTAAATAGTTCATTTAGTTTTTAGTAACTGTAAATTAATCATAATCAGCAGTTTATTGCAGATTTATTTGAATAAAAACTACTCTTTGCAATTACAAATGTTCTAAAATAAAAGCCCTTTTGGAAAGGACGCCTAGTCTTTTCTTGATATAAAAGCTTACAGAAGCTACATTTTTGACAGAATCATCCTCAAATTTGAATCAAAACATGATCAGACATTCAGTTTTATATTATGCTTATTTTCAGGACCTTAACATTAAAATCTCATAATTTTTCCCTAAGTGAATAATAAAAATAAAAACGCGAGTCACTTACATGTATATTTACATGTATATTACTCTGTTCATATACAACTTTGAGCTATTATGACTCTTGGGTAACACTATTTGAAGTGTCTAGTTTAAAATAAGACCAGATTTATGAATATAGACCATAGGGTTTAAGAGCTGCAGACATTTTCATTTGGGAATGTCGTTTTCAGAAAAATTTCAAAAATTGGGGCGCTGGTTAACAGGATAACCATGTAGTGAAAAACAGCAACATGCTTGACACCTAATTTTTTGTTCTGCTTTCCCACCCTAACATATGTCACATCTGGAGTCTGTAATAAAACACTGTAACTACAAAACATTTAGGGATTCTTCCTGCTGCATGTCATTGTCATTTATATTAGTTGTGACATTGTGTCAGGTGGTGTTATGTGCGGTTAATGAATCCATTTACAATGGGCCGTCTGTTTGTAAAGCAGGAATGTGTTGCTTTGAGAGCTGGGGTTTCTGATGCCTAATATTGTGCATCATCTGTTTTATTTCCTGCGTGGATAAGATGGATGAATGCAGGAGTCTGGTTGGCAGGCCAATTCCCTCACTGCTCCATTCATCTACAAAGGTTCTGTTTTTTGAAGCTGCCATTCA
This sequence comes from Gobiocypris rarus, assembly GCA_023029165.1. NCBI lineage: Eukaryota > Metazoa > Chordata > Actinopteri > Cypriniformes > Gobionidae > Gobiocypris > Gobiocypris rarus. The sequence goes on from CM040919.1 coordinate 8,243,525, forward strand.
AACGTTGGCGGGCTTTGTTTTGTTTAAAGAGGAGCAGACAGATTAGAAAGATGCTGGACAGGTGGCAGCCATCAGTAATTGCTCGGGATATCGTCCAGAATTTGCTTTACTGTGTTTGTAACTTGGTAATTCTTAAGGTGATGTCCCATACAAACCAACTAAAAACAATTCTATTTTGTTGCAAAAGTCACACCTTCTGTTTTTGATACAATTGTCTTTTTTGACATAGCTTGCATTCACTAATTAAGAATGGAAGAGACCATCTACAGGCGCTGGTCATATAAATAGAATATCATCAAAAAGTTGATTTATTTCACTAATTCCATTCAAAAAGTGAATTTTGATTATTTTTAAAATGTGAATATTACTTAAGACCAATACAAAGAAAGGATTTTTAGAAATCTTGGCCAACTGAAAATTATGAACATGAAAAGTATGAGCATGTACAGCACTCAATACTTAGTTTGGGCTCCTTTTGCCTGAATTACTGCAGCAATGCTGCGTGGCATGGAGTCGATCAGTCTGTGGCACTGCTCAGGTGTTATGAGAGCCCAGGTTGCTCTGATAGTGGCCTTCAGCTCTTCTGCATTGTTGGGTCTGGCATATCGCATCTTCCTCTTCACAATACCTCATAGATTGTCTATGGGGTTAAGGTCAGGCGAGTTTGCTGGCCAATTAAGAACAGGGATACTATGGTCCTTAAACCAGGTACTGCTTGCTTTGGCACTGCGAGCAGGTGCCAAGTCCTGTTGTAAAATTAAATCTGCATCTCCATAAAGTTGGTCAGCAGCAGGAAGCATGGAGTGCTCTAAAACTTCCTGGTATACGGCTGTGTTGACCTTGGACCTCAGAAAACACAGTGGACCAACACCAGCAGATGACAAGGCACCCTAAACATCACTGACTGTGGAAACTTTATACTGGACCTCAAGCAACATGGATTATGTGCCTCTCCTCTCTTCCTCCAGACTCTGGGACCCTGATTTCCAAAGGAAATGCAACATTTACTGTCCTCAGAGAACATAACTTTGGACCACTCAGCAGCAGTTCAATCCTTTTTATCTTTAGCCCTGGCGAGACGTTTCTAACGCTGTCTGTTGTTCAAGAGTGGCTTGACACAAGGGATGCGACAGCTGAAACCCATGTCTTGCATACGTCTGTGTGTAGTGGCTCTTTGTGTATCTCCCCCACATTTTTAATGGATTTTGTTTCACAATCCTCTCCAGGGTGCAGTTATCCCTATTCCTTGTACACATTTTCTACCTCATCTTTTCCTTCACTTCGCCTCTCTATTAATGTGCTTGGACACAGAGCTCTGTGAACAGCCAGCCTCTTTTGCAATGACCTTCCGTGTTTTGCCCTCCTTCTGCAAGGTGTCAATGGTCGTCTTTTGGACAACTGTCAAGTCAGCAGTCTTCCCCATGATTGTGTAGCCTACAAAACTAGATCGAGAGACCATTTAAAGGCCTTTGGAGGTGTTTTGAGTTAATTAGCTGATTAGAGTGTGGCACCAGGTCTCTTCAACATTGAACCTTTTCACAATATTCTAATTTTCAGAGATACTAAATTTGGGATTTTCCTTAGTTGTCAGTTATAATCATCAAAATTAAAAGAAATAAACATTTAAAAATATATCAGTCTGTGTGTAGTGAATGAATATAAATAACTTTTTGATGATATTCTAATTATATGACCAGCACCTGTAGATGACCGAATGCCTCTCTAAATTGTTTTCAAGGATTGTTAAAAAATACGTTTTGGTGTAACTTTACCCTGTCAGTGTGTGATATGTATGTGGTCCTTATGGTCCCCATATATGAAGTTTAGAAAGCATACGTTTTTTATGGACAATAACTGCCATTGTTATATATTTAGCTTAGTGTATACTGAGGACACAGTTTAGATTCAATATCAGTAGCGCAATGACTTGTCAAATCTTCAGGGTGAAAAAAACAAACAAACATATTGGTCACTACCAAGGCCATGGGAGTCCGCCCCAGAGACAGGCAGTGATTAATTCAAATGTGTCAGAATTTGTCTGAGAATTGGTAGAACCATTAACCCAGCAGGAAGCTTCCGAGGCTGTTACCACTCACCTGCTGAGAGACATGGCCTTGCACGCCAACTCCATCTGATTCTCCTGCAACTGTGTTTGTGAAGTTTACTGAAAAACTGCTTGTGGAACACCATCTTTAGCCTTTTTTTTCTTTGAAATGTCTACATAATCAATAACAGTTCTGTCTAGATGTGACCCTGCATAGGACAAGGCATTTGGAGAAAGGATGGATGTAGTTTGCTAGATGGAACCCAGGTGTAAGTACACTCTCAGAAAAAAAGTGAACAAATTGTACCTTTAGGGATACAACATGTTGTCACAACTTAAAGGCACAACTTTTCCCATTATCTGCCTCTAAAAGGTGCATATTAGCACCTTAGAGTAGTAATATGTACCCTTAAGGTACCGCTAGAAAAATGTGGGGTAATAATGTACAAAGATAAATATGCTGTACCCCTAAAGCAGGGATGTCCAATCCTGCTCCTGGAGGGTCACTGTCCTGCAAAGTTTAGCTCCAACCCTAATTAAATACACCTAAACCAGCTAATCAGGGTCTTGCTAGGCATACTAGAAATTTCCAGATAGGTGTGTTAAGGCAAGTTTGAGATAAACTCTGCAGGACAGTGGCCCCCCAGGACCGAGTTTGAACACCCCTGCCCTAAAGACCTTTTTTTCTATGAGTGTATGGAGTTGCTCAGATCTTACTGAGAAATCTCTCCATTTTTTTTTTTTTTTCAGGGTGGCTAATCCATATCTAGAGGAAACCGCATCTCACTTATGCAACCTAGGGTTCAAAATGCCCAATCAAGGGCATACACTTGCATGTCTAAATTTGTGGAAGTGCCATTTTAAGTGCTGCCATGTCAGCTCTTCATCAAAGTTTTATCCTGCTGGGAGACTGACAGACCATAGATCTGATGTAGCCTTGACATTGAGCCCAGATCCCTTTTGGAATAACTGGCATCCCAGAGAACCAGGGACCATGTGTCCGACTGACCACATAGGTCAAGGCTTTGAAGGTCTGCTTCATGTTCAGGATGGTGGCTTCCATTTGTGGCTTTTTAGATTGGTGCCATGACCCAGATTGGATCCAGCGAGACTGCTTCGCCCATAGCCATTCCTTTCAAGCACATTATTAGCACAGCATAGTAATGGGCATAGCAGAAACACCACCAGCACACATGCCAACTGCAGCGGAAATCTCTGTCTGCAGGCAAGCTGGCAATCCCTGTGCACTGACAGGAAGGAGACTGTCCCGCTCTGTTACCATAGTGTTCAAGCTACTTTGTTTTTAAAGGAGGTCAAGTTGCCCGAGGGAGAGAACCACAAGGTAGCACTGGAAAGATGTGTGTTAGGATAAACTCACTGTACAAGGTGAATAGTGGAGAATATTGTTGTCACAGCAAAAGGTGGAAAATGGTATGATGGTTGTTGGTAAGTTCTACTGGTAGTTGCAATACTTGTTCCAATGGAAAGAAAAAGATAAAAGCAAAACTTTCATAACTTGAAAATCCTTCTTGTGTGTACACAGGTTTTGTCTTTCCTCAGGAGTCTTTGATCGCTCTTTACACTTGAACAGGCAGCCAGAACATCCACTCATAATTAAAGACCAGCTTCCTGTTTAATGTGACTGGCCTCTTGCGCCACTCCCAGCTGCTGTTGGACACGTTAGCTTGCCAGCTGTGAGCGTCTGCCTTAGGTTCCCAAGGGGACCCGGATTACAGTGTGCATCTAAACAACTGGTGTAGCCCTTTGCACACCTGTTTACCCACTATCAATCACAATCTCTTTGAAGTAAGATGCACATTGGCGAGTTCCACCAGACTGTTTGGATTTGAGCTATTGCATTATTTGGTGATGGTTGCCATGGAGATCTGTCCTGCATTCTTTCTGCTCTCTTTCGAGGGACTCTCAAGGGAGGAATTATTTCAGCTTGCGACTAACCTAGAGTAATTAATTAATAGATGGCGTTAATTAAACTGAATTGTAGTCATTTAAACATAGTATTTACCGTTCAGTGGTGGGTGATAAAAGATTGATCACCTGCTTGAGCAAGGCCATAGTGAACATTAGCTAAGAAGAATAGCACAAATTAAGGTGGGGTCTAGGAGCACTGTAGCTGTATCAGATCTACTGATTACCTGCATATTTCACATGCTTTCCAAAGTTTTAGCAGGCATTCAGAGAAACTTTTAAAGTGCATGGTCAACATAAAACCTGAACTGACGGATCACTGTAATCTCAAGACAACGCCATCATCCTGTCTGCGAATTGAAAGAACTTAGTGGTTTCCTATAGAAAGTAGAGAATAGTCCATCAGCCCATAGTGCATTTCCGTCTGCAGTCACACTTAGTGAATAGCACTTCTTTCTTTCTTTCTTTCTTTCTTTCTTTCTTTCTTTCTTTCTTTCTTTCTTTCTTTCTTTCTTTCTTTCTTTCTTTCTTTCTTTCTTTCTTTCTTTCTTTCTTTCTTTCTTTCTTTCTTTCTTAGTCCTTTTTGCCTTTTCCTTTGCTAACTTATTTTGGCTCTTTGTCCTTTTATCCTTTCCTTTGTTCTTTGCATTATATCTGTATATCAAAATTAAACTAAATATTTGTTTTCTAGATATTCAGACCAGATAATATAAAGATTTATTTGTTAAGATGTATTGTTAAGATTTAATTCTATTAGGTATTCACCTGTGATTTTTCGGTGATTATCTCAATGGCTGAATGATTCACATGCTCAAATTGATTCATTGTGCTACAATATTATTAAAAGTCAGCTGTCAGGACAGATGGTGCATGTCAATCATTTGTATTGACATGCTTATTAATATAAAAAAAACACAAAAAAAGCAGCTGCATGTCATCCAAGTGAGACTCAAGTAAGAGACATTACTATAAACTATATACACATCTCTGCGGATTGCTTTTAACAAAGTTAAACTCCATGCTCTGCATTGAACAGCACAATATATATCAAGATTAGGCTAATTATGCAACATTGACAAATCTGTTCCCTTTGTAGTGGAGCTGTAGCCTTGCATTAATTCGGCCTCCCAGTCGTGCTTGTATGGTAGGAAGGCGAGGCGAGGCCCACCCTCCAGTAGCACTTTCCTTTGCAGGGTCAGTCACAGTTCATTTTGATGTATCACCAAGCCCTCTTCCTTCTGGACACTACATCTGCATATGCTCATTTGGTACTTTCTCTTTGGTTTCACAGCGATGGTTTAAGCAGCAGTTAATTTCATTTCAATTTCAAACAGGTTTACATTTTTTTTATTAACATGGTCATTTGATTTCAGTGTCAACAAGTGTTCTTATAAAAATATGTATTCATTTTTATAATGTTTTTGTTAGTAAGCCAAAGTGTTTGAAAACTTTATAAACGTAGAATGTAAAATACTTATTAATTTATGCCTAAATTCCCTCCTTTTCTACATAGGTGACACAGGTAGAAATGTAGCATTTGAAGATGTGAGCAAATACAATAATAAAGTGCTTTTTTTGGCACAAGGGCCATCTTATTAAAAGTGAGGGATTTTGGTGAAACGAAACTTCTGCTGTTGTTCAGTGGAGAGCAGAGGAGCGAGAGTGAGTTTGACAGTTGAAGCTCATGACACTCTTCAGAGAGACTGATTTTTCTTGTTGAGGTCAAAGCAGATGATTTCAGTATGTAGAGTAGCATCGGTGAGAGGCGAGGCCCACCCTCCAGTAGCACTTTCCTTTGCAGGGTCAGTCACAGTTCATTTTGATGTATCACCAAGCCCTCTTCCTTCTGCACACTACATCTGCATTTGCTCATTTGGTACTTCCTCTTTGGTTTCACAGCGATGGTTTAAGCAGCAGTTAATTTCATTTCAATTTTAAACAGGTTTACATTTTTTTGATTAACATGGTAATTTGATTTCAGTGTCAACAAGTGTTCTTATAAAAATTTGTATTCATTTTTATAATGTTTTTGTTAGTAAGCCAAAGTGTTTGAAAACCTTATAAACGTAGAATATAAAATACTTATTAATTTATGCCTAAATTCCCTCCTTTTCTACATAGGTGACACAGGTAGAAATGTAGCATTTGAAGATGTGAGCAAATACAATAATAAAGTGCTTTTTTGGCACAAGGGCCATCTTATTAAAAGTGAGGGATTTTGGTGAAACGAAACTTCTGCTGTTGTTCAGTGGAGAGCAGAGGAGCGAGAGTGAGTTTGACAGTTGAAGCTCATGACACTCTTCAGAGAGACTGATTTTTCTTGTTGAGGTCAAAGCAGATGATTTCAGTATGCAGAGTAGCATCGGTGAGACCACAGGATGTAGACACTGACAGGATAAACTCAATCATAGACATTCATGATTGGATAATTCATTTATGATGAGCTTGTGGTGTACTTAAGGAGAATGGGTGAAGCATCTTAATTAGTATGAATACATGTTACATGCTTAATTAGAAGGATAAAATGGATAATTCAGGGACTGAATTGTGCTCGGTCAGTACATTAACCCAGTCTGGCTAAAATATACAATGTAGTCTAATCGCTACATGAAATGTTCTTCACTTCAATAGCATATGTATCAATGTGCAGCACCTAAATTGTAACCATTTTTTACATGTTAGGAACTGCGTTGTTGTACTGTTCTGATACTAAATTGAAATTTGGATGGGTAGTATTCTCTTGCTTGGAACAATTGTAAGCTTCTTTGGATACAAATAAATAAAATGGATTCTACTGCAATAAGAGCATAATTAATTAATTCAATTTAGAATCAATTTGCTTTAAATAAAGTGTTGGTAATATTAATATTAAAATACATTTTTGTACCTTTTATTCTTCCTCCGCTTTGGTTGTGACAGTGTTTAAACACTGATGTCAATGTCAGCAAACGAAAATAATTTAATTGATTATTCATTTTTTATTTATAATTATTATACACCAATTAGGCCTAACATAATGGCCACTGACAGGTGAAGTGAATAAAGGCAAGCGTTAGGATTTGAGCGAGTTTGATAAGGGCTAGATTGTGATGGCTAAATGACTGGGTCAGAGCATCTCCAAAACTGCAGCTCTTGTTGAGTGTTTCATCAAAAGTGCTCCAAGCTAGGAATAGTGGTGAATTGGCGACAGGGTCATGGGCGGAGGCAGAGTAATGCTTTAGGCAGTGTTCTGCTGGGAAACCCTGCCATCCATGTGGATGTTATTTTGACATGTACCACTTCAGACCATGTACACACTTTCATGGAAACAGTATTCCCTGGTGGCTGTAGCCTCTTTCAGCATGATAATGCGCCCTGCCACAAAGCCAAAAATGGTTCAGGAATGGTTTGAGGAGCACAACAACGAGTTTGAGGTGTTGACTTGGCTTCCAAATTTCCCAGATCTCAATCTAATCGAGCATCTGTGGGATGTGCTGATCAAACGAGTCCGGTCCATGGAGGCCCCACCTCGTAACTTACATGACTTAAAGGATCTGCTGCTAACATCTTGTTACCAGAGAACACAGCTTACCTTCAGGGGTCTAGTGGAGTCCATGCCGTGATGGGTCAGGGCTGTTTTGGGACACAATATTAGGAAGGTGGCCATAATGTTATGCCTGGTCATTATGTATATTACTTAATAATAATAAAAATACTTAATTAATATTTAATTAGTTTTGTGCATTTCAAATCACAGGTTTCTCTTCGGAAACTGAGCTCTGATAGAGCATCTCATGTCTCCATCTTGTTTATCATCTTTCACACTGTCGTTCAGTGTGCCACAGTTCATGAATACCACAGTGTTAAACCTCAAGTCACGGCAGCAAAGATGAAGATCGCATTAATGTCACCAAGACAACAGAGCAGAGAATGTCTTGATCTTCAAAAGAGAAAGACCACAAACTGTTTCCCTCCCCACACACACATTAGTATGCTGGACCTCACCTGTTACCTATAGAAAGGCTAAGTATCCTTTCTTTGAGATCTCTGAATGTCTATGTCTTTCTAAAGTTTATTCCCCCATAATTGGCAATAACCTTAAAGGTGTCTTTTCAAATCTACGCTAATTATATCCTGTTCGTGTCCAAAGATGGGTATGATATATGTGTGTGCTGTGTGTTTCATTTTGCCTGGCAACTGGGGTATGTGACTTGCAGTTTGAATCACGGTGTGATGGGCCGATGGTGTTTAAGGAAATGAGCTTGTGGTTGCTGCTGAGTCCTCATAAATCAAACAGAGAGTGAATAATTGGGCTGTGGATTGAAACCTGAGTAGCCATCGCCACAGGTATGCTGCGACATTGGGCTATATATCCATATATCACACACACGCACACACACACACACACACACGTGCGCTCGCCACACACACACACACACACACACACACGTGCGCTCGCCACACACACACACACACACACACACACAGACACACACACGCACGCACACACACAAACACACACACATAGAAGCAAGCACCAGAAATGACACATGATTGTTTGTGATTAGATTACAATGCTTTACGTTTATACACAGTCTGAATGTGTAATTAAGTGTGGCAGTTACAGCTTACAAATCACCTCAAATCAGTCAATGACAAACACTGTTAAAGATGTACAGTAGCTTGTTATTAAAGTATTTAATTTTTTTTCCTTAATGATCAGTTAATGGAAAGATTGTAATGCTGAATATATTTATGATATTGACATATGTCTCCACCAAGGCATATGAATTTAACAAGGATAAACAAGGTGCAATGTGTCTTGACGCATCATATTTATGTACTATTTATGTTGTATTGTGTGTTATGTTAAAATAATAAAATAAATGTTCACAATAATTATGTTGACATAAGTATATTATGTAAAGTACTTAGGTAATGCAATACAATATTGCATTACTCCCTAAAAAAGTACAATTGTGTTACTTGGTTACTTCTTATAGAAAGTAAAAAAATCCATAATCAGCACAGCTCAAGTGCATTCAAATGAACTTATTTTGCCAAATTTTTGCAAACACTGCATAGAGCCCATGTGAATTGGAACACAGCTAAATAGAGCCTCAGTTTTTCTTAAAAGCATGCTGAGCAGAAGTGGGCGCGACCTTCTCTTCTTCATCTCTCTGTGGGCAGTTGCCAGGGATAAGTGTTTTTGCTTGATGAGCCATTTAGAAAAAAAGGAGAGGGAAAAATGTGATAAGCCACTGATTTGGTTCTCTGCAATCTTCTGTCAGTGCCACCGCAGGGGGAGAAATGAGCAGAGGTCATTTCTTCTGATCTAATAAGCTGTCTGACTGCTTTGGAAAGCAAGGTGGGTTTGAGATGGCGTAGGGTTGAGGGAGTTAGAAATTCAGATTAAACAACATTCCTTTAAACTTATTTTTTTTATACTTCTTGCACTGTGTTTCTCTGACCTTGAGTGTTTTCTAGTTATTCTCTGTCTTTTAAAGTAGGACTTATTTCTTCTCTCCATGCTCTCATCTTATAGACCCTTTGAAGTCCTGTTGGAGAAGACTTGAGCACACCTGTCTCTCCTCTGTCCTTACCTTCTGAAATCTCCACATGAATAATTAATCCTGCATTTCGCACATGCTTGCCTGCTCAGGGGAACGCTTCTTTGTCATCCTCTGCCTTTTTTGTGGCCTTTGAGTCTAGAAGATCTTGGGTTTCAGATTGGCTTCACCTTTGAGTTATTCATACACTGTACATCGCAGGGCTTGATCCACATCGTATTTGCAATTTTTTTTTTTTTTTTCTGGCTGTGCTCCTCTCTGCTGGTGTGGTGAAAAGTTTGGGCACAAAAGTTGAGAGCCAAAACTTTTTCTTCAGATTTTTTTTTTTTTTTTCATAATAAAACATTCAGTGTATGTATGTCATCTTGATGCAGATGGGAATATATACATGAAGCTGGTGCTTATGATTATAGCCCAGGCCATTGCATTGTCATTACATCTTTCAAATGACTTCTATGTGTACACCTTGGAAATGTAAACATTTGGTTTTCTGTGCATCAAACATTAATTATTATTATTATTATTATTATTATTATTATTAGATAAGTAACTGTCTAGCTGTCTAGCAATGACATTAAGTATAGCTGTATCAAGACAGAGCTTTGAAGCATTGAAGATTTCCTCATCCTCAGCTCCTATTATTAGTGGAGTACCTCAGGGTTCCATACTGGGCCCACTTCTTTTTAAATTGTTTGGCTTTGGAATATTATTAGGAAGTATTATGTTTCTTTCCATTTGTATGCTGGTGATACCCAGATATATCTTGAGAACATCATTAAAAAAGATGTTGTCAAATAACTTTCTCCATATTAATAAAGACATATCTGAAATAATTATCTTTGGTTTCCCCGAAATTGAAAGGTGGTCTTATCAGTGAGCTTGGTAATCCCCTTAAATTATGTCTTAGATCTGTCTTTTTATCAATTACAAATTATTTCAAAACGTAAAATAGCTTAGCCTTTTCATGCAAAAAAAATAAACATTAAAGATATTATTATTATTATTATTATAGAAATAAATCCTTAGACTTATCCCGAAGATTTAAATAGCTGACAATAAAAAGGGGAAGAAAGCACAATCCTCTCTATCCCTCAAATTTTCTAGATAAGCTCAAAAGTATTTTACAACATCCAGGGAAAACTGTTAAAATCCTGGATATTATAGGATTTTTAATAGACTAAAAGACCTTTCAAAGACTGCATGTCAGACTTTCCCGATTATGGCTGGGTCTTATTTGCACTTTCAAAAATGGAGGGCATGGAGACCATGATTAGGTTCAGTGGCTGAAGTAATCATATTCTAAATATAATGGAGATGAAGATGAATGTGCTCCTTGTTTTCATGGAGTTCATCACAGAAAGAGAGCAGGAGGAACAATGAAAAGGCTGAATGACATTTCAGCGTGTGAATGTCAAAATGGATGAAATGACTAGGGATGAGGATTATAAGGAGTGAAATTATTCTGATTCCAATTCCCCTGAACGATTCTTCCTGCTCCTTAATGGTTTCGTTAATGACTCTTTTAATACTTTTGAGGAAACACCCCATATAATGAATTGCAGCACTATTTTTAATTGTGATTTTGTATTTTTCCAGCTAATGCAGTGCGAATTTTTTTTTTATTCCAAGTATTTGAAATTGACAGCAGTTTATATAAGATTGGAAGGAGCATTGTGCTCCATTTCAGCCACATGGTGGTGAAACTCCAGGAGAACACCATATGACAGGAAGCATGTGTGAATGAATGCAGTAAACGGCACCAACACAAACACACTGTATAGACCCTGAGGTGGCAGCATCAGCTGGAACCTGCGCACATGCCACTTTATAGGCATGTTTATCAGCGGGGAAACAAATGGTGTATCCTCTACCCCAGTATCGTCTCAACGTTCCCAACGTGACATTTTCTCATATTTTATTTCAAATAACACATCCCTTTTTGTATCACCGTAACTCTTTGTGGAACAGCTTTTTCGTTGTTTTTTCATCCATAAGGTGTCTGAAGAAAAAAAAGCAACTTTTTGTTGTTGTTTTTGTAATTAATGACTTTTATTTCAGTCGACATTGGTAGCAAAATGGCTTTATATGTACGCCTTTTACATATAATTAATTAATGTACTTTCATGTAGTGTGTTACATAGCTGTATGTGAATGTAAAAGTATGTGAGTTATTGTCTCGCAAAAGACAGAAATGATCAAGTCTATCTTTCAGCATGAACCTATGTAGGTTTGTACAAATTTGCATACTTCCTGTCTATGGTCTTCATTGGCTGCCCGCAAACAACGTCTTTGACCCGCCATCAAACACTGTAATTGTACCTGAGGCATGGAAGAGTTTGGTTCATGTTGTCAACATGTCAGAGCACACTGTGCGCTGTGAGAGCGAATTCACTTTGCATGCGCATAAAAAGCATGAGGACTCGGGCTCAGATTGATTCGGTAAAACCAACGCCATTTGTTACTGTTACTAAGTGCTGAGGAAGCCTATAGAGCTGAAATGCAGATACAGTAATGGCCGTTTCGTTTCTGTAATGCACTGCTAGCAGTAGACCAATCACAACAGACTGGGCCATCTGACCAATCAGAGCAGAGTAGGCTCTCAGAAAGGAGAGGTTTCGAGAAACCAAATCCTTTAATGAATTGTTTCAGATACTGTGAGAACAGAGGTGATGCTGCAATGAATGTTAAAGTAAAATTAAAGTTTTTTTGACCCTGGATGCAAGTAAAGCTATTGTAGGAAACTTCCAAATCAAAATTAGGAACCTTGAAATAGCAAATAGGGACACTTTAATAGTGATCCAATCCAACCTTATGTAGCATGTCCATGTTTGCCCACTGTCCTTAACCTGAGGTGAGACTTGTAACTCTTCAATTAGCAGGAAGTGTTCTGCACTTGTCTATCAGGAGGGCCTGCGAGTTTGAAGCTTTGCCATTTCAATCAACGAGCCTGTTGTTGTTTTTGTTCAGCAGACGGGACATATCTGTCCGTTTGCCACATGTGTTTCATCACGCTCCTAATTGGATCTGATTCTGTCTTCACCGGCTTCCCTGCAATTAATTCACGCAGCTCTCTCCAGGCCTTTTTCATAAAAGAGGAGAGAAAGGTGGGGATTAGAGAATGAGCGTGCATATTCATGAGGGCTCACCCAAGATGTTTTGGATTGGATATGATATGAATATGAAGTAGGCTTCAACGGTTGAATGCTTCATAGACGATCACAGGGGCCTTTTATAAAGTTGTTTGGGGTTGTCTGACTCATTTAAGGTCTATAATAATATTCAAGCAAACGCACACATGATTTTTATACTGTACAAACTGTATATTCTAAGAGATTTCATGACAAAAGATTTCTTCAAAAGTTCTCTCATGATAAATACAAATAAAATCTTTTAAGATCATGTTTGCAATCTGATTGATTTAATTTATGTTTCCATTTATGCTCATTGTCTATTGTCTTTCAGTGCCGACAGTGGTTTTGTGGCATCCTACAAAGCTCTCAGTGGTGTGTTTTTATTTGTCATGAAACTCTGCAGTTAAACACCCTGCTGCAGAGGCAGAGTGGAGAGGAGATAGACTAATGCAACGCTAGCACCATCGATTATGACACGGAAGAGCTCTCTGGGGTAGCAGTGGTCAGGCTATTTGTTTGACAGGAGAAGACTGCAGGGAAGTCAATTACAGCGAGTGTTCGCCTGCTCAGAGAGTCCGGGCCGCTGCTAGAGCTGATCTGTGAGGGAGCGAGGGAACGTCCACCTCACTCTGACCTCTTGACCTCCCACAGGCCCAGCAGTGCGCCACTGACTATCAGAGTCAGCGAGAGGGCGAGCGCCATACATTCCAGGTCAAACCCCAGGTCAACATCAAGGCGGATATGTCTTTTAAAGAAACGTTTGCCCTGTCATTGATGGAATATATTTGTCATGATTCTAAAGTTTTTAATTGCATTTTCAGTGTGTTAAAGATTTCTTGAGCTCAAAAATGTAGCCTTGACTCTGTTTCAGTTTGCTGCTGCCGAAAATCACTGCGGTGTCAAGTGTGCTTGGTGAATTATGCTCTGAGAAAATAAATATCACCCCAAACCCATAATGACATGTTTCTTGAGAGCATAATCAATGACTTTTGCACAATCATTATCATTTCGGCAGTGGCTTGTTTGAAGGTTATTGAGAGAAAAGTGCAAAGAAAAGAATGGGTCATCAGAAAGAACATTACCAGGTTTTTTTGGTAGGTATTGGGCTGTTACATGTGTCTACCGAATTTCATGGCTGTACGTGAAACGTAGCGGGAGGGGCACTACTTTAGGTGGCGCTGCCGAGCCATTTTGCCATGCCTAATTCTGAATCCCATAACAGACGTAAATTTTCGCCACTTCTGACGTTTCGTGAGTGTTCGAGCGAGTTTAGGCCCCCAAAAAAGCGATTAATTTGGGATAATAATAATAATAATAATAATAATAAAAGGAGCAATTTTTTTTGTGGACTTTAAATAAAGCATGCGGGTTTATGTGCAGGTAAACAATTTTTACTGTAGTGTACTTCTTAAAACAAGTCATTACCACTATCTGATTGCACTTGTTCATTCTGATCTGCTTTGAGGTTGTCTGCTTTGTCACTGCGACCAGGTAAGAAATTGAGCTATTAAAATATAATGATTAATGCCCAAAATGTGCAGCTGAAATATTCAAATTCATTTCCATTTATCTGTTTTGTCCTAGTTTGTTTTATGCATTCATCTATCATTCCTGAAAGAAAGGAAACATTAAAACAGTGTTTTTTATCCGTGTTTCTTTCTGTGGCTGTGTTTATTGGTTTTCTCTGGCCGCTGGTATAGCACCTCAGATTGAGGGTCAATGTGTGGAAGCTGAGCTGTTTTCAGCTGTTTGCCTTTGAATTAAAAGCATTTTCCCTATGTGTGTCCAGTTTCCACAGCTTTCACTCTCCAGCTCTTAATCAATGGCTGTGCTCTTAATGTGTACTTGTGTGCTTGCTGTCCAGTTGGAGGCTTGACCCAGGGCATGTATGAGACTACTTATGTTTTATCTTGGTCGATTCAGGCTTCAGGCTAAAGTGTTTAGCTCAATCTTTTTGCACAAACAATAGAGGATATGCGCTGATTTCATTTTACCGCCGGATCAGGAATCGTGTTTCCTGACATTTATATGAGCCTAATTTTGATGATGAGGAAATACATAAAGCAAATTTGCCTGTGAACTCTTTAAATACAAAATAGCTAGGTCGAAATCTGGGTGATCACTTATATCTTTCTGACCTAAAATACAGAATTATACAGAATATACAATGGTAAATTTTGTAAATAAAACCAAAAATAAAACCAATGCTGTCTTTTTGCCACTCAGTGGGTGTAAACACAGTCACTCCGGCCGACGGTGACACCACGCGCATGCACTCTACATTTTGAATAATGCTATAATTGTTTCATACAGTGGAAGTAAAAGGGGACCAATACAACACTGGACCCCATTGACTTTCATTGCATTGCTTTTTTCAAAATGGTGCATAATATTTTGTGTCCCACAGAAGAAAGTAAGTCATACAGGTTTGGAAGGACATGAGGTAAATATGACTGCATTCTAATTTTTTTATTTATTTAAAAACCCTGTTAAAAAACCTAGCCATAAATGAAAACTTCTCATGTTCTTAGACTTAAAAGGAATCTCACAAACCTAGTTTTTGTAAAATTGAACTGAATTCAGTCTCTAAGTAAAGCCAACTACACACACACGAGCACACCCATCGTCTAGCATCACAAGAGTGTGTAAGAAGAGCTACAAAGATGTTCAAATGCTCACGCACAGGAAGAAATGAACCTATTACTATCGTATTTAAATTAATTGATTTAATCTCCACAAATGCGCATTAAGTTCTTAGTGTCATCGCTAATTATCACACTGTTTATATGCCCAGGGGCTTCAGAAAGAGAGAGCTGCCGAAGATGTCGCACAACTCTTTCCCATTTGTTTTTGTCACTTTTCAGGTGAGACGCTCTGCTCTCTCGATCTAGAGTTTTAACGATGGCCCAGAGACAAAGGCTCCATTATTGGAAAATAAGCCAGGAGTGCCATATTAAAGCCTATAGCCTGTCCCTGTCACTCTCAGTACTAGGCTACATGATACAACCGCCTCCAGTAATATCCAATTTAAATGCTTGCAGCTGGCACGGCAAATGGGCACCCATTTCCTTTCACTTCACTTTCTTATTTGTTGCCCACGGAGGCTACTGTTTTCGTAGCCCGAACATGTTGCGAGGGAAGGAGAGATATTGAGAGTCTAGTTCTCCAATCTCGCTTTTGTCACAAGAGTTGTGAAATGCAGGGCAGCTATAATTATCAGCGCTCGCTGGATTAACTGGCCACCTGCGAAGGGGTTCGGACCTCAATGGTTAGCACTATGTCTAAATAATCGTATGTGTGAATGAGCCAGGAACAGGGCTGCATCAGTACAATAATTGCAACATGGTGGGTCACCGTGAATTTGTCAAGTAAGACATGGGAGTAAAAGGGGGACCAATACAACATTCCTGTCTGAAAACAGTCCTAACCCTATCCCTCTCCTTAAACCTAACTCTACCTACATCTTATTCACCTATTTCCATCTGATTCTAGGGATAACATTAGTGTAGAAGCACCACACCCTGGTTGTAAGCCAAAACTTGACATAAACTGTAATCTTACCCCCAAATTGGTTGATTGGAATGGTGTTCCAGGACCACCAAAGATGTTGATTCAGTAACATGTTGTATTGGTGAAATCACGTTAACCTAGTGGGACGCCACGCCGCAAATCTCCTGTCTAGATCAGTGCATGCTTATGGATTGAAGTAGTGTTGTAAATTCAACCAGAGGTCACCCGAGTGCCTGAGACAGCCCAGCTGCTCTACTCTTTCTTTCTTTTTTTGTATTCATCTTTCACTTTTTATTTTTATTTCAATTTCTCCAAGTTGATGGATCACCGTTGCTGTTGGCTCTCAAGCAACCTTGAAAATATAAGCTTTTCTGTTTCGATACAAATTCTGACTTGGGATTTGATGCCTTTGCTTCACCTTTGGGAATTGAAAATTACAGTCTGTTTGTGGTTTTAGGGTATAATGTGTTTAAAGGAATAAATAATACTACACAATAAATAGATACAATTTAGAACAGCTAGGTAAATAAATAAGCTAATACAAAATAAACTGAATTAAAATATAGGGTAGTACAATTCTTCTTCTAAACTCAGGTGATATTTATATTTATTCATACTATTCAAAATACTGTAAATATGTTCATAATCTGTAAATGTTTATTCTGACTAAACCGAACTGTGACCTTTTATACTTTTATACTATTTTCATATTCTTCTTAACATTTTTATTACTATGTTCTTGTTGTATATGTATATGTGCACTGGAAGCTTCAGCACCAAGAACAATTCCTTGTGTGTGCAAGCCAACCCAATCTCACGGCAATTCGTACATATTTTACGAGGTGGCTAATTAAATGCAATTTGTACAACCTCACTCGTCTGAATTCATACGATTTTACTAAATCGTACATATTTGACGAGTTGGCAAATCATATGAATTCCTACGAATACCAACCTCAACCCCGCCCTAAACCTACCCATCACTGGGGTTTAGGCAAAGCGTCTGAATTAAATGCAGTGAGGTCGTACAAATCTGTCTGAAATAGCCACCTCGTAAAATATGTTGTGAGATAAGGTGCAAGCACACTTGGCAATAAAGCTCTTTCTGAGACTGAACATATTCTTTATTAAGAAAAAGTAATCAAATTTGAAACCTCACTGCATAGTCTTCACTCTTTTGTAGTTTGATTAACATTAAGGACTTTTATTAAGAATGGCAACAGGTATATTAGGCATGGATCCAATACACTGAAACGTGATTTCCCCACTGTTTACGTTCACTTAAGGCATAACCGACTGTGTTTAAGCAAATACTTACCAAGCAGGGCATTTTGACATATTTCTGTGTGTATTTGACCATTTGGGAATGAACCCACAGTCCAAAATATAATTTGCTTGTCCGTGTTATACTCTGTCTCTTTTGCAGCTACAGTTTTAATAACTCTTTTTATTATCGAGCACGTCCTGCAGTTTAGCAATAGAAGACAGCATTTTACGACAATCACTGATTTTGCGGATTTGGACATTAAGTCTGATCTCTTAGGGAGCTGTGAAGGAAAGAAATGGTCAAAAATTGCACAACCTCTTGCTGTCACTGGTGTAGGGTTGCTGTCATTGCAATATCTCTGCAATGACATTGAAAATTAATTTTCTTTTTCAGTGGCCATTTACCTGACACTGCTATCAATTAAAAAAAGGGTTCCCTTTAGAGGAACTCACACTGCGTCGAACGGCGATTTGGGGATGCTCCTAAGCATCAGCGAATCTGAAGTCTGAATGAAAACTAGTCCAATCCGATTGGTGCGTGCGTGATGGCGTCATCGTGACGGCATACCGGAAGTATAAAAGGGAGCAGCGTAATGGCGGCAGTTATTGCTCTTCAGCATAGCGCTCTGTGTACATTGTCTGTCTATTTATTGTTGTATTGTCCAAGAGTGTGTGTGAAAGAGAAAAAGAAAATAAGTATGACTGAGAGAGGAGAAAGTTTTAAGCAGTGTGTGCATCCGTGCCCTCGTTACATCTCGGGCTCGGACACACACGCGCTTTGTGTAGAATGCCTGGGTGTTCAGCATGCCAGGGCGGCTCTCGAGGGAGCCGCCTGTGAGCATTGTGAGAAGCTGACACTCAGGCTTCTCCGCTCTCGGCTGGCCGTGTTCGATGAGGCCGGCCAGCCTCGTGAGCCCGTGGTTCTGGACCGCGGCCGCCGAGGCGGCTCGGCGTCGCAGATCATGGGGCTCACAAAGGGATCTGTCAGAAGGTTGTGGGACTGCTGAGGCACTTTCCCACTCCTCTTCTGGCAGTTCGAGATTCTTCCGCCCGTGTGGAAGCCCGCATCGACTTCTTCCCCGGGGTGGAGAATCCGATGCTCATCCTCTCTGGTTCTGAGGAATCAGAGGAGGTGGGCATCGAGGCGGAGTGGTGAAGCATCGGAAGTGTTTCCGCTTCATCCACCCGCCCAAGAGGAGCTGGTCGAGTGTTGACCGGGCAGTGGCCAAATTGAACATCGATTGGCCACAGGAAAGGCAGGAAGTCCAGCCAACCAGTAAGCTGGACGACCGCTTTCTGGCGCACGGGTCCAAACACCTCGCCGGGCTTGCCTTTCTTCCCGGATTTGCACAATGAGTTGTGCAAATCGTGGAAGAAACCATACTCAGCGCGTGTTTCCAATCCCCCAGTGTTGGATTATGCCAGCGTGCTGGGGGCACGCGAGCTGGGTATGGGGCGATGCAGCGGGTGGAAGATGCTCTCGCGAGCTATCTTTCGCCCGAATCGGCATCGTCCCTTAAACCAGTACTGCCCACCAAGCCCTGCAGGGACACTTCTGCCTTGGTGGGCAGGGCTTATATGGCGGCTGGGCGGGCTGGTAGTACCCTGCATACGTTATCTATATTGCAGGCCTACCAGGCCGACCTCCTTAAGGAGCTAGGCGAGGCGAGGTCCCTCTCCGGAGGACATACTGGAGCCGGAAGGCTGCTGACTTGTCTCTCCGCGTCACCAAGGAGGCGGCCCGTGCCATCGGCCGCTCCATGGCATCTATGGTGACTGTGGAGAGACATCTGTGGCTTAATTTATCGGGGATGAAGGAGAAGGATAAAACCTTCCTCCTAGACTCCCCGATCTCGCCTTCTGGTCTGTTCGCGCAGTTAACACCGTCGTCGACAGATTTCAGGAGGCGAGGAAGCAGTCAGCGGCCTTCCGCCAGTATCTCCCTCGCCGCTCGAAGCCTGGGAAGGCTGTCCCCAGTGGGCAGCCTCAGCCGTCCACCAGCTCCTCGCACCGGCAGGTGCAAAAAGAGAGCGTCGCCTCTAGAGCCCCTCCTCCGGGAGCTTGGCAGCAGAGGCGGCGCGCTCACCAACAGCCTTCTGCTCGAAGGCGATCTGAGAGCGTCCTTCAGGCGCGGAAGGCTGCGGGAAGAAGTCCTAGCTGCGGCAGGGCTTCTAAGGCGGTCCCTCCACGAAGGGCAACCGAGGTTGCTTCCTTCGCGGCGCCCTGGGAAATCGATGTGGTAATCCCGCCGTCTATGACGCCGGGCCACATCGATTTCCCGAACGCATGCTGCTCCAGCCGCCTCTGGAAAGACCTGCGGCTGGGCAGCTCGCTGGCGTCGCACACAGAGACTCGTTCCCAACTGCTCCCTGCCGGTCAGCGCTTCAGGGGTTGGGGGCGAGCCTCGTAACACCCGACGCCAGCCTCGAGAGGCTGGTTCCCTTAGTAGATTATCTCGGCGCATGGAAGTGCCTTCCGAATATTTCTACATGGGTCCTGCGTACTGTAGAAAGCGGTTACAGACTGCAGTTCGGTCACCCTCCTCCAGGGTTCAGGGGGTTGAACTGGACCGCAGTGGTACCGGAGCGGGTTCGGGTAATGGAACTAGAAGTAGAATCCTTGCTGGCGAAGGAAGCCATAGAGCGCGTTCCTCCGCTGGAGAGGGAGTCCGGGTTCTACAGCCACTTTATAGTTCCCAAAAGGATGGAGGTTGCGTCCGATTATAGATCTGAGGTATTTGAATCGGTCTCTGAGGAGGTTCAGATTCAAAATGCTCACTATTCCCATCATCGTGAGTCAGATCCAGTCCGAGGACTGGTTCGTCACGATAGATCTAAAGGACGCATACTTCCATATCTCCATCCTTCCATGTCACAGGAAGTTCTTGAGGTTCGCTTTCGGGGGCGAAGCGTACCAATATCGAGTGCTTCCCTTCGCCTAGCTCTCTCCCACGCCGTTCACGAAGTGCATGGGCGCAGCTCTGGCTCAATGAGACTTCAGGGCATCCGTGTACTGAATTATATCGGCGACTGGCTCATATTGGCCCAGTCGTGCGAGATAACAGTTCGGCATCGAGATGTCGTTCTGGCCCACATAAAGTGCTTGGGGCTGAGACTCAACACAAAGAAGAGTGTGTTGGCGCCGTCCCAGAGGACTACGTTCCTGGGGATTGTATGGGACTCGACGACGATGCGGGCACAATTGTCTCCCGCGCGAGTCGAGACCATACTGGCGATGGTCTCAGGAATAAGGCTAGGCCACAGCATCACTGTGAAGCACTTTCAGAGAGTGCTGGGGCACATGGCAGCAGCGTCCAACGTGATACCTTTTGGCCTGCTACATGAGACCCCTCCAGTGGTGGCTGAAAACCAAGGGGTTTTCCCCAGAGGAATCCTTTCCGTATGATCAGGGTAACGCGCAGGTGCCTGTTCCCTAGTCATATGGAAGAAACCTTGGTTTCTGTCCCAGGAGCCAGTGTTGGGGGCGTCCTGTTGCGGAAATCCGTTTCAACAGACGCCTCCCTCACTGGTTGAAGCGCGATCATGGGCGGCCGATTTGCGAGGGCCCGTGGGAGGGCCGTCATTCCTCCTGGCACATAAATTGCCTGGAGATGATGGCGGTCTACAGAGCTCTCAGGAGCTTTTCCCGGACCTCGCGGCCAACATGTCCTGTGCGGACAGACAATACGTCTGTCGTAGCGTACCTCAATCATCAAGGAGGGTTGAGGTCGCGCCCTCTGTGCAGACTGGCGCATCTAATCCTCCTGTGGTCCCAGAAACTGTTGTCCATCAGGGCAATGTATGTCCCGGGGTCCAAAATCAGGAGCAGACATCCTGTCGAGGCAGGGGCTGAGGCCCGAGGAATGGCGACTCCACCCGAGGTGGTGGAGGCCATGTGCGAGAGGTTCGGCCCAGTGGAAGTGGACCTGTTTGCGTCTCGAGAGACGTCCCACTGTCCACTGTGGTTTTCCCTCACGCATCCAGCCCCGCTGGGGTTGGATGCCATGGTTCAGGCGTGGCCGGCGGCGTCTGTGCGCATTTCCCGATTGCTTTGCTCCCGGGAGTCCTGGAGAGGGTCCGTCGACAAGGGGTCAGCCTACTCCTAGTAGCACCCCGTTGGCCGACTCGAGTTTGGTTCTCGGATATCATAACTCTGCTGGCAGGTCATCCATGGCAGATTCCTCTGAGGAGGATCTCCTGTCTCAGGCGGCGGGTACAATATTTCACCCCGGCCGGAGATTTGGAACCTCTGGGTCTGGCCCTGAGGGGCCAGGTACCTAGAGGCTGGCCTGTCGGCAGAAGTGGTAGAGACCTTACTCAGTTCAGGGCTCCGTCTACAAGGAGACTGTACAGCCTCAAGTGGAATGTATTTTCCACTTGGTGCAGGAGCGTGAGGTGGACCCAGTTAACTGCCCGGTGGCTTCAGTGCTGGAGTTCCTCCAAGATCGCTTCTCTGCGGGTCTAACCCCGTCCACACTCAAGGTGTACGTGGCTGCCATTGCGGCTTTCCACACTCCTATGGGTGATGGACCTTTGGGTAGGCACCAGTTGGTTGTACAGTTCCTCCGTGGGGTTCGGAGGATGAGGCCTGCGGCTCGGTCAGAGTTCCAACCTGGGACCTGGCAGTGGTTCTCGGAGGGCTGGCTGAGGCCCCCTTGAGCCATTGGAGTCGGCTGAACCAAAGAACCTGACCCTTAAGGTGGCTTTTCTCCTTGCCATTACCTCTCTGAGGAGAGTGGGTGACCTCCAGGCCTTGGCGGTAACGCCGACTTGCCTGGAGTTTGCCCCGGGTGGAGTAAAGCCATCTTACCCTAGGCCAGGCTACGTGCCTAAGGTCCCATCAAGGGTGGTCAGGTCTTTGGTTCTGCAGGCATTTCATCCTCCGCCTCATGTGACGGCGGAAGAAGGGAGACTTCACCTGCTCTGCCCGGTTAGGGCGCTTAGAGTGTATCTGGCGAAGTCGGCACAGTGGAGAGATCTCAACAACTGTTGGTGTGTTTCGCTCACCCAAGAAAGGGTTGCCTGCGTCTACTCAGACAATCAGTAACTGGATTGTCAGGCGATAACCATGGCCTATCAGGTGCGTTGCCTTCACCTATGGCCGTGAGGGCACATTCCACCAGAGGCATGGCCTCTTGGTGGCCCTCCTTTCTGGGGTCCCCTTGCAGGATATCTGCGAGGCGGCTGGGTGGGCTACCCCACACACCTTCATCAGGTTTTATAGCCTGCATCTCCCTCGACGCCTGGCGCCAGGGTGCTCCAGTCCTAGTTGTGCCCGGTCTCCGGCTTCACACTAGGGCAGGCGCTACCCTCGGTGTGGCCTAGTGGGTACTCGTTCCCCAAATCGTCGTTCCGGCGCGGTGTGTTCCTCGAAGGCGGCTCGGGTTATGTCTATAACCCTTGTTCCCTGAGAAAGGCGAGCACTGCGTCGCGTCGCCACACCTCGCACGCCTGGGCGCATGCTTCAGAGCAATAGCTGCCGCCATTACGCGCCGGCTCCTTTTATACTTCCGGGTATGCCGTCACGATGGCGTCATCACGCACGACCAATCGGATTGGACTAGTTTTCATTCAGACTTCAGATTCGCTGATGCTTGGGAGCATCCCCAAATCGTCGTTCGGCGCAGTGCTCGTTCCTTTCTCAGGGAACAAGGGTTATAGACATAACCGAGCCGTTTACCTGTTTTGGCCATTTTTTTTTTTTTGGCTAAATTCTTTTTTTGGCCATATTATCAACACCGTTTTGGGGCCTGAAACGGCAAACTTTTGTAAACGGTTTTGAAAGTGCAAGTTTTTGAAAAAGATCTTTTCCGTGTAAACTAAAAAAAAACATGAACGTGTTCAGTCTATTGGTGCGTATAGTTTCTTTACAAAGTGGCATCACCAACTACTGGCCTGACAGCATAATAAAGTGATTTTAGCCCTTTTCGCGGCTCCGTGAGCAGTGTTGAGCTGTTATAATCAGATTACTTTTTCAAGAAATAAAATCAGTGAAATGCAAATTCAGAAGACACAAACAACTTATAATTAAATATAAAAAAATTAAATATTATAATTAACTATTATTTTTATGTATTTAATATTATTATTATTATTATTCTCCCAAGTTAATCGCTTTTTTGGGGGCCTAAACATGCTCGAACACTTACGAAACTTTGCACACGCGTCAGAAGTGGCGAAAATTTACGTCTGTTATGGGATTCAGAATTAGGCGTGGCAAAATGGCTGGCAGCGCCACCTAACGTAGTGCCCCTCCCGCTACGTTTCACGTACAGCTATGAAATTCGGTAGACACATGTAACAGCCCAATACCTACCAAAAAGTCTTCTGGTACGAAATCTGTAAACCAACAGGAAGTGAGATATTTTAAATTTTCTTCGCAAAATTGTTGCAAGACATTGTACTTTAATCAACTCCGCCTAGAGATTTAATCAGATCATCATCATATTTGGTCAGTCTAATCTAAAGGCCTTTGCAACGTTAAATTGCGAAGATCTTACATTTTTAATGAGGGGCGTGTCCGTGGTGGCCTCAGAAATGAAATTGTTTCGCCATGAAACAGGAAGCTGTTATGAGTCAGCCATACAATGTCCGATCTGCCCTAAACTTCACATGCTTGATAAGAGACCTGACCTAAACACATCTACATGCCAATATTCAGTTAGTGATAGCGTTGGCAACCTGCTGGCAACAGGAAATGGCATGCTTTATACTATAACTCACTCCCAGAAACACTTTTAAATATGCCATGAAATCCCAAACATGCTAGAAACACATTAAATCTTGCAACACGTGGCTATGTGCTAATGTATGTGATTTACGCCATTAAAAAGGAAGTTGTTGTAACTCAGGTATAAAATGTCCGATCTGCCTCAAACTTCACATATTTGATAATAGTCCTGACCTGAAGACATCAACATGGCAATATTCAATTATAGTCAAAAAAAGCCACCTGCTGGCAGAAGGAAGTGTGGCATATTGAAGTGAGTTTGCCATATTTCTCCTATATTGACCCGCTTAAATGCCTGTCGCCCACTATTCACTGTTTTCCTGAGGCCACCGGGTGGCGGTGCATGTGCGAGGGCCCTTTCATCGCTGCTAGCAGCTTAAATATGTTTTTGTTTTTATTGGTGAAATATGTGTTAAACTCTCTTCTCTGCATTCTATTCTTTGGCAATCCAGCACATCTGAAAGGTTTGTTTACTGTACACACGGGAATTTGCATTTCCTTCAGCCTGAGGCTTAGTATTTGCATTTTTGGAGTGAAAGGGCCTTTACATTTGCCCAAAATTAGAACTTTTTTGACACCTAGAACTACCAGACCAGTAAATGGAGTGAAGAAAACAAAATATATATTGTCTTGTGACTATTCTGTTGAAACAGTGAGTATTTTAGTGTTTATTGATTGGCACCATTCACTTCTATTTAAAGTGATTCACAAAAATTCTGAAAACTGTTTTTATAAATGCATTTACTGCGCCAGGAATCTTCCTTTAACTTGATGTAAAGAGCAAAAATGGCAGATTTCAAATAATAAATATTCTGTGATTGCTGTGTTAGCCGAGCAACTGACGGATAGCTTTAGGTATTAGCATGCAGAGATGACAACTACAACATGTGACTACGTTACAACAACATTTTCTGGTGGTTTAATTTTTTGTTCACTCTGAATAATGTTCATATCTCCAAATTTTACTAAGGCGCCCCTGTTTATGTGAACCGCTGAAAAATATTGAATAAACCACTTTTTTTTTTTTTTTCAAGTATCTTTGTTTCCTATTGAGGTTCAGGGACTTTTATTCAGTATTTTACAGGGGTATGATTTGATAAACCAATTGAAAATTGGCTTAACTTGATGCAATGTCTTTTTATGTCCCAACTCAGCAAGTGCCGTATCTCTGTCAAAGAGATTTAATTAAGCCTGGAGTGTCGGCCTTGGTGGAGGTGCTGCTCAGGTTATTCAACCTCGTGGCGACACATTGAGAAGAGGTATGGATGGCACACACACAAGAAGCCTGTGAAAAATGAGCATGTTCTCCAGTCAAACCCTGCTGTTTCTTCTTACTGTGAACAGCCGGAGCTGCCATAACCTCCTGAGCTGGAAGTCGGCCAATCAGGAGTGATGAACTGGTGTGAATGTCAAGGAAATCTTTTTGATAATAGAGAGTTCACAAAGATGTCTCAGTGGGTCTGAGCTGAGTCTGTTTTTTCATTCGCAACTATGCAGTTTCATGAGTCTCTTCATGAGTTGCTTCTTCAACCCTTTGCAGTCCTTAGTAACTGAAGAAGGGTCAAGAATGAATGAAGAGTGTACATTTAGTTTTTCTGCCTCAATATCAATGAGTGTGGATTGAGTGATGAGTCTATTTATGGTTGGAAGAAGTGCTAGGCTCGAGGAGTAATTGTACGAGTCAGAAGGGCTTCGTATCTGTTGTGGTCAGGACCGTAACCACAATAGACATTGAGGGAGACAAGTCCCCACCAATAATTAGAAATGGCCGAATTGTCCCCGCAATATTTGAAATTCAGGACTGCCACATACTGGATCTTTTCCTTTTCACACCATTATTTGTAAACCCTAGAAATGGTTGTGCGTGAAAATCCCAGTAATGGAGCAGATTGTGAAATACTCAGACCGACCCGTCTGGCACCAACAACCATGCCATGCTCAAAATTGCTTAAATCACCTTTCTTTCCCATTCTGAAATTCAGCTTGGAGTTCAGGAGATTGTCTTGACCAGGACCACACCCCTAAATGCATTGATGCAACTGCTATGTGATTGGTTGATTAGATAATTGCATTAATGAGAAATTGAACAGGTGTTCCTAATAATCCTTTAGGTGAGTGTATATATGAGGGTGGATTAAAACCTGAAACCTTTGACCTGGTTTACTAAAATATTACCACCAGACCACTAGAGAATTCAAATATCACAAGCAGATCTATGTATTTACTCAATGCGAAGAATCCCGGGACTAATAATATACTTGAAGCACATTAATGCAAATATTGTTTGCAAATAGTACCAAAAGGATTATTTCCCAACTAGAATTAGACCTAGAATTACGTTCACTGTATTGTTTCTTTATGCTTTATAAAAAAAAAGAAATTGGGTTGCCACCAATGTTCAAGACATGGTTACGGCCTTTGTTGTGGTTGAGCTTTATCAGATTGCGTAGTATACCAGATTGAGTTATATACCTTTTTTTAATCTTTATGAATCAACAAGGGACTTTTTCTTCTTTTTCAAAGCTCAGGAATGCATACATCCAAGCACTTGCATGCACACACTTGAAGAGTGCATCGGATTTTCAGCCACTCTTTTTCTGCCGGTCTCTGTTAGCAAACATCTGTCAGTTCACAACAGCATACAAAGCTTGAAGAAGAAAGAAAATATTAGCATCAAAAGCCCATGGTGTCCAGACCTATGAGTGACAGCAGAAGGATTATAAGGCTGTCAGAATAAGATGGAAGACCCTTGACAGGCTTTTCTTTGCCTTTAACACTTTCAGGAAACATCTGAGAAGATCTTTTATCCCAATGCGATTGAATGATTTATATATACAGTACGTGTGTTTATATATATATATATATATATATATATATATATATATATATATATATATATATATATATATATACAGGTCCTTCTCAAAACATTAGCATATTGTGATAAAAGTTCATAATTTTCCATAATGTAATGATACAATTAAAATTTCATATATTTTAGATTCATTGCACACCAACTGAAATATTTCAGGTCTTTTATTGTTTTAATACTGATGATTTTGGCATACAGTTCATGAAAATCTAAAAAAATTTGCATATCATGAAAAGGTTCTCTAAACGAGCTATTACCCTAATCATCTGAATCAACTAATTAACTCTAAACACCTGCAAAAGATTCCTGAGGCTTTTAAAAACTCCCAGCTTGGTTCATTACTCAAAACCGCAATCATGGGTAAGACTGCCGACCTGACTGCTGTCCAGAAGGCCATCATTGACACCCTCAAGCGAGAGGGTAAGACACAGAAAGACATTTCTGAACGAATAGGCTGTTCCCAGAGTGCTGTATCAAGGCACCTCAGTGGGAAGTCTGTGGGAAGGAAAAAGTGTGGCAAAAAACGCTGCACAACAAGAAGAGGTGACCGGACCCTGAGGAAGATTGTGGAGAAGAACCGATTCCAGACCTTGTGGTACCTGCTGCTGGTGTTGGTCCACTGTGTTTTATCAAGGGCAGGGTCAATGCAGCTAGCTATCAGGAGATTTTGGAGCACTTCATGCTTCCATCTGCTGAAAAGCTTTATGGAGATGATTTTGTTTTTCAGCACAACTACTCACAGTGCCAAAACCACTGGTAAATGGTTTACTGACCATGGTATTACTGTGCTCAATTGGCCTGCCAACTCTCCTGACCTGAACCCCATAGAGAATCTTTGGGATATTGTGAAGAGAAAGTTGAGAGACGCAAGACCCAACACTCTGGATGAGCTTAAGGCCGCTATCGAAGCATCCTGGGCCTCCATAACACCTCAGCAGTGCCACAGGCTGATTGCCTCCATGCCACGCCGCATTGAAGCAGTCATTTCTGCAAAAGGATTCCCGACCAAGTATTGAGTGCATAACTGAACATAATTATTTGAAGGTTGACAAGGAATTTTGGGTTTTCATGAGCTGTATGCCAAAATCATCAGTATTAAAACAATAAAAGACCTGAAATATTTCAGTTGGTGTGCAATGAATCTAAAATTTATTTTAAAATCTAGAATTTAATTCTCCATTCTCAAACATTTTTGCAAAAGTTTCACAAATATATTAAGTATATTTTAAATAAATAATTGGTTATTCAAATACTACATTCTTTTAGTGAACAAAATAATACCAATTATTTTGGTATGTTCAACTCAAAACATCAAGTAAATGATATTCAGAGATTTTATTAAGACCAACCATAGTTAATTAACCATTAACAACCATTAGCACCATAGTCCCCCTCCACCAAACTTCGCTTGAATTCACTGAGCTCCTGAGAGCGACCCATTCTTTCACAAATGTTTGTAGAAGCGTCTGCATGCCTAGGTGCTCTGTGGCAATGGAAGTGATCGGAACACCTGAATTGATTTTCGATTTATTTGAAGGAAGCAATATAGTGCATCATCTTATTTCTTAAGATTTAAAATGTTTTTATTATAAATGATCGCATGCCAACAAGCTCACATATATTTTTAAAAAGTCTCATATTTGTTAAAAACATATTTGAGTGTTGTGTTTGTTTAACATTTTTCTGCAGCTTCACTGTGATTAGTCACATGACATTTACAGCTCATGTGTAAGGTGAGCAATTTCTGATAAGAATAGGGAAGCCAATGGACGGCTTTCTCCAAGTATTAGCATACAAGGTAAATGCTAGGCCACAACTATTGCATGGTGTGTTTAATGCTGTTTTCTCTGATACTGTTCATATCTCTAGATGTTCCTGAAGTGCGATGCATCATATTTGTTTACGGTAACTGTCTTATGGTGGATGAAGTTTATGAGCAGCTTGATACCTCTTGTCATGACTTATGGGTGAGAGTTTCATGATACGTTTTCAGTGGTTGCTTTTGGAAAGGCCCACTTGAGTGATCTGACATCAGTTATTCTGCTCTGAGGTCAGCCTCTCAAGCACTGTGCATGTTTTTTATGTGAAGCTTGAACTCTGACAAGTCTTGCATATCTCCTTGACCATGACAACTTATGATGACCTGTGGCCCTGGTGAGGTGACCTGTGGAGTTGAGAGGGGAGTGAAACATCTTTCTGCAGGATGTCAGTGTAGTAGAGATGGAAAGGGCAGAGGGCATCACATCTGCTCTCACTACATTCATGTAAGTCCATCAAGGAGGCCAGCCCTTGACAGCAGCAAGCAATGTGTGTTTTCAGACCAAGACTGCCTTGGTCAACCAGCTTCACCAGAAAGTTAGACAGCAGTATGTTTGTTTTTTTGTTTTTGTTTTTTATTATACCTAGTTTGGCCAAATTTAAAGCCAGCATTGCATGTACAGTATCCTGCACCGACTAGTCAGTCCCATCATGTATTGCATCAACTTCAGTGATCAATGATGAGTTCAAAGATTATAAATTGAATATTATACTTATTCAGTACTGAAAAAACATTGATTAAAAATAGTTCAGTCAAATGGGGAAAAAAAACGTTTTTTTGCCTTTTAATTGTATCTCTTGTCCATAGATTGCACAAAATTAAATTAAAACACAGTTGAAGAAATTGCTATGCAGTTTATTGTTTCTGAATATCAACATTTGTGTGATTTACTCATTCTGTTTTATCGTTAATTGATATAATTTTGTGATATGTGACATTGAATATCAGCAAATTGTTTGTGTCTCTTTATTAATGAGGGATTTATGGAAAATGAAAATGACATTTTAAAATGTAATGTTTTTAGATTTGTGAAGTAAAATATCTTTTAATTTTGAAATGGAAAAGGTACAATTAGACCCTTGAGGCTAGATGAATTAGGAAAATGGTCCTTAGTCGCATGTTGCTAGTGTTGTTATCTTTTAATATAATGCATGAGGTTATTATTCAGTAATTCTATGAGTTATATGTTAATTTAGACTTCTTCACTATTCATACATATGCTAATTGAGTAAAAACATTCAGAATTAATTCATAGTGTTGCTTTTTTGACATCTTGAATAAAAAAAAGGGCAATTAGATATATGTATATATTCATTGGCCTGAATATACAGTAAGTCATAGAATACATTTAGTTTTAAATGTACTACATGGATTGCTTTTACTGTGATTTTGCTTTGTGGTTGGTTATTCAATTATTCTTTTAGTATTTTGCATTTATTACACTAATATATGCACAAGTCCATGTAAGTAGACTTAATGTATTTAGCATTTTCTACTTCAAAATGTCATGTTTAATTCAGTTATGTTCAGTTTGTACACTTTGTAATTCATAATTGCTAGTTTCAGCCTGATGCAGTTATCACTTTCACGTCCAGCGCCACATTGTTTAAATAGCAAATGCACTTGTGCCCATCTGTTCGTTCATGGGCGTTCTGGTCTGAAAACGAGGTGTGTTCAGGTGCATTGTTCACACGTTGCTTTTTTGCTATTTTAAGGCAATTGAAACGACTGCGCCATTT
This sequence comes from Gobiocypris rarus, assembly GCA_023029165.1. Lineage (NCBI taxonomy): Eukaryota > Metazoa > Chordata > Actinopteri > Cypriniformes > Gobionidae > Gobiocypris > Gobiocypris rarus. The sequence continues at coordinate 8,274,110 of CM040919.1, forward strand.
AACCAACAAAAATTTGGTCTCACAAAAAATCTGGAATATTTGTTGTGTTATTTAAAGTGTATGCTAGTAATATGTGCCTATAGTCGGGTACACAACGCACAAACAATCTGTTTTACACGCAAGGACGTGCATCAGCACACAAACATGTTCAATATTAGTGGCTCAGTGGTTCATGTAGATTGTCTGCAAACCGTAAGGTTGGTGGTTCGATCCCCGGTTCCACCTGACCAAGTGTCGAGGTGTCCATGAGCAAGACACCTAACCCCAGCTGCTCCCGACGAGCTGGATGGCGCCTTACATGGTTGACACCGCCGTCAGTGTATGAATGAGTGTGTGAATGGGTGAATGTGAGGCAATATGTAAAGCGCTTTGGATGGCCATTGGTCTGTTAAAAAGCGCTATATAAATGCAGTCCATTTACCATTTACCATATTAACGATAAAAGGATTCTTCTCTGGATAAGCCTTTAGTCTTTCCGCTCGCAAATTCCACGCAGAAAACTTTTTTTCCATGGTTAAACTAGCTAAAGTGGATTCGGACGCGCCCTAAGTGCACCTGCGCCATGTGCTTCAGACCACACCCTCAGATCGTTAAAATAGGGCCCATTGTGAATTTTTGCAATTTTTGAGTCAAATAATTTCAAATTAAATCCTATAACAAAATGTTCTATCTTGCAAAGGAATAATTGCAAACATATGATGCATTGATTGCTTTGTTAGCTATAGGTATTGTGTTTAGTTTCAATGTCAAGATTTTTGGAACAGATGCATAAAGTTTGCAAACTTTTAGCAGAATCCGTACACATAGTGTGCTTTCTCCCACTTTTTTCCCGACACTATCTCAGTTTCTTTCCCTCAGTCACCATCTCTGTGGGTCTTCTCATTTGAATGCTGCTGAGCTGTTGTCGGGATGATGCAGCAGCCATTGATCTGATCTCCTCGTCTCCTACAGCAGATCAAATATACAACACATACCTGCAGCGTCAGCAGCACCCAGAACCACAGCACACTGTCAGACAAAGAAAGAGAGGGAAGCTGCTGGCTGTTTAGAGAAGAAATGAATGAACCAACAAAGCAATATAAATAATTATTCCTACAGCAGATCAAAGACACATGGCAGCGAGGTGGGCCCCTTCTGCATATAGTGCATTTTGAGATGGGAAATTCCATACTGTCGCTGTGTCAGAAACCCAAGGTAGCTGCTTTGCTGCCTCACTGCCAGGTCAGTAAATAACTGAATAGGCAGCATTTTGTGTATGAAGGTACCTACTAAGGCTTTAAACAGGCTTCCGAGGCACCATAATGTCACATCTAATGATCTAAAACAAATTTCAAGAGAGCTTTAGAGAAAAGCAAGCAAATATTTAATGAGTGCAATGATTATTACTTTGTAGGATTGACTCATAAGCTGAAAAAAAAAGAACTACATGCACATTTTTCAGGCAGCAAGGATACTTTATGCTACATAGCACAGTAGTGTTATAAACATTTTTACACCAGTTGCACCACCCTAAGGATGGCCCTGTCCATGAGGGAAAACACCTTATAAATCATCCAGAATGATGTAAAAAAGTAAAAACGTTTTTTTTTCTGTGATGAGTAGGTTTAAGGTTAAGGTTGGGGGACAATATGAAAAGAAAAGTTGACATAACTTAAAATTGTAAGGCAACTTTCTGCACAGGTTTTTTTGAGTTTACTCAACTTTTAAACAAAATAGTTCACTTAACTCAATTAACTGAGTAAGGTCACATGTCTCCCAATTTAAGATCTTTTTTCTGCTGACTGAGTTTTTATAGTTTTTTTTTATTTTGTGTTGAACATGTTTATGTCGTCATCATGGTGATCAATGTTTTTTTAGTTGGGAAGTTTGACGACTTTTTAATGTCAGTGTTTCTCTGGCTGCTGTAACTGAGTTTGCTATGGAAAGAAAAACAAGATAAAAAAACAAAAAAACACAATCAGATGCTGTCGGCTCCTCGATGATAAGAATAAAATCATTGTGTTTTATATAAGCAGTATACTGTTTTATTGTGATCCTGAATAAGTTTTAAATTAGATTGTACACTAAGCACTTTGACCTCCTGTGAGATTTACTCCCACATAAATCAAGAATCAGCCTATGAATCTCAACAATGGTGACATGCTTCATGCCGCAATGCATTCTGGGAGCCATGGATGAGTTTTGCACGATGTACCCAGAATGCATTGTTAACTTGTTGCAACTTGTATGCTTGTTTGTCATTTACAAATCGAATGCAATGCAATCTCCGCTCTAATTCATCCTAAAGGTGTTCTATCGAGTTGAGGTCAGGACTCTGAGCAGGCCAGTCAAGTTCCTCCACACCAAACTTATGTTGGAACAGGAAGGGACCTTCCCCAAACTGTTCCCACAAAGTTGGGAGCATGAAATTGTCCAAAATATTTTGGTGTGCTGAAGCATTAAGAGTTCCTTTCACTGGAACTAAGGGGCCAAGTCCAACACCTGAAAAACAACCACACACCATAATCCCCCTCCACCAAACGATACACTTGGCACAATGCAGTCAGGCAAGTACTGTTCTCCTGCCAAACACCAAATCTAGACTCGTCCATCGGATTGCCAGAAGCATGATTTGTGACTCCAGAGAACACGTCTCCACTGGTCTAGAGTCCATTGGTGCCGAGCTTTACACCACTGCATCAGACGCTTTGCATTGCACTTGGTGATGTAAAGCTTGGATGCAGCTGCTCAGCCACTGAAACCCATTCCATGAAGCTCTCTATGCACTGTTCTTGAGCTAATCTGAAAGCCACACAAAGTATGGAGGTCTGGAGCTAATAACTCTGCAGAAAGTTGGCGACTTCTGCGCACTGTGCATTTGATTTGTGCTGACCCCACTCTGTGATTTTACATGGCCTACCACTTCATGGCTGAGTTACTGTTGTTCCCAATTGCTTCCACTTTGTTATAATACCACTAACAGTTGACTGTGGAATATTTAGTAGTGAGGAAATTTCACAAATGGATTTATTGCGCAGGGGGCAACCTATCACAGTACCACGCTTGAATTCACTGAGCTCCTGAGAGCGACCCATTCTTTCACAAATGTCTGTAGAAGAGTCTGCATGCCTAGGTGCTTGGTTTTATACACCTGTGGAAGTGATTGGAATGAATTCAATGATTTAGAGGAATGTCTTTTGGAAATATAGTGTATATGTTAAAGGGTTAGTTCACCCAAAAATGAAAATTCTGTCATTAATGACTCACCCTAATGTCGTTCCAAACCCGTAAGACCTACGTTCATCTCCGGAACACAGTTTAAGATATTTTAGATTTAGTCAGAGAGCCTTGTGTCCTTCAATTGAAAGTGTATGCACACTCTACAGTCTGTGTCCAGAAAGGTAGGAAGTAAGGTATGAAAAACATCATCAAAGTAGTCCATGTGACATCAGTGGGTTAGTTAAACACTTTTGAAGCATCGACAATACATTTTGGTCCAAAAATAACAAAAACTACGACTTTATCCAGCATTGTCTTCTCTTCCGCGTTTGTTTGAATCCGCATTCACGAGTCCACAGTGACGTCTTACGTCAATGCTTAATAAAGTCATATTTTTTGTTATTTTTGGACCAAAATGTATTGTCGATGCTTCAACTAACCCACTGATGTCACATGGACTACTTTGATGATGTTTTTCATACCTTTCTGGACTGTAGAGTGTGCATACACTTTCAATGGAAGGACAGAAGGCTCTCGGACTAAATCTAAAATATCTTAAACTGTGTTCCGGAAATGAATGGAGGTCTTACGCGTTTGGAACGACATTAGGGTGAGTCATTAATGACAGAATTTTCATTTTTGGGTGAACTAACCCTTTAATTCTGCATGTCCGGTTGTCCAGTGTTAGAATGTTACAGCTAAATGCTTAGCAACATACAACCACTTGCAAACTCATCTTTGCATGTTTTGGACAGTCACAGAAACACTGTGCATTGAATATAAACAGTAATTTCAACGTTTGAGAAAAAAAACAAAAATCTGACAGAAAACGCGGCAATTTGAGTGAGGAAGAGACCGCTTCATTCTTACCTTTATAGTCCGAAATGTCCATTCAGTTTAAACTCTGGTTGCTGGCCAATAAAAACAAAACAAAACAAAACAAAAAAACTGGTGGAGAAAGAGTTATTTGCTAGACCTGGGTAAATTATGAGCAGTATGAAACGTGAAGCAATATACCCAGGGTTTAGAATTACCCAAGGGTTAACTATTTCAAGTATGAAATGTCTTAGTATGTGAGTCAGAATTCATAGTATTCATAAAACAGTAGGTTAAAAGTACAAAGATGACCTACTGTACTACTTCCAGCGTGATTCTAAAATGTACATTCGATGGACACTTTACTATCCCATGAGTCCACTGGAGAGAATTCATGAATGGAGGTTAAGTGATGCAACCAACGCCATAGATCACATGACAATGACAACATGGGGGATGCAGTGCATCGGATTTCATGTTATACTAAGTAAAACACTTTTTTTAGTGGTTGCAAAAAAAGTTTCAAACCAAATTATACCAATTTCGCACGCAGGAAATGTCTATGGAAAGTCCCCATAAAGCATGGAAACTCAACGTGTGTCTTGTTGGTAGATTTGATTTCTTTTAAGGATCATGTAGAGCATAAAGTATCTGCATGTGAAGTCAGAAGGTTATTACTGCAGTTTCTCTGTCATATAATTGCATGCGAGGTGGGCTGAGTGGACTAAGGGTAACAGTCTGTGTCATTAGCCTTCTCTTTTGTGCAGTTACAATAGAAAAAGCTGCAGAAAAACCAATAACATCGCAGCGATGTTCCCTCTAAGGGGTTTTATTTAATTTCTTCTACTCCTCCTCGACCCCTTTAATCTTTATTTCTCTTCCTCTCTCTCTTGCATACACTTTATTCCAGCTTGCCAAATGAAGCACTTTCTCCACTTTCTACTCTAATTTAGAGTTTTAATTTAGTCCTAATGTAAGCAACCTCTCTCTGTTTTGTGCTTGGACTTTTTTTTGTTTCTCTCTCATTGACTGAGAGTGCTATTTGGAGGGAGGTTTGGATGATTTAGTGTCGAGGAAAGAAGAGCTCTCTCTCTCTCTCTCTCTCTCTCTCTCTCTCTCTCTCTCTCGCTCCCCTTGGACTCTTACTGAAATGCATCCATTTGTGTGGTCATGCCAATCACAATGTAATGACACTAGCAAGACCGCACACACATCTCCAAGTAGAATTTGTGCATCTTAACTCCATCTGGGAAGTTTTGCACGTCTGACAGACCTTCAAAGCACCAGTACTTGTGTTTTAAAAGCTTCTCCTACTAGTCATAATCCTACTGCAGTATACACCTAACTACTCCTCTATATATGCATATATAGTGTGTATTGTCTAAACACGATTCAACAGTTCGGGTCTGTAATAATTTAAAGGGTTAGTTCACCCAAAAATGAAATTTATGTCATTAATGACTCGCCCCTAATGTCGTTCCACACCCGAAAGACCCCTGTTCATCTTCGGAACACAGTTTAAGATATTTTAGATTTAGTACGAGAGCTTTCTGTTCCTCCATTGAATGTATGTACGGTATACTGTCCCTTTCCAGAAAGGTAATAAAAACATCACCAAAGTAGTCCATATGTGACATCAGTTAGAATCTCTTGAAGCATTGAAAATACCTTTTGGTCCAAAAATAACAAAACCTATGACTTTATTAAGCATTGTCTTCTTCAAACATCGATTTAATTCTGAATCGATACGCTGATTCATAACCGTTTAAATCTTAGTTCGCGGATTGAAAACAAACAATGTTTTTCGTTTTTTACACTTTTGATCAATTGAATGCATCTACAATTAAAATAACAATTTCTTAAAAAAATAAATAAATAAAAAATACCACGATTGGTTGTGGGTTTTTTTTTTCTTTCTGTAATATTGATTTACATATCAGCCTCCACAGAAAAATCCCTAATGGACCGCCATTCTTTTCTTGTTTTCCTCATGAAGCAATGCGGATGTTTTATCCTGCTCCAAAACTTGGACATGCAAAGTCTATTCTGACTTACCCTGGCCTGCCCTTTTTCTAATTTTGTTTTTTAGACCCTGTTCTTAAAGATTACATCCCTTGTGACATCTTCTTCATGCACCCTCATTTGATCAGTGTCCTGTTCTACGCTCTTGCCCATGAAAGGATTGACGCAGTCTCCGCTTCGGCTTGCAAATGAGATTGCAGCATTTAGAGAGCCTAAATTCTCAGGCTGGCCGCGTGGCCCCGCCGCATGGCGAGGATGTATTCATGGCACTCCCTCGTCAGAATAGATTTCGCTTTAATCTAAAGCTGTCGACATGCTGCACACTGTTCCGTGTAATTGCAGAGCCTCTTTTAGTTTCTCTCCTATGGCCCGAGATGGAGATGGTGAAGACGCAGAGTCTCAAATGAAGATCTTTTTACCCAGCCTGACATGATGAGTAGTTGCAGACACATTAAAAATTGTCAGCGCTGTACTGTAAGGGTGCTTCATCTTTATAGTGTTTGACTAGCCTTATAGTGTCTCACAAAGACCTTGCACGAACCTGGCACAATCTGATGCTAAAGAATCATTTTGGAATACACACTCACCGGGCACTTTATTAGGTACACCTTGCTAGTATCCTTTTGCCTTCAGAACTGCCTTAATCTCTTCGTGGCATAGATTCAACACGGTGCAAACATTCCTCAGATTCTCCAAGGAGGTATAACTGCAGACCAGAGATCTCCAAAATGGGCAGAACCACCAAAAGGGGGCTGGGTCTCCAAGTAAAAAGACTTTCGCTATTGGCTCTGGCTTTATCCAATTGTCATTGACTTACATTTCAAATGTTCTAGTGTTAGTTTATATAGGAACAAAACGTTATAAAATATAATAAATATAAATAATATAAATAAAATTATAAATATAAATAAATTTGCTCCGTTAGCGAGGAGGCCAGAGCTTGTGGCCTCCTCGCTAACGGCCTCCTCGCTGGGGGTGGGAGGTCCAAAATAGGGTGTGGCTTCCTCCCACTAACAGACAGGCACATGACACGTGATCACTCACTGGCATCACACAGTTGCAGCACATCCCAAAGGTGCTCTATTGGATTGAGATCAGCTATACCCTTCTCAGATATTTCAGTCCATATTGGCATGATAGCTGTCACATCTGTTCTGTGTCTGGCACTCTGTGGGACTTATGTTGTTGGGTATCTGTGCAGTGTCTCTGTGTTCTTTTCTGTGTCCTGTTTCCTGTGGAATTTTTGTAGTTCTTGTAGTTTTTCCTCTGATTATGTTTCCCCAGGTGTCCCCTGTTAGCCACGCTCCCTTGTTATCTTGTTAACCTTGTTCCCTTTCTGTGTATATATACCCCTGTGATTTAGTTGTTCTCGGTCAGTCGTTGTTTTGTGTTATGCAGGTTTGTGTTTTGTTCCGGAGTCCTTTTTTGATTGTTAAATTTTCTCAGTGTTATTTTGTTCCTGGTTTTTTTTTGATTGTTTATTTTCATTAAAATCCCCTGCATTTGGATCCTACATCTCTGCCTGCCTCCTGTGATTTCCCGCACCCGTGACAATCGCATCACGCAGTTGCAGCACATCCCACAGGTGCTCTATTGGATTGAGATCTGGTGACTGTAGAGATTTGAGTTTAGTGCTCATTGTCATATTCAGAAAACTATTTGAGATTTGTGACATGCAGCATTTTTCTGCTGGAAGTAGGAACGAAGCCACTTAAGTCACATTTATTCCCCATTATGATGCCCAGTTTGAACTTCAGCAGCCCACAGTGCCTAATTGCATACTATATAGTATGTTCAAATTCATAGTATTTATAAAACAGTAGGTGAAAAGTACCCAGGTGACACTACTTCCGACGAGATTCTGAAGTGCACATTCAATGGACACTTTACTATCACATGAGACCACACAGGTGAAGATTTGTGAATGGAGGTGAAGCGATACAACTGACGGCATAGTAACCCATCCGATTTTCATTCATACACACATTCATACTGCATTTTAACGGTTGCGAGGTACGTCTCAAACCAAATGTAATACCTACTATTTGGTATGCAATTTTTGTATGCAGCACATGCCTTAATGCTTTGAGTGGCTGCCATGTGATTGGCTAATACAGTTTACCCAATAAAGTGGCCAGTGAGTCAGAGGAAAATGTGCTTGATTGTTTTGCAGGGCACAATCCATTCAGTGCAACTAAAATGCAATTTTATGCAATTTTAAGTTTGTGTCATGAATTCCAGTTATTTTCCATTTCATGCTTGTTTGATGTTGTATGCTTGCTATAAATGCACAGCAGAAATGTGTTTCTGGCCTTGAAAAAAGCATCTGATGAATCCTGGTTTGTAGCTGAGATTAATTGGGTCATTGGAGAGCCTGTGTTGGAGCTGAAGTTAGGGCCACCTTCGAGCGTTTAAAGAGAAGCCCATCGCTTCAGAGTCAAGCAGAGGGGATGTATAACAGGGCTGCTAACAAACGCAGCGGGTGAACATGGGTGCGGAGGAGACTCATACTAATAAATATTCACACTTTGCTGAGGGGAGATGGAGACCTCTTTTTTTCCCCGCTCTCCAGCTGCTCTATTAGGCCTCTGCTAAGAGGGAACTTTGTCTCGGTGCACGTTTGGAGCTAACAGATGGTGACATTTCAGCCCTCGCCCAATGTGAAAAAAAAGTTTGGGAGCATGGGGTTGGCACACGGATACTGACACAAGGTTCATGTGGGGTCAGACACACAGGTATGACCTACCGCAGATGGAGACAGATGGATGAAGAGATATTGAAAAATATGAAAAATTGCAAGGGATAGCACGGAAAAACCAACCTATACCAAAGCGATTGTTTTTACTTGGTTGTTCTTAGCCTCTTATCTAGATACAACTAGCGGAGGAGGATAGATTGCTATTTCACATTTTATTTTATTTTATTGTTTTATTTAAAATAGTTAGAGGATCACATTAAGTTTTATTTCAATGGTTTTCATCATAAACGCAACATGTACGCCTATTTTAATAATAACTACAGTGATCCCAATCCTGTTCGAATGAGTACATGAAACGTCCTGTTTTAAAAATTGTACTCGGCCGTGATTTGGAGAAGTAATCCTGTCTGAATAGTGCTTTTGATATAAGTCTCAGACTTTGCAGGTGTCACTTGGTTAATGGCAGCGTTATGGCAGAGTCTGGCTGATGAGAGCGGAGACGACAAGAGAGAACAGCCTCACAGTCGGCAGATTAGAGGAGCTCAAACGGCCTGTTTCAGGATCCATTTGAATTATTGATGTGCCAAATCCTTTCTGCATGTGTCTAAGTGTGTAACTTCAAATGTAGGCTTTTGTGTGTGCCAGTGTGGTTCTACCCAGATAATGGTCTGTTGTACTCTATGCATTAAGGTGGGTTGGTTTGATGGTATATACATGTGACAATAGAAATGCATGAATCTGTTTTACAATGTGCTATGTAGATATTTTTGTGCAGCTGCAGTAGACAGGGCTGCCTTACATTATTCACATATTAAGAGCCAAGAAGAAAGTAATGCAGAAGTACAGAGAGGGTCATGTCAAGGAGATGATGAATATCTGTTTATTAAGGGTTTTAAAGTTTAGATGTTTATGGTTGCCAAGCAACAACTTACTGCATTAATGTGGGGTATAGTAGGAACTATCCATTTTATAATAATATGTATAGTCCCCTTTATTACTTCCGTTATAGTTTTACATAATGTGAAGCGGTTTTGCACATATGCGGAACTTATTCATGAATAACTTTATCTTTTGGTTTGCATCCATCAAGCAGTGTTGCTAAGTAAAAATAAAAACATAAAAAAAAAAAAAAAAAAAAATATATATATATATATATATATATATATATATATATATATATATATATATATATATATATATATATATATATATATATATATATATATATATATATATATATATATAAATATAGCTTTAGTAACTAACTGAAATAAAATAGGTTTAGGTTGAAGTTAAAATTAAACATTTCTCTCTCTCTCTCTCTCTCTCTCTCTCTCTCTCTCTCTCTCTCTCTCTCTCTCTCTATATATATATATATATATATATATATATATATATATATATATAGAAATGCATGAATTTATTCAAAATATTATAGTTTATTCAAAATATTATACATACTAGTATACAAATATTAATAAAGAATAACAAGTTCTAAATATCTAATAAATAATGAAATTAATTTAATTCACTCCAGCCACATAGCCATGCAATAATTGTACACATTTGTATATTGTAGGCCTGGGTATTGGCACAAATTTCACAATTCGATTCGATTTCGATTGTTATATCAGGTACAATACATGGCAAATTGCAAATTTCAAACAAATCTCTTAACTAATGCTGTAAACTATGGGAGTCAGTTGTAACATACCAGGCTACATTAGACTTTTGAAGGTACACACACTTAAATTACACTCAATTAATTTTATATAATAATATTAACTTTACAATTACATAATCATATTTCTACTCCAATTCGTTTTTTGAAATATAAACATTTAAATGGTGAATGTCATAAAAAACTTGCCAGATTTATTCATAAATATATTAAATATTGAAGAATATATATATATATATATATTTTTAATGAAAAGCCTATGTAATAGGATGCATATATTTAGTAAAATGCTCTGAGTTATTTAATTTTTTTCTAGTTTATGGTCACTGCTTTGGTTTTCTGAGGTAAATGTGACGTTGCATGACATTGTTTACAAGCTGTTTTACTGACGCCTTTCGACGGTTAAAACACTGATCTAGTGATCCATATGACATGATACGGATTTTGGTAAGATGTATTATACTTTTTAACACACTTTCAGATGCTCATTCATGTTTATTTCGCGCTGTTAACTGGTATTAAAGCGGATGAGTTCACGTGAGCTGACTTCTCGAGCACAGCGCCAGAACGGTAGGCCTATTTATGTTTTTGAATTTCGTAATAAAATGGACCTAATTTGAAATCTGAGACTTTCATATCAATAGTAACAAAGCACAAATCTTATTGCGATGTATTGGATGGGAGGAGCGCTAGAATGTTACATTCATTCATCAATTTAAAACAGGATGACGAATGGATTATTGGGATTTAAGAATTGATATCATTTCATAAAAATCGATATCATTTTTTTTTTTTTTACCCAGAACTAGTATTTTGTAAACATTAAACATACGCATTCATTATAATTCATATATATATATATATATATATATATATATATATATATATATATATATATATATATATATATATATATATATATATATATATATATATTATATCTTATGAATTTGTATATATATATATATATATATATATATATAAGTAATATAAAATATATTAATACATTTATAATGTATATATTTATTTAGTGTACACACACACACTAATATATATATATATATATATATATATATATATATATATATATATATATATATATATATATATATATATATATATATATATATATATATATATATATATATATACACTGTATGAATGTATCGAATATAACAATGAATATATTGTTAATTATAATAAATGCATATGTATATTTTATTTAAATTTTTATTCACTGTGGTATAAATTAACAAATTTCATAAAAACTGTTTGGTCATACTGGTGACATGTAGTGTTCTTGCACACAACCTAGTCTCATTCTGATGCTCGTGCTTGTGTAACACTGTCCTTCATGGCTACATGGCGTCTCTGCGTTCTTGAATAAAGAACAAAATCTTGTTCCTTCCTCTCCAATGTCCTGCTGCACAAAGAGGGCACCACACATCAATAAATTATGAAAGGTTTGAGGTTGGCATGCTGTGCTTGCTTTGACTGCTGTTTGAGCTCCCGCTGTCTTGCAGAGAAATCACACACAACATGTCACTGGTTTGTTCTCTCCTACCTTAAATAAACGTCACTCTCAAAGCTTATGAATTTATCACGATGCCCCAAAGGCAAGGAAATGTTCCTTTTAGCACACACCACACAACGGCCATACACACACAGGCAAGGCTGTAACAAGAAGAATGGGCCTAGATTGTGGGGATATGTTTCGCGATTCCTTTTCTCACCATACTTTCGATTATTATTTGTGTGCATTCATATCACAGCCACTTCCATGAAGCTCCTGGCTGGATAAAAGTGAAGCAAACCAACGATACATTAATGGTACCAATCTACTTGTGTAGTTGGTGATACTCAGCCCTACTCAGATCATTGTCATGTTACTTTGCAGCTTGTTTTTATTGGTCACCAGAATCCTTACAAAGTCATGTGTGAATAGTGTTTCATTGAAGCTGCTAGCTGTGTGTCTGTGTAGCGCATTTGTTCTGTGTTCAGGAATGCTCTTTAAGGGTCTCTGGAGAAGCCTGTTGGACGAAAACAACTGCAAAAAGCCCTCAAAAGCCCTCAGCCCTCAAACTCAACTGAAATAAAACTCTCAGTGATGTTGCCATGGTTACTACTTCTCTTATGTCTCATCTTTTTTTATTTTTCCCATCTTCCTCCATACTTTTTATTTTTTTGCCTTTTCCTCACTTGTTACTGTAAATGCTGTCTAGAAAGTTTGTTTGCTTTTTGTTTGAAGATGTCTTATTTTCCTCGAGTGGTGTGCTGTATTGCAATGAGTGGAAAAACATTGTCAGCATGAATGTTTTATTTCTGTAATATAACATTCCAAGTGAGGATATTCAAAGTGAGAAAGTAGGACAGGATTTGATTTTATCCATCGGGAATTGAGGGTTTGTGGAAAGTGTGCGCTGAAGTAGCCTAAGCTGGTTTGCTGGTTGGTCTGTTAAATGCTTTTGGAGGAGTTTGGGGTCAGATGGTTAGACTGGGAGAACATCTGAAAAACAGTGTTGATGGGTTTGGAGACCAGTTTAAATCAAGGCCAGCAAACAATCTTAACTCTTAAAAAAGATGCCAGCCACCGCCATTGTCACAAAAATGTCATGGTCCTCAGAATTTTTGTTGTGTAAATATCTGACCGTGCAATATATCAAAAGAAAAAAACAGATCCTTTGCTTTTTTTCCCCCTTCAACAAAACCTGTTTTATTCTATCTTCTGCATTATTTTTTAATCAACACTTTAATGTCTGTAAGTTTGAAAATCTAATTTTTATGAAAGACTACATCCAGATCGGATTCAGACTGATTATCAAAACATGGATGGAGTAGATTGAGTCCATCAACACCCTCAAAGCTTCACAGTCTTATACTGTATCTCGTCCTGGGTCGACATTTCATTTAGTAACATTAGGCCCTGCTCGTGGGGACCCACTGTCCTGCAGAGTTTAGCTCCAATCAAAACAGGTGAAGCTAATCAAGCTCTTCAAGATCACTTGTTGAAAATACACAGGCAGGTCTGCTGAAGCAGGTTGGAAATAAACTTTGCAGGACAGTGGGTCCTCAGGAGCAGGGTTGAAGACCTCTGCATTAGGCAGTTTTGATCTATATGCTGTTTAATGTTGATGTTTGAGTTATTTTACATTTGCAGATAACATATAATATTGTTTTGTTTCTTCATCTTCTTCACATGTGTTTTGATCTGGAGATCCTGTACTCTTTTAGAAGATGGGTCATAGCGGCCCCTACCGTACAACAGGCAAGTCAGCTTTACAGCCAAGTCAACAGTAAAGTACACCTTTATTTATATAGCGCTTTTAACAAGTCCAATTGTTTCAAAGCAGCTATAACAGCAAAAACAAGGAAAGCCGGAAAATTCTGTCAGTGGCAGGGAAGCGTTTTCTCACAAATTACGTGCATTTCTGTCAATGGCGGAGAAAGAGTTAAGCTTGTTTGGGTTTTTTTTGTTTGTTTTTTTTCAGTAGGGAGACCAAAAGATAATCCAAAATCCATCCAGAAATTTTTCATGTTGGTTTTCTCTCTCTTTCTCAATCTATTATCAGAGCAACTGGCAACTGTTGTACATGCATGCCCGGTGTACATGAATGGTCACATGACATGCGATTTCGGTTGTGTAGTGTGGACGGAGATCTTTTCTGAAACGCAGTGTTAACGCCAGTATGGATGAAGATCGCTTTTGATTTTAAAATGCCATGATAAAGTGAAAAAGCACTATTGTGGACCAAAATAAGTGGATCAAACAATATTCATAAGAATATTTTATAGTGTAACAAACAACAAAACAAAGATGAAAGACTCGCTGAACGGTCAAACTGTTCTTTTTATTCACATGAGCACCCGTGTGGCTGATGCTCTTCCCTCACACAGCCTCCAAACTCGAACTCCCCCACAGATCCCGCCCTCCATCCTGCGCAGGCTCCCTTTTCTCAGAGGCACAGCCCATGCCTTAAAGCCCCACCACCCAGAACACATAACACATGAAAGAACATACATGCACCTAGAACACACTCTAAAATATAACGAGTCACTAGACTTGCTACACTGCTCCCCCTTTACAAAGTTCCTCAACCTCGAGGGAACGAACAAAGTCCCTGAACCATCCCGGCGGTCTCCTGACTCGCTGAGGCCGCACTTGCCCTTTTTTTGTAACTGAAGCCGGGCTATATGAATGCGAGGTTTGCCACCCAAGAACTGGGGTGGCTGCATGTGGGTCTATCAGAGGACTGGAAATGCTCGACTGGGGTCCTGGCGCACCTGTCGGGGTAGGTACAACTGTAGAGGAGGCTGGTGCTGGGGCTGCAGTAGCACTTCCTCTATAAGGTGCCAATCTGTCTCGGTGCACGGCTACCTTCCTACCCCTCAGAGGCAGCTGAACTCGGTAAACAACTTCTCTGATTCTCTCCAGAACACTGCATGGCCCAACCCACTTGGAGTCAAGTTTAGGAAACTGCCCTTCTTTCTCTGAGGGCTGTACACCCACACCAGCTCTCCTGCTGTGAAATGCCGCCCTTTTGCTTTCAGGTCATAATTTCGCTTCTGTTGCGTCCCCACTTTTAACAACTGCTTCCTTGCAAAATTATAAGCGGATTCCAATGATTCCTGAAGCTTCCTAGCATATTCAGGGCCCGGGGGCACAGCAGGGGCATCAGATGGCCTCCTGAAAGCCATTTCCCCAGGGGATCTGATCTCCCGCCCTAACATCAAAAGGGCAGGTGTGCAAGAGGTTGAGTCTTGCACAGCAAATCGGCACGCCATAAAGATAAATGGCAAGTGCATATCCCAGTCTCTCTGATGCTTGGCAGACACAATGGCCAGCTGCTCCGCCAGTGTCCTGTTAAACCTCTCAACGAGGCCATCACTTAGGGGATGCAAAGGGGTGGTCCTTGTTTTGTGAATCCCTAACTTTTCACACATCACTGAGAAGACACGCGACTCAAAATTTGGTCGCTGTGAATGGCTTCAGCAACCCCGAACCGGCTGAACATGCCATCCACCAACGCGTTTACCACAGTCTCGGCTTCTTGGTCATTTAGTGAAATAATCCATAGCCGTCAGCACAAACCTGTTACCCCTCTCTGAACATGGAAAAGGACCCATTACATCCACCCGAACTCTCTCCATTGGGCCTCCTACGGGAACTGTTGCAGAGAAGCGAGGGACTGGCCAGGCGGCTCCTTGCGGGCGGTGCAACCATCACACCGCCTACAGAAATCCTCCACATCTCTCCTTACAAGTCCCCAGAAATAACTCTGTCTGACACGTTTGAGTGTTTTTGAAACCCCAAAGTGTCCAGACCCCACGGTCCCATGGGCAGCCCTGATAACCCCCTCACGCAGCCCCCTAGCCACCACCACCTGCCACCTCCTGTTCCCAGTGGCAGGGTCTTTCCACTTCCTCTCTAACACCCCATCTCGCAGACACAGTTCTTTGAATTTGGTCCATAAGTTTTTTGTGGACAAAGAGAGAATGGCCACTTCCTCCCACAGAGGTCGCTGCTGTGCTTGGACCCACTGGATTACTGGCTGCAGGTCCGCATCTTCCTCTTGCAGCCGCCTAGTAGTAGTCCTCTACTTCAACTATTCCCACCATCAAACACGCTGGCGTATCACCATGCTTACAAACCACAGAAACCCCACTGGCATCAGGGTCCTGCAGCTCTCTTTCCCTGGCTTCTCTTTTGTCACAGTGCCGACACTCATCTGCAAAGCACGGCCGACGAGAAAGAGCGTCTGCATTTGTATGACCTGACCCTGGACGGTGTACTACTCTAATGTTGTATGCCTGAAGTTCCTCAATCCAGCATGCCAGCTGGCCCTCTGGCTCTTTGAATGACATTTGCCATTGGAGAGCTGAATGATCAGTACGTACAGTGAAAGGTAGCCCGCACAGTTAATACTTAAAGTGTCGAACTGCAAAAAGCACTGCAACAAGTTCCCGTCTGGTGACACAGTATCTGCGTTCAGCCTTGTTGAATGCTTTGCTGTAGTAGGCTACAACTCGCTCTCCCCCATCCCCCAACTGAGAGAGAACCACCCCCATACCCACATTACTGGCATCCGTGTCCAGAATAAAGGGCTGTGCCAGGTCAGGGGGAACCAACACAGGGGCTGTGACCAGAGCCTGTTTCAGGGAGGCAAAAGAGCTTTGACACTCCTCTGTCCAAGTGAAGGACTTATCCTTCTTCAGCAGGCGGAAAAGTGGGTCCGTGATGCTGGAAAAACCCTGCACAAACCTCCTGCAATATGAGGCCAACCCCAAAAAACTTTTGAGCTGCTGGGAGGTTGTAGGAGTGGGCCAGTTGCTTACCGCCCGCACCTTCTCTTCCATTGGGCCAATCCCCTGCCCCCCCCAGCTTGTGCCCCAAAAACGTCACCTCTCTCCTAAAAAAATGAAATTTCTCTGGGTGCAGCTTCAAGCCAGACTCGCTTATTCGCACCAGCACCCGCCTGAGGGCCTCCAACGATGCCATGGACCAGGATGTCATCCAGGTACACCAAACACTCTGACTGTGAAATACCCGATAGCAACCTGTCCATTAACCTGGCGAAAGTGGCGGGTGCATTGCAGAGGCCAAAGCAGAGCACCTTGAAATGCCATAGCCCCCTGCTCGTACAAAAAGCAGTTTTCAGTCTGGCAACAGGAGCAAGTGCGCAGGTATATATTTTCATAAGGAACGCAATTGTTTTTTTTTTTTTTTTTCTGCAAGGATAGCTCAAACAGTAGAAAATGATGATAGCTACTAGGGCTGGGACAATGAATCGATGCATTGCGTTTTGATATTTTCGAATGCATCGCTTTTCTCTCTCGATTCGATTCCGAGGTTAGTTTTTAACAGCAGATGGCGCTCTAGGCTACGTTTTAACCGCACGCTCAAATGCTTGCTCATGAAGAAGAGCGCTCGTATGTTCGACTGGAAATGTACTTACACCTCTGAATGCAGGATTAATGTAAACAACCCACTGCAAACTCCCTTGTCAGTCGCTTCAACTTTTTTGAACTTTATGAATGATTATTTTATAGAAGGTAAGTGGTGTGTGTAAGGAACTGAAAGCAAGCAGAGCCAATACGGCTGTTTCTAAAGCATGCAGTGCCATCTTCTGTTAAAAACTAAGCTCAGAATCAATTAGGCCCCATTTACACTGCATGGTTCAAGTGACCCAATTCCGATTTTTTCCTATTATGTGGCACAGATCGGATATGACATGTGAACGTTTAAGCAGGAAAAAACGCATAATTCCGATATCCTCAGATCGGATTCAGGCTTCACTCATATGTGGTAATAAATCCGATATGATTTGTATACGTGCATTTTCGTCTGTCATGTAAGCGGTCAAATCGGATATTTACCAGTAAATGCGAGTCGTATGTCATTGCAAAAGAGACGGAGGTGGATGACGTCAACTCAGCTGGACACGGACTGCGATTAAGGGCTTTCCTCTTTTTTCTCCACCTTACGAGAGCAATAGTTTGCTGACCTTTAATGATAGTGCCGAATGCAAAACATTGAATAATAATTTTGTCTGCGTCCACTGCATATTGTGTTGTTTTATTTCCTTTTCTGGGTCAGAACGTCTTGGGCTGTTTCGCCAGTGTATAGTGTAAATGCAAATATCAGCTACGGGTCGCTTTTAAAAGATGATGTAAGCAGGTCATCAAAAAAATTGGATATAGTCACCAAATCAGAATTGTGCATCAAAACATGCAGTGTAGATGTGGCCTTAGAGAGAGAATTGCTATGTATTAAAAAAATCTCAGAATCGATCCAGAATCTTTTTCCGATTCGCGATGCATCGATTTACTGTCCCAGCCCTAATAGCTACGTTACACTCATGGGATCGATTACATTTTTCACTGAATACACTCAATACGCAGGCTGTAAAAATAAAACATGGATGATTAATGTCTCCGCTTCCTTCCACTGTAGTAAAATTAAGCCAAAATGTTCCAGAAATGGCTGCTGACCTCTTGAGCCAATGATTTTATTTGGACATCAAGTGTAATTGGATTTGTTTTGTTTTTTAAGTTTGAGTCACGTCCCATTCGATTATTGGAGAAGCAGGGATTTATGACCTATACTGCAGCCAGCCATCAATATTTTGACACTTTTCAGGATGTGTGCGGCACACTTGGCCCAATGAAATGTAAATTGCTTTGGATTAGGCCTGTCACAATAATGATTATCGTGGTCAAAAGATTTCACAATAACAATATTAATGCGATACGTCTATAGAACTCTAATGAGATAAACTTTATTTTGTGCTTTATGGGTTTTTCAGCCAATCACACTAAAAATATGAGTGTAGGGAGGTGGAGCGAGAGCTGTAACTGCAGAAAAGCATACAAAAAGAAAGAAAATCAAGCATGAAACATTTACAATAATAATAATTTAATTCATATGACTACACTCTAAAAAATGCTGGGTTGTTTTAACCCAGTGTTGGGTCAAATATGGACTAACCCAGCGATTGGGTTGTTTTAACCGAGCGATTGGGTTGTCTTAAGCAAACATTTAACCAAACCGCAGGGTTAAAACAACCCAACTGCTGGGTTAGTCCGTATTTGACCCAACATTGGGTTAAAACCACCCAGCATTTTTTTATAGTGTAAGTATGAGATATCGTTTAGTGTCCCTGTTAACATTTGTCTACTTCCATCCTCAAGAGAGATCACAGGAAGCTTATCCTGCCGATAACTTCCGGCCGTGTTGCAGGCCATCGATCGGTTATCGATCTCAGTCAATTCAGCACAATGTGTATATTCATATCAGAAGATGTCAAACGCCGCAGCAAGATAATGCATCACTCGCATGCCATTTTCAGCCATTTTTGTGTGATGCAACATATTAATTCCATTGAAGTGGTGTCTTTTTCTCTCCTGTCATATAGGCGGCAATTGGTGACCTTCAAGGCTTAACGCGTACACCGTCTTTCCCACCGTTGTAATTGCCTCAATATCTCTTTTGTCCCTGGAAAATTAAACCCTGTTCTTTCTGCTTTTTATGCTTATTAGCCCCCTGCAGTGTGGATGAATAAATCAATGGCTAAAGCAGGGCAGGTCTAATGGGGAGTGTAAGCATGTCAATGAAAGAGAGGTTCGATGTTAGCCAGCCCCTGACCGCGGGACGCTCTGCGAGAGGCCTTGGGGGTCTGAGTAAAATAGCCACAGCGCTGCATCCACTCCACAGAAAATGTAATTTAATCTTCCAGCATGCGGTCCACATGACCTTGTTGATGAGAGAGAGAAGGCTGAGCTTCTCTCCTATGGGGTCTTCATCAGAGAGCTCATGTACGTGTACTGGGGAGCAGGGGAGTATCTAGGATTTAAGGACATTGAGGGCTTATCCAACAGTCACGATGGGTGGTTGGGGATTTCCAGTATCTAGTGCACTTTAGAACTATTAATAGATATTGCTTTTTTGACCGTTGCCTTTTATGTAGGTATACGTGTTATATAGTTGTTTGTGAATGCAAAATGTCTGCAAAGTTTTAAAGATCAAAGTGCAAGACAAATAAAGTTATTGTTTCCCAAAAGAAAGAATGGCTTCTGAACTGCTGAAACAAGTTGTCAGCTATTCCAGTCTTACTTCTGTAACATACCTACGTAACAAATGTGCACAATGCCAGCCTATGGTCTTCATTAGTTTTGTTTCCACTGACAGGCCAAAAGCGTGTGTGCCAATGCGTGCCAGGGCCAGTTGCATTTCCACTGTCACTTCCAGGGCTTGATCGGGCCTAATCGGGGCTTTCTCTGGGCCAACGGCCAGGGTTTTTTTACCTGTTGAAGGCGGGTCAGCTCGGGCTTAAGGACTGGTTACGAACAAAGGCAGAGTTTAACCGAGTCAGGAGATGGCAGCGCCGTAGATTATTTCATATACCAACTAACATCACCATTAAAGACTTTTAAAAACATTTTAGCTCAACTCCCTTTCAGACAGCAGCGAGTATTTGGAAATAACTTCCTGTTTGTGATCTGATGTGGATTCTGATCGCCATATAAGGCAAAAATATTTATTTGTGATGCAAAAGGCTATGCACGCTAACCATTACTATAGTAAACATGGTAAATACGACCGCTTGAAGAAATCAGACAAATCATATATAGCGGTCGTACTGTGAACGAACATGAACAAACCATGAACAGCTGTATTTTTATTTTATGACATATGTGGAAATAATTATGGATATCATCCATAAAACTATATTCGGTTTATATAGACGAGATGTACTGACAGATAAAATAATACATGGCTGTGATAGCCTATAGGCTATGTTCATTCACAGTGCATTAACTAATGATGGGTTTGTCTGTTGTTGCTCCAGAGAGGCTTGTAATGGGAAGGATTTGGTAAAATGATACAGAGGTTCTATCCTGACAGTGGAAATGCAGCTTGGTTTTGGGCTCGATGCTACAGGTCTGAGGCTATAGCCCAGCCTGGCCCATTGGAAGCCCTGGCTCTGCCTTCAAACACGGTAGATTGAAGAGTTTTATTTGTGTTTTTGACATATTGTTTTCTGAGCTGAGAAAAACTTCTCCTTTAGACTCCTTGAGACAAAAGAAGAGAATGTGAAAAGTCAGTTACCATTGAAGTATAAACTTAAGTTGTGTTTGGACTGGATGATTTGGCCATTCAGTAAAAGCATGAAATGGGTTTGGATGAGTCTTTGTAGCTTTTTTGATATTCATGTGAAAAAAAAAAAAAAAAAAAAAAAAAAAAATATATATATATATATATATATATATATATATATATATATAGGACCTGTGTATATATATATATATATATATATATATATATATATATATATATATATATATATATATATATATTTACACAGGTCCTTCTCAAAAAATTTGCATATTGTGATAAAAGTTCATTATTTTCCATAATGTAATGATAAAAATTAAACTTTCATATATTTTAGATGGATTGCACACCAACTGAAATATTTCAGGTCTTTTATTGTTTTAATACTGATGATTCTGGCATACAGCTCATGAAAACCCAAAATTCCTATCTCAAAAAAATAGCATATTTCATCCGACCAATAAAAGAAAAGTGTTTTTAATTAAAAAAAAAGTCAACCTTCAAATAATTATGTTCAGTTATGCACTCAATACTTGGTCGGGAATCCTTTTGCGGAAATGACTGCTTCAATGCGGCGTGGCATGGAGGCAATCAGCCTGTGGCACTGCTGAGGTGTTATGGAGGCCCAGGATGCTTCGATAGCGGCCTTAAGCTCATCCAGAGTGTTGGGTCTTGCGTCTCTCAACTTTCTCTTCACAATATTCCACAGATTCTCTATGGGGTTCAGGTCAGGAGAGTTGGCAGGCCAATTGAGCACAGTAATACCATGGTCAGTAAACCATTTAACAGTGGTTTTGGCACTGTGAGCAGGTGCCAGGTCGTGCTGAAAAACTAAATCTTCATCTCCATAAAGCTTTTCAGCAGATGGAAGCATGAAGTGCTCCAAAATCTCCTGATATCTAGCTGCATTGACCCTGCCCTTGATAAAACACAGTGGACCAACACCAGCAGCTGACATGGCACTCCAGACCATCACTGACTGTGGGTTCTGACACTGGACTTCAGGCATTTTGGCATTTCCTTCTCCCCAGTCTTCCTCCAGACTCTGGCACCTTGATTTCCCAATGACATACAAAATTTGAGCGACAGTCCAGTGCTGCTTCTCTGTAGCCCAGGTCAGGCGCTTCTGCCGCTGTTTCTGGTTCAAAAGTGGCTTGACCTGGGAATGCGGCACCTGTAGCCCATTTCCTGCACACGCCTGTGCACAGTGGCTCTGGATGTTTCTACTCCAGACTCAGTCCACTGCTTCCGCAGGTCCCCCAAGGTCTGGAATCGGTCCTTCTCCACAATCTTCCTCAGGGTCCGGTCACCTCTTCTCGTTGTGCAGCGTTTTTGCCACACTTTTTTCCTTCCACAGACTTCCCACTGAGGTGCCTTGATACAGCACTCTGGGAACAGCCTATTCATTCAGAAATGTCTTTCTGTGTCTTACCCTCTCGCTTGAGGGTGTCAATGATGGCCTTCTGGACAGCAGTCAGGTCGGCAGTCTTACCCATGATTGCGGTTTTGAGTAATGAACCAGGCTGGGAGTTTTTAAAAGCCTCAGGAATCTTTTGCAGGTGTTTAGAGTTAATTAGTTGATTCAGATGATTAGGTTAATAGCTCGTTTAGAGAACCTTTTCATGATATGCAAATTTTTGAGAGAGGGTTTTCATGAGCTGTATGCCAAAATCATCAGTATCAAAACAATAAAAGACCTGAAATATTTCAGTTGGTGTGCAATGAATCTAAAATATATGAAAGTTTAATTTTTATCATTACATTTTGGAAAAAAATGAACTTTTATCACAATATGCTAATTTTTTGAGAAGGACCTGTATATGGATTGTTGCTACAATCAATAGTCTCAATAAAATCAATAAAACTTTTCGTCTGTACTTTGGTCATGTGATTGAAGGTTAAGAAAAAAAAAGATTCAATTTTATAACCCTGAAAACCCAGAGCTATCTGTTATGTGAGTACTACTGGAGTTTTAGGGCATCGTGGCCCGAGAGAAAGTTGGTATCTCTCATTCCTAATCCCATCCCCGAGCGGTGTACACAGAACCTGATGAATCAGAAACTGAAACGAGGGTCAGGTCTCTCACTTGGTGTCCTGGTTAGTGAAGCAGAACATTGAGTTTTTCTACACAGTGTCTCAAAGCCGAGGGCTTTCATGCTTAGGGCTGCTTTTATTAGGCCAGCAGGTCGACACTGACCAAAACTGTTCCTTAGGCAAAGACAGACCTCCTAGTTGATGCATTTGGCCTTTAAACTTTAACTCCTTGACACATTTAGAGTACATTAGCTCTGATTACTCAGACCGAGGGAATAAGTGCTGGGAAAGACTTGCTTGACTTGGTTTATGCTCTGGGCTAATAATGTGAACATGTTGGGGTCAATCTGTGGTGTGGCATAGTGTGAACTGGAAGGTTGATTCACAAAATGCACTAATTTGCAGTGCATTTAGTCTCAAAGAATCATGCTTATGATTATTGACATACAGGGGATGTTTAACTGATGGGGTGGACTTGTTTTTCTGGACAAGCTGGCACCTGCTCCAGACCTGGAAGGTTACTGAACGTGTCAACAGGTGACGTGTATGGACACGTGCATCTGATTAACTGACCATGTGTGAAAATTTACCATGACTGTGCATTTTCTCGGAGCCAATCAGAATCATCCACCTTGAAGTAATGACTTGGTTAGACCTTGAAAACAGTATAACTGTAGCTCAAACAGTAAAGGAGCTAGAAACACCAAGGTCATAGGTTCAATTCCATTAACATTAACTGAAAAAAAGAAAAAAAATGCTTGAATGACATTATTATGAATTATGATTATACTGAAATGGTTGAAAATGTTGTGTTTAGAATTCAAGCAAGTTGTAAGTTATAACGTGGGGATGCTTTCCTGTAGCTCAAACAGTAAAGGAGCTAGAAACACCAAGGTCATAGGTTCAATTCCCATGGAGTGCATTAACTGAAAACTGAAGAAAAAAAAAAGTATGTCAAATGCTTGAATGACATTATTGTGAATTATAAATTGGCCTGCATGTCAATGAAAATAGGAATGAGAATACTGCTTTCAGTGTGGTGATTTACTGTAGAGTGACTGCAGAATAGTTAAATCGCAGCCCGTATTGATAAAACAATAGCTTAGTATGTTAAATGTGAAATCCTCACATTTAGGACTTTCGAGTCCTGTAGAAGAACTCTAGATCAACAAATGCGGAGAAAACCATTTTAGCTATTTGGTACTTAATATGGCCAATCAAGTCATGTTGCTGAAGAAAGATGATTCACACTCTCCAACACATATCCTCCTTTTCCTGATGGGAAATCAACAAACATCTGGCATTTTCTCTTCACCTCTCCAAAGTCCACTATTACTCAAGTACATATTTTGTCCTTCAAACCTCATATGGACTCTTGCTTAGACCTTTGGACATCATATCCAAAGGGAACATATGTGTCCTTAACCTCACCTTGCTAATCTTGCATATTCAGCCTGCTCTCCTGCATCTTAAAGGTCATTATAACATTACATTGGCTTGCTTTAGGACCCACTACAGGGCCTGTGATAACCCCCAAATGGTCTGGCTCTCCTCCTCCGGTCCTACATGACCCCAAGGTTGCCTGAGAATCCTCGTATCCATCAATCAAATGCTCCGATGGATTTTTTTTTGAACACATACACTGAAGATGGATCTACAAATGTCAAGGTGCTGTTCTTATCTGCAATGAAACATAGCTAGTTCAGCCAAAGAATTATGTAATTGTGTGTGTGTGTGTGTGTGTGTGTGTGTGTGTGTGTGTGTGTGTGTGTGTGTGTGTGTGTGTGTGTGTGTGTGTGTGTGTGTGTGTGTGTGTGTATGATTTTGCACCACGGGGATGTGGACTCAAGGAGCTGGCCTACCTGACCTGAACACAAAACTACAAAGCTTTGCTTTTGTGTCAAGAGCAGCTTTGAAGTCATTTAACAATGTTCAAGCCATAAGTATGAGTAATTTCACAAGATGAGTAATTGACCAAATTTGTCCATGTTCTTCTTTATCTTCACCCTGCATTTATTATCATTCTGGCTTTTTAAATGTGAATAAGCTAAGTGAGAGGCCAAGATGAAATGCTGTATAAAACATGTTTTTTGTGTTTTTTTTTTTTTTTAACAGTTTTCTCAGAATTATCATCTATCTTTCATTGGTTGGATAAACTGATAGCCCCACCCCCAAAGCCATGCCATTGGTTGATCCAGTGGCATGGATGGACCAGATCAGGCTGGTCGAGCAGATCGAACAAAGGCACATGTTTTGGAAGCACCACAGTGTATACTTTTCTTGCTAATCAAACTATGAAATTGCTTTCACACACTTGTCTCTTCAGTGTTCTCAATGTTCACAATAAGTAAGAGTAATTTCACAAGATTATTATTCTTTTTTGTAAGCCATTCTAGACTCTCAATGTTCTTCTTTATCTTCACACTGCATTTATTTTTAAATGTGAATAAGCGAGAGGTCTAAATGAAATGCTGTTCTTTAAAGACAAAGTGTGTAATTTTTGGACAACTAGCAACAGCAAATGCAAATGTTCAAAATAGCTTTTTTTTGTTTGTTTTTTTCTGAACAGTTTTCTAAGAATTATTCTCCATCTGTCATTGGTTGGATAAACTAAAAGCCCCACCCTCAAAGCCATGGCATTGGTTAATCCAGTGTTGCTATGTCAGGCTGGTCGCGCAAATCAAACAAAGGCAAATGTTTTGGAACCACCACAGTGTATACTTTTCCTGCTAATCAAACTGCGAAATTGCTTTCTTACAGCTGTCTCTTCATATTACAGACCTATGGAAATCGAAATGTGAGTTTTGTGGCTTTAGTCCATTTCTATTAGCTTTGAGTTCATTTGTATGCTAGTGTGCTCCTAAATGTTGGCTTTTAACAAATGTAAAATTCACTTTTAGCAGATATATGCATTTTAAAGCCTTTGACTTCCAGGAAAATGAAACATTTTAATGATTCATCCTGCAATATAGAGATTTTTGTCTATTGAATGAGAATTCCCCAGCTCTTGTAGCCATCCAGCAAGTATACAAATGATGTAACAAAAGTCCATTGGCTATTTAAATAGGACAAGCTTTATATCCCACCCAAAGTGTGTGTTTTAAGCTGCGATACAAAATTATATACTTGAAAAAAATCAAAGCCATCCCTGCCTCTCTAAAGATCCCCATGCCTGCACTGTCTTTCATTACTGTTTCAGTTTCATCTCAGAACCTATTATTTCCAGACATGCTCCTTACACTGTGTTTGCCTGACCTTCTGTCTTTCCCACCTTCTTTCAAGCTTCTGTTCTCAGAGGCGGTTTAGTGTTTTAGTTCTTTGTGCTAGTGAGGGATGCTCTTCTGTTTTTACTGACAGCTGCTCACTAGTGTACTTAATGAACAACTATTATTTAAACAGGAAGTATTCTTTTATAGAAATAATCATGTACACAGATATGTATCAAGGCAGTCCTCACAGGCATAAAGTACACATATTTGAATGATAATTGGGGCTATGTTCATATTAGAGGCCGTAATGATCTTTTTGCTTTGAAGGTTCTCATTCATGTTTGTCAGTGACCTGTATCAAAAAGTAATGAAGTACAATATTGCGTTACTTAGTTACTTTTTATGGAAAGTAATGTGTTACATTCATTTTGCGTTACTTTATCTAACCTGGGCTGGGCTTGCTTGTTTGTTTTTTATTAACGACAAAAAAAAGTTCTAATTTTAGCAAATGTAAAGGACTTTTCACACCAAAAGTCAAATGAATAAGCCTCACGCTGAAGCATTTTTCTAAAACTACAATAACTGTCACGTACACAAAGCACATACAACTTCTTATAAATTTAAAAGTAATGTTACCTAAAAAAAGTAATCTGATTACATGACTTTAGTTACTTGTAATGCGTTACCCCAAACACTGTACATGAGTTTATATATATATATATATATATATATATATATATATATATATATATATATATATATATATATATATATATATATATATATATATATATATATATATATATATATATATATAATTTATATAATATATATTATATATAAGAAGGTATATTATTTATTAATAATGTAATTTATCCTATATCAGTCCACCTGGGCCTATGGGCCTCTTACATTGGTCTCACATTTCTCAGCATTAAAGCTGGCACTGGAAGGTGCAACACTAATGTGCTAACTAACACAGCTCGGTTGTGATATATCCCCTCAAGTTTTGCCTAATTGAAGCATCTGCCCTAATATCAATTAAACGTGTTATTTTGCCATCTCTGGTTCTCTCAGACTTTTACAATTCCTTTTTTTTTTTTTCTGTTGGCACTGAATGAATCTACAGTGTTGTTTTATGTTCAACAAACGCACAGATTCTGGTGTGACAGTTTTGACTCAAATCATAAATGTATCCAATCCAGGACCACATATGAAAGTAGAGCAAATCGGATTTGAAAGGATTTCAGGGAGAACAAAAAATCAGATTAGTGTCACATGTATACAAACATTGAGATATGGGCTGTCTGCTCCCTACAGTTTAAAATAGCCGGTGACAAAAAAAATCCTACCATAATCCAACACAATAAATCAATAAGTAAATAAGCAAACGGATGATCAGATAAGCATTTTCCAAAAATATGAGACACGAGAGAGGCGATAAGCACCTGTGAAATGGAGTGTGACTCGCTTCTTTGTGCCAATTCATCTATTTATTTATTTCTTGGTAGAATAATTTGTTTGTGCCATTTTGTTCATGTAAACCCTTTATTCCAGCCATCTCATATTAAGCTTGAGTCAGGAACCTCTCATCATATGAAAGATGTATCCACTTTAAACTCTTGTGTTTTCATCTGCCTTGTCTAAAGGCCCCTCTCCAGAGCCAATTCGTAGCTCCATTTAACTCGCTTCGCTGCTGGTGACTGATTCCAGCACATCTCATACACTGAGATAATGTGCTTTTGGGATGCATTGGAATATTAATAACATCCCAACAGATGCTTGACTTGACAAATGCATTTTATCTTTATATATTAAACTTTTGATGCTCTATCAAAGGTGAACTCGAAATAAGCATGAAAGGCCTCAGCAAAAAGTTGCAAAAGTTCTGGAGTATGTGTCAAAGACATATCCATGATAAGGAAAAGGAAAAATGCTCTCATTTAAAAAGGAAAAATCTAATTTAAAACACATATGGTTCAGTGTTTGCTGCAGGCTAGTCCTGCAGCACTCTTTCACAGGAGAAATAAAGTGTCTAACTTTGTTTGATAGTGTTAAACAGTTAGGGGTTGGTGTAGAGAGTTATTGTCCCAATAAGGTATACATTTAATAATTTTAATAAATACAATCATTTACACTCTGTTAGTATTGCGTACTGTTTAATGTACAACAAGACTGGGGTGCAAATAGTATCTGCCACTATTAAGTATAGCAATGGTAACTATTATTTACACTTATAACAAAGAAAATATTATTTGTACAGTGCAAATAGAATATATCGCTATATTTACTTAGTGTAAATAGAAAATATCTCTAAGAAAATGCTGCTACTTTCACTTAATTTAAAATTAATCTATTGCTACTTGCACTTAGTTTAAGTATAATATTTAAAGGGTTACTTCAGCGATTAGCATTAAGCTTTGTATCAGTAGAAACCCGGGAGTATGCTCAAATTTTCATACTTTCCCCCTCATATGGCCCTGAGACGAGAGAACGATGTATTTTATTTCTGGAAAAAATCCCCAGATGACGCAAATATCGTCATTTTGCGTCATCTGAGGATTTTTGGGCCAGAAGACTCCTGCTGCGTTTGTGCCATGAAACTCACTCGGCTCAATCACATTATATTGAACAGCTAGACACGTTCAGTTTTTAATTGTAGTGTCTCTAACTGAACTGATTTTATGAAAATGAACGCGGTGGGCAAGTGATCCAGCCAGTAGCCATGCCTAGAGTAGGGCAGTGAAGTGCATTCTGGGAATTGTTGTCGTTCATCCATGAGAGAAAAATATATTTTCTGTCTTTTCTCAGTCTAGAAGGCACCAAATTCGAAAACAATTTCACATTTCTACTACATTAATGACCCAGTTTAAATACAGATTCATCTTCCCAGCGCTGAAGTACCCCTTTAAACTTAGTGTAAATAGCATCTATCGCCAAGACAATTTGCTATGTTTTTATCATAGAAGAGGTCTGTTTAAGCCATTCTCTGTGTGAATTGCATTCTTATGTATTTTGAATCAATAGGTCAAAAACGATCAAACGGATTAAAAGAAAAGAATGTCATGTCATTTCATGTGCCACGTTCTGTTGAACAAAAACTCAAAGACCTGTAAATGTCACAGTGGGAAACCTAAAGGATGCATGCGAGTGTGTGTACGTGGACAAATGAAAGTGTGGGAGATTAGTTGAGAGGCTAAACCCTCCACAGAAGAGTCATCAGTCTTTTCCGTACATCCGTCAGGGATTTCAGACATCTGAGAAAAGTATGCGTGTCCGTTTTGTGTCTTTGTGAATAGGATTGCGACCTTCACAGAGAGAACACGCAGCCCTGAAATGATTTACAAGTCTGCTCTGAGTGGAAAGGAGGAGAGGAAGGGTGGGGCAGATTGACAAAAAGGAAGAAAGGAGGAAGAAAGTCAGAGATTTCCACCTATTGATCCAGGTGGGAGTGTACAGAAGCCCCTCCAAATGAAGGGCGTCCCACCGCAGCCAACTGTATACCAGTAATGTGACCCACTAACCACATGTAATTAAGACAAAGGGACTGGTGCCAGAGGGGTGGGCCGACTGAATGAAAAGTGAGCGGCGGCTCAGGAGAGGCTGAATTAGGGCTTGCAAACACAGCTGTGGAAAAAAGGCTGGCGTGAGGAGCTCTGGCAGGCGGGAATCAAGACCGAAGGGGCTGATTTACAGGAAAACTTTCCGCTTCATTAATGCTGTCAGAGAGCTTAAATGGGCCGATATGTGACACGACCGTTGCTCTTCATCTCGCTCTGTTTCTCCTGTCTTTTCTGTTGTCATTCCCGTTCTCCCTGGCTGTTTGTTTATGACACTCTGCAGTGTCTCCGCAGAACAGATTAAAGAGGATTAGTGATGTAAATCTGTTAATGAATCTAATATTCAAATAACATTGTGTTGCCCTTCTTGCATTCTCCCCTTCAGAACTCTCGTTCTTCTTTGTTTTTTTAACACATACTGTTTCACACAATGCAAATTATCATAGTATTTAGAGCTGTGACGACTAATAGATAATAATCGATAACGAAAATCATCAGCACTGGATTTTCTCGTTTATTTGTCATGTCTTTTGTCAAGTATTTTATCTATACTTCTATCTATCTGTCATTCCATCCATTCTGATTATCTGATTTATCAAAGAGATATTTGACTGATTCATTGTTTGACATTGAAGATCACTCATCTATATATCTTTCTTCCCTCACAGGACAAATGACATAGGATGAACACTGCTGGTCATCTCTGTCTGTCTCTGCTGTCATCCCTTTTTGCACTGGCCTGGGCTGTGGAGCCGCTGGGTCAGGCTGCCCCCTGCTCCTCTCTGGTGGCTGGGGTTTTGTACGGCTCCTTTTCGCTCAGGGACCTCTTTCCCAGCCCGTCGGCTCTGGCATCCGGATGCTCCTGGACTGTGGAGAACCCTGACCCCACCAAGTACTCACTCTATTTCCGCTTCAATCGCCATGCTGGCGCCTGTTTAGCCTTTTCCCCGCTGGTCCTGCCCCTGGACCACTACCTCTCAAACCAGACCTGTGGCCCCCCAGACCAGCCCACCTTCCCCTCGGACCCCGAAGCCGTTGAGCTCTGCATGGTCCCAGGACCCCATACCTTCCTGCAGTTTGATAAGAACTTTGTACAGTTGTGCTTGACCGCTCACCCCAGCGGAGACGGTGACAGCGAAGATGGGGGCCAGACCCCTTTGTCGGCAGAAACTCTGGACTTCCGGCTCGTAGAGGTTCTGCTCATTAATAATGAGAATTCGAGTCAGTTTACGTGTGGAGTTCTGTGCCGATGGTTCGAGGAATGTTTGCACGTCGGCTCAGGCTGGGAAACCGAGAGCTGCAGTATCACCCAGACGGGTTGCGTGTGTCCCAACACGGCCCCTCCGGTGTCCCTGCTGCCCACTGCACCCCACAACCACTCCTTAGACCCCAGCTTGAGCGTGTTGCAATCCCCACCCGACGACTGTTGTGTAACACAGCTGCATTCAAAGAACGGCATCGCTATAGCACCGAGAGATGTCCGGCAAGGTAAGCCAGGCTTCTTTTTGACTTGCTGCTTGCTGTTCCCTTTACAGCAGTTTCATTAAAATCAATTAAGCTGATCTACAAGCTACTTTGTTTGATTGGGTAACCATGGGCTCGGTTTGGATCACAAACAAAGTGTTTCACTTTCAGCTTGATTTGATTTGGAGAGCTCATTTTATATTTCAATTATTAGCCTCTAATTACAAAAGGGAAAGTAACTTTAAAGCTCTTGGAACTGCCTCCAATGAGTATAAGTGTTTGTGATAAAATGGTAATCACTGACTCCCCTTGGCGGCACTGTTTGCTCCTGCTGATATTGGGTGAGGACTGGGGAGACGTGTGCTACTTAATCTTACACACCATTTCCTTACGGGGTGTGACTTGATAAGCTTCTATAGTGACAAGTACTTTGTCAGTAGACCAATCATAGCCAGCCTTAAATTATTTTGGTGTTATTATGCAATGGTTAACCCTATGAACCCTGAGCTGTTTTCTGGGCCCTGAAGGTGTTTTGACACGCCCTGACATTTTTCCTTTTTTCTGTTACTTGTAACATTTCCATGACTAAAGTCTGATTACTCTGTATTCAGAACAAACTCTGCTACAATAATATGTGAGCAGCATGCATGTACAAGTTTGTACTTTTGAGAAATTTAAGGACTTCTGAAAATTGGTTCACGTAGGCTAGAATTTTTGCTTCAAAATGATGTGAAAATCACTCTGCCCACTCACATAAAACAATATATTGATTTAAAATTTGTAAGACATGTTTTGTGTCGGGAAAGCTTCTGGGGAGGGAGTGAATCTTCATGAATATTGATGTGTTTAACACCTGGAAAGACAGACCCTCCCCTATTGACCTATAATTTGCCCTATTAGATGGGATTTTGGGGGAACTAGAACAAAGAATATGAAGAGATTAAAAGAATGGCTTTTTTTTACAACACAATATATATATATATAGTATATTTGTATATAATTTGTACATAATCCAATATATTATTGTATAGAATCCAAATATACATACATTTTGGTAAATGCGTAGCAAACGCATCGTGACAGAAATTGAAATCAAGTGATTGACAAAATGTTCTGCCTGCTTGTTGTGACTGGTTATGACAGAAACGTACAGAAACATTGATTCACGCTGGGTGGCTACATTTAAATTTGCATATAGATCACAAAATCTGTCATTTTTGTTGCCGTCGTCTTGTGTTGTTGATTTGTGTCGCATTAAGCTTAGGATTTGTGGGTGAGGATTGAAGTAGAGGATAGTTCATTGCAGGGAGTGTGGGCCATGTTGATTAATTAAAAAATAATTATAAATAATCATATAGCAGACAGGTTATCGGACCCATGCTGACAATCAGCATCATTAATAGACTTCATTATCAAACTGTCACACGTAGACACATTCTTTGTGTGTATGTGGTCTGATTAAGAAAGAAAGAGAATGTGTGGTTGACAATGAAAAAGAAGCGACTAGAAGGGAAAAGTGAGAATGAGAGGACGTTTATGAGCATGCATGCTTCAGTCGGGCTTTTCCTGGCTCGCTCTAGTGCCTCTCAGCTAAAGCCACACTGAGTTTTATCCTCCCTTGAGTCAGCATGCTGATTGGCTGTGCCAGACAGAAGGACGCTGCCAATGTGCCTGTCACAGAGATGCAGCCTTCTCCTGTGCCCGCAAAGACTGCACATTAAACAGCCTTCACCTTAAAGCTGACATTACTGACACCAGCCAATTTCAAGCATGGAGAGTTCTTCTCTGGAAAAATGTTGACAGTATTTTTAGGTGTATATTGGGTTATTTTTTTTACCATAATTAGGCCACTCTGGAATAGAAGATATATCATCCTGCAGTTCAAAATCATAAAAAAATGCAGAACATCAGAGCACACAGGCATATACAGTCCCTGACAAAAGTTGTGTCGCTTATCTATTTTGTAGAAACACCTGCTATTAACCTGACTTTTAATTCATCAATTGGTGTTAGAAATAGCTCATATGAAAAGCTAAAACCCTCCCAAATGACGTTTAATGCACTGAAATAAATTAGTTTCACTGAAAAAAGATTTATCATTTAATCAAGACAGAAAGGTCAAATTTTGGCAAGACAAGTTTTGTCGCCTATACAGAAATTGAACAAATTTACTGCAAATACAAAAATATGTCAGCAAATTAAGTAGTGGTGCTGTGAGATCCAAATTGAATATCTTGTATGACTTCCATGAGCTTGAAGGACTGCATCCATGCGATTTGGCAAGGATTATTGATGAAGTCATCAGGAATAGCAAAGAAAGCAGTCTTGCATGCCTCCCAGAGTTCATCAATATTCTTTGGTTTCGTCTTCCATGCTTCCTCTTTCATCCTACCCCACATATGCTCAATGATGTTCATGTCTGGTGACTGGGCTGGCCAATCCTGGAGCATCTTGATCTTCTTTGCCTTGAGGAACTTTGATATGGAGATGGAAGAATGATTGGAGGACAATCTGCTGCAGAATTTGGCCTCTTTTATGGTTGGGAATATAAGCGGTAGCTATAAGATGTCTTGGTATTTTAGACTATTGATGTTGCCTTCCACCCTGCAGATCTCTCGCACACCCCCATACTGAATGTAACCCCAGACCATGATTTTTCCCACACCAAACTTCACTGTTTTCTGGGTGAATCTCGGATCCATGCAGGCTCCAGTAGTTCTCCTGCAATATTTGTGGCGACTGTGGGGTAATTCAACTGAAGATTCATCTGAAAAATCCACCTTCTGCCACTTTTCCAGCGTCCATCCTTTTAGCAGGCTGTGGGCTTTGGCAAATGCCACACGGTTTTTCAATTGTCTTTTGTTTAGTGCTGGCTTCTGGGCACTGATTAGACCATGGAGGCCATTTCGAGACAGAATCCGACAAACTGTTCTGGTTGACACAGGGACTTCAGGTGACCAGGTCTCGTGGAGCTCTGCTGCAGTGGAAAATGGGCTGGCCTTGGATTTTCGAGCCAACAAACGGTCCTCTCGAGCAGTTGTCTTGCAGGGTCTGCCTGACCTGGGTTTGTCATAAATGTCTCCAGTCTCTTCAAATCTTTTTTTTATCCTCTGTACTTGACACTGAGACACTTTGAAGGTGTCTGGCACATCAGCAGTGGATCTGGTCTTCAGCCTCTTGATAATCAAAACTTTAGTCTCAGGGTGAATCTTAGGCATGTTTGCAGAGGTCTAGTTGCAGTTGATGTGAAGGTCTAGTGCACTGGGGTTCTTTTTATACACACCTGAGATCTAACTGATCCATTATTAGTCACAGGTGAAGCTCATATGACAATGCAACAACACTTATGTCTTTGCAAAAATTCACTCAATGGGTTTTACCAAGCTGTGAATATTAGAATATTTTTTGACAGTTTCATTTTGCACTGAAACATTATTACAAAAGCTGTTTTTAGGCATTTCTTGTAAAAAAATCTTGAGAAGAAATATATTTCATCGGCACTTCAGTTCAATTTGTACACAAGCGACAAGACTTTTGTCAGGGACTGTATATATAGTATGTCTCCTGACTACTAAATAATGTAATAATATATACACGTGTATATAATAATTAGATCCACTAGTATTCTGCACGTGTTCAAATTTAAGAAAATGTAAGAGGAAATTTATGGAAGCTTGTTTCTGCCAGGGAATAAATAATAATAATAAAAAAAATAATAATAATAATAATAATGTGATAATTTGGGAGTTTACAATTGCGAGTTTATAGTCAGAATTGTGACTTATAAACTCTAAATTGCATGAAATAAAGTGTGAATTGCAAGATTATAAAAGTGTGAAATGTGCAATTATGAGAAACAAGCTTCCAAAGAAATCTGTTGAAATCTGTAGAATAGATTTTGAAATAAAAATAAAAGATGCAAAATTTCCCCTCATTAAGGTTTCATTTGTAATTAATTGCTTTTGAAAATATGATTAAAATAATATATACTCACATGTCATGTCAAGACGTGTCATATCTATCACCTAATAAAAGCTTTTTATTTTTACATGGAGCAAGTCTTCTCTTGGTGGCCATATTGAGATCACATGACCACTGACCAGCAGAATGCTCACTTTATTTTACCTTAGTACCCCATCTATTGAGTTAAGTGTTCTATCGCAAGTGTACCAATATTCTTATATGAATATTCCAAAATATTCACATTTGCCTCTTATAAACAGTCGGACCAAAACATTTTTAGACGCCAGATATATATTTTGTACTAGTGGGTGCAGAACACTAGTTTATTTATGTAAGTGAGGAGAACAAAAAATAAAGTAAACTGTGACATATTATAGCCAAACATTCTTCATACAGTGGACTGCCAGTAAAATTGATACAAATTTGGGACCAAAATTCTTCAGACACTTTGACCTGACCAAGTGTTTTTTCTTTAATTTTATTAATTTTATTAATTGCTAATGCGACCTTTTACACCAAAGACTGAACAAAATAAAGCTGTGCTTGGTCACTGGTTGAACTAAATTGGTATTATCTAATTGTGTACCTAAATTGAACAGGTGTCAGCTGAATGGTCGATTGTAATCCACCTTTCTATCAAAGTTATCTGACATTATCAATATGAATTTGTTCTGACACAGTTTAACTCTGAGTTCTAGTATTTTATTACCATTTTCTAAACCATAGCGAATGAACAGTGATAATATGAGAAAATGTCTGAAAACATTTTGGTTTGACCGTAAATCTTTATTAAAACCATTCCACTTCCACCGTTCCAGATTCCACTTGTTTTATGTGTACAGTTTTGTGAAAGACAAAATTGGGCCTTAATCAGAGATCTGCGGGTGGTACATTTTCTATCACAATCCGCGTATGTTAAACTGCAATAAAATCATTGTGTTTAGCTAAGAGATACAAACCTACCACAGACAAAATTTGTTTTGGTGAACTGTCACCATCCCTTGGTGTGCAAATGATTTAATTACAAGCATGTTATTCAAAGGCTTGTATGGACTAATTATTTAATTGTCTTCAGGCCTAGGTATTTCTAGCTCATCTCTAGATCAGAGAAGACAATCCCTATGCTCAAAGCCCATGCGCACATGGAGCTTCTTGCTCCTGTGTGTAAATCCCTAGTGCTGAAGCCTCGAGATGGGGTTGACAAAGGCGGATAAAATCCACAAACTGTTACAGCATGTCATCGTTTTTATGCTAGTGTTGTAGCTAATAGGGGCTAATTGGTGTGGTTGTATATGCATGATGTTGATCTAGTTTCCTGTAGACTGAAATATCAGCTTGCAGGCAGAAGAAGCCAGACCGCCATGCTGCATTATCTAGAACGCTTGAGTTGATGTTGATATAATCACTATTTGATTACATCCATTACGTTTTTTTTTTTTTTTCTTAAAGCCCCTTGTGCATTAAGCTTCTGGAGGTCCCTGTCTGTTCCACATACATAGTTAAAGTTGAATGTTTTCAGCTTTAAAGTAATGTGTCTATATGTATAAACAGCATAATGTGAATAAATTCAATTGCAGGAATTAATAGAAACATGCTGGCATATACAGAGGTGTTTGTAGGCGGAATTTAATGATGTCTGACAGCTCATAAGCTCTGTCTTTTCTCAGTGGTTTTAGTTTGTAGTCTTTTCAATAGTTTTCAATAAGGTACTTTACGGGGTTTGTGGATAAGTTATATGAAGTTTCTTGGCATTTCTAACTTTGAATAAATTTATATCTTACAAATGGGACTTTATTTCCCATGAAGTGATTTTATATCTCACATTACAGGAAATAATGTCCCACAATTGCACATTTTTCTGACATTGGTATTTCTGTGACTTTTTAAAAATAAAAAAATATATAACTAACAATGTGACTTTATGGGCTCTATTTTAACAATCTTGAGGCGCATGGTCTGGAGCGCATGGCGCAGGTGCACTTAAGGCGTGTCCGAATCCCCTTTTGCTAGTTTAATGACGGAAAAAACAGTTGGCACATGGTCCAAATGGGTTGTACCTAGTCTCTTAATGAGTCATGGGTGTGTTTTGGACATAACATGCAAGAAACCAATCATCTCCCATTCCTTTTAAAGCCATTTGCACTTGCACCATGGAGGATTCGCTATTTACATGGTGGAATTTGTGAACGGAAAGACTGAACACTTCTCCAGAAAGGAATCCTTTTATTTTTAATATTTAAACATGTTTGTGTGCTGCTGTGCATCACTGTGCGTGTAATACGCAGAGTGTACGTTTGTTGCGCTCCCACCTATAGGCACATATTACTAACACGCTTTTTAAATAACACAACAAATACTGTATTAATGGCTCAGTCGTTTTCAGTTCCTCCAAACACGCCTGAACTCACCTCGTTTTCAGACCAGCACGCCCAATGGGCGAACAGATGGGCACCAGTGCATTTGCTATTTAAACAACGTGGCGCTGGACATGAAAATTATAACATCTTTGGGCTGAAACGAGCAAAAAACACTTGCGTCACGCCCCATCTCACAAATGTGACTTAATGTCTCACAACGTGAATATTTTAACTCTTAACTATGGAGTAAGAGTAAAATTATGAGAAAAATGGATGAATGGATGAAGCATACCTTTAGTTATGGTAACGTAGGTAACATTAATGTTAACTTTTTTTTTTTTTACTTGTCCTTGAGTTGTCAGACTAACTGGTTTGGTGGTCCCTGAAGTCTGTAAAGATTGAAAACCCCTGCTATTTGTCATCAGAAATATAGTAGACGGCTGCTGCGTTGCTGAATTACATGCAGAGAGAGATGCCAGCTTGGGTCATTGTTTGAGTTTTGGCTTTTCAAGTGTTGATTTTCTGTTCTGTTGTTCAGAGGGGGATATTATTTCTTTCTTTGAATTTTGACTACACTGCATTTTTTTTCTTCCCAGCTGGTGTTCTGAAACACTGTCTGTTATTTCACTGACATATGGAAAGGCTAATGAGTACAAGGTGAAATATAACAGAGGTTATATGAAGCATGAAAGACATCATTAAACTCTATTACTATGAATTCATCTGGGCGTGTTTCTCTGAATTCTTAAAATACTTATTTGGCAATTGTGATGTTTTGGGTTGCAGACAGTGGAGTAAAGGAATAGCGTTAGGGCTGCAACTAAAAATTCATGTTCAAATAGTCGATTTGTAGGAGATAAGTCATTTTGACCCTAACTAGCTGGTAGCATTACTATATCTATTGGCATAACAATATATATTCCCCCAAATAGTGTAACTTTTCCTGGTAATAAGCTGTTAGCAGTGTAGCATGAACAAAATTGTTATCATTGCCGAATAAATTAGGAATACCACTTTTTTTCAGAACGATTCTGATGCAGACACTTATATGGTAGTCGCCAACTTTGACTGCCGATACCTATGGAAGCTTGTTTCCGCCACAGAATAAAACATTTAAAAGATAAATGTGACTTTTTATCTCACAATTGTGAGTTAACATCTTGCCATTCTTATTTTATATGACTTTTTTTATTTTATATGACTTGACTTTATAAATCATAATTGCGGCTATATCACGCAATTTTCACTTGGGAGAAAAGATTGTGAGATAAAAAGTCGCAATTACCTTTTTTATTGTTTTATTCAGTGGTGGAATCAAACTTGCATAGATACTTGTATTTTCATTGCATTAGCTGGCTTAATAGATTATTATAGATTTTATTTGTATTGTTTTACCTTGTATGGCTACATTTTTAAAATAGGGAAATCAGTTTGGCAGTATTGTGACTTGCAAAATAGTCTTAAAAACCAACAAGAAAAATAATTGTGAAAAAAATTGTGGATTGCCATCCTGCCTGAAAAAAATAAAATAATGTTATAGGATAAGGATATTTTTCCCAAATCACCCACACCTACTTCACCATCATAATAGAAATAGATTTAGTCCAGCAGGTTAAACGATTTTGAATATCAACTGACAAAAATCGCAAAGAAATTCAGTGCAAAAAGTTCTTCTCAGAGAAGATTGCACTCACTACCTGTGCAACAATTAATTTTCCCATGGTACTGTTATAGCTTCATAATGACTGACACTTTCTCTGCTGGAAATAGCTACTGACTTTGGCGACACAACTGCCATTACAAAAGGAAAGAAGATGAGTTCTATGCTATAGTCTGACTAGTTTTATTAACTTCCGTGCCCACACACTCTCATAGTTGCTCACTTTCTGTCTCTCTATTTGGACCTGAGACTTTGAATCAATATAACTCACTCCTATCTGAATAATAAGTGTGCTTCTGTGTATGCTTGTGCCAAGAGAGACTCACAAACTGTTAAAAGCCTCCCAGAGTTTCTGCAGAACTAATATCTTGGGGACACTCATTTGGCATAACATTATGGGACGGGGAGCTGATTTTTTCGTGCAAGTTCCAATTTTTAGTAACTCGCATGGAATATGTGCATGCATTTCCGGTGATTGTAATGGAATGAGGCTTGTTTTTGTTCAAATGTCTTGTGTTTGTAGCTGAAAATTGTATCCATTAATATATAATAACTTACAGTATATAACTTATATATATAATTAAATTAATTCAATATATTGAACCCAACAAGCATTCAAATTCTGCAGAAATCTGCCGAACTTGTTGTAACAAGAGCGTTTATTTAGAA
This sequence comes from Gobiocypris rarus, assembly GCA_023029165.1. Lineage (NCBI taxonomy): Eukaryota > Metazoa > Chordata > Actinopteri > Cypriniformes > Gobionidae > Gobiocypris > Gobiocypris rarus. The sequence continues at coordinate 8,314,053 of CM040919.1, forward strand.
TATATGTGTGCTCATTGAAAGCCTATCTGCAGGTGGTAATTGTGTAGCTGTGGATACAGGATATGTGTATATTATGTGGAGCTGGGCAATGCCTGAGGCTGCAGTGTTGTTGTTAGAGATTTGTTAACAGTGGCAGTGTCATCATGATGGATGGAGGAGTCTTCTCAGTTCTGGTTCTGCTGCTGATCTGAACTGGAGGGGCAGAGGAAGGAAGGGGCCCGCTCTGCGATCCGAGTCCAGCTTTCCCCCGCCTTTTGTCCACAAATGGTTCCCCTTGACCAAGAGAGCCAGTAGGTTAAGATGAGGGTCGCTGCTGCGGTCTCTTACACCTTTCAGCCAGGTGTTCTAATCCTTACTTTGGCTTGCTTTTTCAAATTTTAGAAGTTATCTGGGTTCCCACAGTCATGGAAAAGCTGCAAATATTCAGAAAATTCATTTTTGGGACCCTTGGTTCTTTATTCTATGATTGATGCATAATAATTTTGCACCAGGCGATCTATTTTACTTAATTGGATTTAGGAAAAAACAACATCAATTCACTTGTGGTATTGGCAGAATGCTTCCATATGGGCTTGACATGAACAACCACCTACCCGCCAAATGTGGGTGGATTTTAGCAGTGGTGTGTAACGCAGTCACTCCTACTAGCCACTTTGGCGGGTTGAATTTTATGTATAATATATACATTTTTCAATTGTAGTCTTTTAAAAAGCCATCTGAAATAATAAACTAAGTGCTTGTAGTGTAAAAAATATAGATTTTTCGCTACATATCGATACTGAAATATCTGAAATGCTTCCAATACAAATTTTCTGCAAAATAGATACATGATACCAGCTGTCCTTTCTCGTTCTCGTATCTCTCTGTCAGCGAGTTGACACACAATCCCGCCTCCCCTCACTCACTCGTTTAATTTGCTCCGGATGAATACTGTTTGTGTTACAGGGCTTGAATTTCGGCATGGGATAGTGCGCATTGCGCATAATTTTACTCATTCCCGCAGATATTGTGCTGACACTTAAAGTGTGCGCACATAAAGCCGCCTCTCAGCACTAAATAGTGTTCTTTTTTTGCTGCGTATTGTACTTGTACAGTCAAATAAACACCAGAATAAGACCTGCAGGTATCCACGTAAACGCAGTCAGTTATGTTTCTCAGTTAAGAAAGAGAACGCATGTGTATAATGGATCAGTGTGTCAGGTTTTAAAGTGACAGCAGCCTGATATACCTCCCACCAAATTATGAGATAACATAAAAAATATCTATATGACAGTTTTTCCCCATGGTATTTAAGGCTTTTGTGTGGAGTGTATCTTGCAAGTCATACTTGAGTCATTTGTTTCAAATAAATAATTAAATCAGAAATTAATCTGCTGAATCAATATAATTTTTTACAAATGTATGATTGCAAATGTCTAATAAGGTAATGGAAATTAATCGGGCAAATTCATGTAACATGAATGAACGGTATCTAGTTCTGAGGTTGTAAATAGCAATCCCCCACTGCTCACCCTCTCTTTCAAAACACATAGAGAAGCTACAGTTGCGACACAGGACAAAGATGTCGTCATTGGAGAGAGCAGAGAGTGACTAGAGTTCTGTAGAGCAGTTTTTCCGTTTAGGGGACTGTAGAAACATGAAATGCTGGTTTCACCAAAAGGGGACCCACGGTGTATGGGGATAAAAATGGCTCAATCTAAGGTAATAAAAACATAACGGTTCACTATGTAAGTTCTTTATACACCACTGAAAACATAGTTCTGTCAATAGATCCTCATGAATATTACACACTGCATCTTTAATTGCTCAAAGGCAAAAGTTTGGGACTGGATTAGCTGTAATGAGCTGTTTTGCTGTGAGTTGACTAATTTGTCGGAACAGTGTCAAATAGGACAGAAAAGAAAGGGCAGTGGAAATGTTTGGGGTAACCTTATCAATCATGATTTTTGGCATTGCCATCAGTTCCGTTTGTTGCCGTCATAATTCACCTTTAAGAATTGTGTACCATGCTGAACAGCCTATTATAGTCCGGTTTTACTTTTATTTCTGTGCACTGCTGACTTGTATAATTACCACTATAATTCTGTAAGAGACAAACCAATTATAGATATGAAAATGTGTCACGTGTGTAAAAGCACTCCCATGCATACGTGATCTACATCCAGATATCCTCATCTTTCAGCTTATTGTGCTAATTCTTACATCAAACACTCAGCGTTTGTTCAGAGATGGTAGATCTTCAACATTAATAGTCTAGGATCATGCTCTTTTATCCGTCTCCATTTCTTGGCCTCATTGACGGTGTGTTCAGAGATATGAGTATAATTACACTTCATTGTGACTCATATAGTTAAATACCCTAAATCCATACAAAATAGCTCAAAACCAACAGCCAGTGCATTCAGGAAAATAAGATCTTCCAAGCACAAAGAGCTGCAGGTAGCCTTGGAAAACTAAAACTCCCCAGAGAACACTGGCTTGTTCTTGTTTTGTTCTTCAGATTTGTTTCTCATACTCTCAGAACTGACTTTCAGGAATTGTAATGTTTGAGGAAGCTCTAATTGCTTGTTAATCTGATCTGCATTGATCATGAGGTGTCAGGTGTCAGAAAGCTAGTCAGTTGACAGTTCCCAAGAGCAGAAAGTGTGATCATATTGTTAACGTCTTGTGGCTATACTTTTGAAACGGCAAGTATTTTGAGGTTTTACGAATTGGATCCATTCACTTCCTTTTTGTGTCTCTCACTTTAACTCAAATTTCTGTTTGTTTTTTTTACCTTTAAATGCATACCACGGTTCTTTAGCAACCCAGGACGTCATTCACTACCCTCCTCCTCATAATTTTTTTAAAGTTAGACATCAACCTTCTTAGTATTCCTCAATCAATCCATTATAAACAATATAACAAGAAAAAAAAAGAAAAGAAAAAAAAATATTTTTCCACTAGTTTTTTTTGTAAAAAAATTATATGGTCCCTAACAGCCCGAACAAGGTGTGTAACTGTAAGTAAAAAAAAATTCTGCACAACAATAATTAAATCTTTGAAGACTGAATAAGTGCAATTCACCTTCATTCCACAAGGTGGCAATGTCTGATACACAATGATGAAGTGACGTTTCACTCAGTTACCTCAGACAAAAATGTAAACAATAATATTTTTAATCTGCAAAATTTGAAATGGCTCAGCGATTTACTGCAGAGCAAGTACTGAACGCAATCAAATATTAGTGTCACTGTCACTTGATGATTGACAGTGACACTAATATTGGTCTCGAAGCTGTCAGCGATCAAAATATTGATTTTGAAGACATTGAAAATGAGTTTTGAGAATATGTGTGAGATCGCGGATATGAGCCAGATGTTGAATGTACTGGCGAATGAGCTCTGACGAGGACAGTGATGATGGTATTAAACATCTGCTCAAACGAAACCCTTCTAAGCTCCAAAAGTGAACAAAATATGCTTTATTGTATTCTTCTGTAATTGTCACTCTAATATCAGGAGAGTTTTATATTATCACGACAGGTAGAGATCTATCAGTGTTAGATATAGATCCTGGACTCTAAAGACCCGAATATGTAATAATGATTGGCTTAAGGGTTAAAGGAAGGACAAGCTGAAAGTAATATTTGAAGTTATCAACAAAAGAGTTTTACTTTGTAGTGAAACCAAAATATTTGAATACTAAGTCAATCTCTATTTCTATAGAGATTCCACAAGGTGCACTTGTGATGATATTGACTTGGCACAGATGACCTAAGGAAACCCAATAAGTGCAACTGGATCTTCCTCGGGATGATTCGTTTTGAGAAATTCATTGCCACATGCTGCTTTTGTGCCAAGTTTTCTTCAGCCTATTAGATTGCATTGCGAACCATTCAATTCAAACAATCTCCGACTACAAGAGGACTTTCAAGCTTCCAATGCCTCCTCAGAAATACCTCAAAAAAAACACGAGCACATAAAAGAAACATGACTGCTCCTGCTCCCTCTCTCCATCCAGTCTTAGGTCCGCCATAGGCGGTGCTTGCTTGCAACAGAGCGTCTGCCAATCACTGTTTCCATGCACAGTGGGAGGAAAAGGGCTGTCCAAATCTTCAAAAGCGGGCCCTTCGAAAGCCTCCTCCCCATGCGCGAAACTGTCTGGTTGAAAGACTTGTCTTTGTGCTGCTTCCAAGCATGAGAGGAGCATCGATCAGAAGAGGTTGTCATTAAACGTGGCGCTGCACTTTGTCTATTTTTGGTAGCATGACAGAGGTTTGGGCGGTGTGCAGGGGCCCGACGGAGAACCGTCGTTAATCATTAAAGTCACCGCGCTCTACTGCGGCTCTCACAGAGCGGTAACTGATGCAGTATACATGCACTGCACCAACATGCACGCACATATTTTGAACACACGGCCAGGTGAATGAAACAAGCCTCTCTGAAATTCAGAGGGAATGCGGGTCTGTTCAATGCGTTTTTCTGCTATTCACTTTGAAGACTTTGGGCAAAGTCACAGAGGAAGAAAGACAGATAAAAGGGGAGAGAGAGAGAGAGAGAGAGAGAGAGAGAGAGAGAGAGAGAGAGAGAGAGAGAGAGAGAGAGATAGGTGGATGGATGGATGGAACGCTGTAGGGTCTTGGTCTTTTTGTATGATTATTTTCAGAGAGCCTTTGGTGTACTCTCAGAGGCCTGACTCACATGGGGGGTGTTATCTAGCTTTCTTTGTGGTCCCTTTATTCTATGCTACCCCATACATGGACTTTCTTAGCAAGACCTCTTCGACTGCTATTACTTATCCTTCCAGTGTCTTTAAAATTTTTGTCACAAACAGCGCCGTACAATTGTACTAATATAATATGTCTAGCTGTAAATGTTCTCTGCCTCTGAGGTAGAAATTGCACTTTAGCTGGTGTATTACTGCTATTAATTTAATCATAACATTTAATCATGCCACCACTGCCTTTGGAAATCAGAAGCTAACATTTTTTCGCAGTGTTTCCTAAAATACGATGTTTTTGTACCTCTGAGAAGAAAATTAGAATCCGTCTTTGGCTCTCGATGTACGCAGAGCAATCTGCTTTATGAATGAGGCTCTCATTCCCGGTCATGCTTGTTCAACAAGCTTGGGTTTGGGAAGTAGACGACCCACACACCTCAAGCTGTCGCTGTACAACACTCCACACTCTGAATCAGAACACCATACCCACCATCTTTGGCAGGAGGACTTGTTTGGACCAGGGTTTGTTTGGGTTTCACACTGAGCTTTTTAGAACAGACTGCAGTCGCAAACGTTCTCAGATTTAGACCAAACGGACATATGCCTTCGTCTTTGAACAGCAAGAACCAGTCTGGCCTTTTTTTTGGTAAAGGATACTGCAGCCGTAATTTAAAAATATTGTGAAATAATATTGATGTGTAACAATGGTTGAAAACCAACTATTCTGCCTCCATCCAATCAACAACCAATGAATAGACCAAGTTCCGGCCTACAATTATTTTTTCTTTCTATTTCAATAATCTGTTTCACTTAAAGGAAAGGTAGGCAATTAAGTAGGCTATTAGCTTTTGTACCTTCGGGTACTACCCCAGTGACAGAGCACTACCTTTTTTTATTGACAGTGTAAGATCACACTCTTAACAGTCTATTGTTCGTCCAATCTTTGCATTCGGACCAAATGCAATGATTGGACATACTTTTTTTTTTGGTCCTGAGACTTCCACAGATGATTTTTGTCTTAAAAAACTAGACCACTTCTTTATAGATGTGAAGAGAGTTTCAACCAGAATAACAAAAACTGTTTATGAAAATGATTGCCTACCATACCTTTAATTATACGTCACAATATGAAAAAACTTCAATTGCTACTTCCATTACATTACAATTTAAAGTCAGATTAGTGGACTAGTTATTCAGACAACCCACCGAAAACTTTATTTTGAAAGTGTTGCTTTGCACATCCCTGTTATCTAATCAATGGCATTGGTGGCTAAGGTCAACCCATGAAGCAGGCATGTTATTGTTTTGTGGCTTTGCTGCTAGCATGCATGCTGAATGTGCATCAAGCAAAGCCAAAGCAGAAGCACCTGAATGCACAACTTCCCGTTGGGCACCAATTACTGCTGCAGCCTGAATCAGTCACAATCCTCATTAATGTGTGAAATCGGGTTCAGCTCGAGGGACCGTAAAGGGTCTCTTGTGCGCCCCCTCTTTTTCCGGTGTGAAGCAGCACCACTGCTAATTAGAGCCCTGTCCTGATCCGAGCCCCGTGGGAGCTGAGAGTGGATCTCTGTGCTCTTAAAATCTGACAAAGAATTCAGCCATGAGGTGTGTAGTATGGATAATCCAGCTGGACTCTGGGTTTTAAGATACTGTGTTCGACCACAAGGTCTATTTCTGTTGTTCCAAATGCAGGTTTATGCAGGGCCCGTGTGCCTTTTTTGCATTTATTTATTAGGGACCAAGCCCAAGCAACAAAGGTTATTATTCTTCTGGCTGGGAGTCTATTGCAGCCCCTACAACCGTATGCTAAAAAGGTGAGATATTTGGCAATGCGACTAGAATTCATTTCAATACTCCTAGTGCAACGTTGGTGCCAGTCTCTCATGCCCTCTAGCGCCACCAACAGTTCCAAATTTATTTAACTTTTTAGCTTCTAACTTTTGAAACTATTGCTTAGAAATTAAATTGTGGACCTGGGGAGGTTTAAATTTCTGCCTGACTACATTACTCGCTATTTTGATTGTTTCAGAATGCCTCCAACAGCTTCCATCAATTTATTACCCAAATTTGGCTCAGATCATATTGAAACCATGCGTGTCAAAAGTTTTTGATACACTAAACCTGTTGTAACACATTCACAAATTTGAGGACCCCATACAGAAAGTGAGGCTGTAACCTCACAATGCTTTGACATGTTGAAATTAAACGTTCTATATATCATTTTATGCCTGAGTGTTGAATTTATATAGCTATAGCTTTGAATTTTTATTTGTTTAGGGCATGAGCACCAATGTTGCAATGAGCCTCTTTTCAACTTTTTCAAGTTTTCACTCGTTATTGTATGTCGGCGGCTCCTCAGCGTGGATGAATCTAATGTTTTGAGGAGTTTGTGTGGCTGTCACTCATTCACCGCACCATTGTGAATACTGTACTTCAGAATCACAGATTCTACGTCTTGGAGTATAACCTAAATAAGAATTTTCACCAGAAAATATCATCTGAACAAGTAACGTCTGCCACTTTTGGAAACAAAACATTACAATAAATTGTGGTACCAATGGTGATTAAAGCTACAGATTGCTCATATACCATCAAAACGTGCAAATTATTATTATTGTTATACTTTGTTCTCAAATTGTTAGTGTTAACAGCCTTAGCATTGCGTGACTATGTGTATTTATGCCGAGTTCACACTGCCTGATTTTAGCCACGATTTTGACTGTCCAACAGGTTTTGCGAAATCGCCAACAAATGCCCAAAATCATAGGCAAATCGGTGCTCGTGCACGCGAGTGACAATCCCGCAGTGTGAATTATCAAAGACACGATCAAAGAGAAATCGATATTTGGCATGCTAAATATCTGGACCAGTTGGCGATTCAAAATCCTGCAGAGATGTGTTCTGACTGAAAATTATATCGGCAATGACCGACAGCCAATGAGAGAGCAAGATACAGGGCAGCGGGAGGTTCAGGGAGGAGTTATAGACCAGAATATCAGTATTTTGAATAGATATATTTACAATTATATCAAATAGAAACAAAACACAAACATTTGCATGTACAGCCACAGCAGCAGAACCTTGCAAAATGACTTATTTACCTCAAACTCTCTTTGCAGAACACAATCTTTGCTCCCTGTCTCCCCAACTGTCTCCGCAAATCAGCACATAGACAATTTGGAGAAACACAAGAGTGAGTGTCAATGTATTAAAAATTCATTTAAATCACAATTTTGCTACCATTTTACTATATCTTTGGCTCAGAATGCATTTTGAAATCCACACTGAATTTTGCTACAAATATCACATGGCATTATGATGAAAATGCAATCCTAAATTTCCTAACTGTGAGTGTAAATGCATTTAGAACAAATAGCATTTAAATGATCATTTTGCTACTGTTATGGCTTGGACATAGACACATAATGGCAAAAGTAAATTATATAAATTTATATAAACATTTTGCACCAACTTGGCACATATGTAATAGAAAATGTAATTTTAAATAGAGAAATACATTGCCATTTTGCATATTGCATTGTCATTTTGCATATTGCATTGCAAATTGAATTATGCTACACATAAGCTTCCATACATTTGTGCCTTTCTGGATTACAATCCGCCATCAAAATGATAAGCTTTATTTTAAAGGGCACTTATTATGCCCCTTTTTACAAGATGTAATATAAGTGTCAGGTGTCCCCAGAGTGTGTGTGTGAAGTTTCAGATCAAAATTCCTAACAGATGGCAATTTTGGGGTTGAAGAAAAATAAGCTGTTCTGTGTGTGGCTCCTTTAATGCAAATGAGCTGCTGCTCCCCACCCGAGAGGGCGGAGCCTACACATCTCATTCACAGCAGTAAACATGCAAATGAAAACTGAAACATCCTATCTGTTTGTTTTAATGATCATCTCTATCGCAGTTCATGTGACATTGCAGTTCTTTATCATCATGAAATATTATCATCTGCATGTGTTTTAAAGCCTTACCACTCTCAACTTACATACACACACACACACACACTCCTGTCGCATGCGGACAGAGCTGGATGTCAGCACATCCGTGAGTAGTCTATTAAACTAGACAAGTTCTCTATCAAACAACAGAAGATAAACAGAAATACACTTACTGCTCTTGACTGACTGAACTTTAGTAGCTTTAATAAGAACACATTTCTTCCTTGAATGCTGCTGTTAATGCTCTGGTGAGGAGATAAACATGGCGGACTGTGTGAACAGCTCAGCTCTCTGAGGGAGGGGTCTGTGCTAGTATGTGTCCATCAACATGTGTGGGCGGGGCCTCTGCAGTGTGACGTCACAGGAATCTGGAAACAGCTTGTGCTGAGACACTGCTTATGATTTATGGGGATTTAAAAAAAAATAGTGGGTGGATTTTTACCATTATAGGGTTGTTGTGTACACACACTGCCAACACACATTTATGTTCAACACCTTATAAAAGTGAATTTTGCATAATAGGTGCCCTTTAATTTCTAATGCCGTCTGGTGACGTTTTCATGTTTGAAGCAGGAAATGAAACAAGAAAAGTTGGTGTTATTTGGTGGTGTTATCGTGCCCTCAAACACGCCATACAATTAACTGCCATGACCATGTGAATATGAATACTTCACAACGTCATATTTATATGATGTTTTGTTACAGATTCTGACATTTTATTTTGCCTACCAACCATGCCACATTGAGTTTAGAGTTGTGTCTGTGCCACTCCTTGTTAGCTAGCTGTTTTTGTTAGATTTGCATCAGAAGTAGAGGAACACAACAGATGTTTCTTGCCTTGCTCTCCCTTAGACCGTCACTCTCTCTCTTTTTCTCAAGAGATATGATCAAGGTGGTAAAGAGCCAATTATATGGGTCACAAAGAGATGTCACTCTCCACCTGGGGCAAGGTGTGCCAGAGCACACAACAGATGGAGGGCCACCCTCAGAGCAACTCTAATCAACACTTAAAATGACCCTTTTTTTCCGACAGGAAACAAGTTTATTTTTATGCGGTTCATATTCATGTGAATGAATGATTGGCTTGAGCGTGTCAGTTCAGATCTGCCTGTCACAACACAGAGAAACAGAAAAAGCAGTTTGAATCACTCTTTTGACAGATTTTCCAGTGTTTGTCAGTGTGAAACAGAGGGGATTGAGATTCACATTTGTAAACATTAATTACTGAACCACGCTCTCATTCATGCCAATGCTTTTAAAAACATTTAAGCGCAACGAAACAAAAGAGAACACGCTGTCTGTGAATGTCCTGACACACACACACACACACACACAACGCACAGAAAAACGTGTGCCAGTATCATGCGCATAGACAGCGCGCCAGAATCTTGTTCTCTTTCGCACTTGAATGAACAATAACCCACACAATTAAGACAAAATGTCTGTTATGTCGAGTATTCTCAAAAGAGCAGTCCAAAATTAGTTAAATAATGTCCTAAATTAACTTAAAAGAGTTGTGAGAAAATGAGATGCGTGTGACAGCGCGTCAGATCTGCGTCATGTGCGGCAGCGGCAGATCTTAAAGTGACAACAGCGACTAATGCTGTCAGTCATTAATGTTAATCACATAAAGGTAATAGAGAAAACTGTAGCTTTAATAAGGATTCATCTATATTTAATTTATATTTGTGGTTAATTTTATTCAATTTCTGTATATTTCCAATCTCTTGACAGGTAGATAAATGTGGCTTTTGCCATTTAAATTACATTTATTATAATGGGTTTATGTGAAGTTTGTTTTAAGTTAACTTAAATTAAAAGTTTTTTTTTCTAATACATGTAAAATTGATATAGCTTTCAATTATACTGTAATGTATATATATATATATATATATATATATATATATAGACTACTCTGACAGTCACTGTTGCCACTACCATTAGTTTAGTTGTCCATCATCTACAATCACTCAGTGTGGTTTTAAAATGAAAGGAACACACTGAATTTTTGGGACTTTAGCTTATTCACCGTAATCCCCCAGAGTTTGTCCATACATACATACAAAGTCCATACATACCATTCTCACTACTGTGCGTGCTATAACTCTGTCTGACGCACCTCAATGATATTATGCAGCGCCTGAAAATAGACTAACTCCCGTCAACTTAACCGACGTGACAACTTGCTTGCACAGAAAGCGTGCTGGGGACTATTTTCAGGCTCTGGGTAATGTCATTGCGCCGTAGCACCCATGGTACGGCAGAAAAGTTCCTGGATTATTACGCAGAAATGAGAGTGTAGTTCAGTCATATCGGTTTAAAAATCAGTAGAAAATCAGTCTTAGTATGAGATGTAAATAGGAAAATGTTGGCGTTGTTTTGTCACTTATTGAGCAGTAGGCTAGATAATTATATTATATAAAAAAAGACTACTGTCACACTAACCTAGAGATAAAATTTGTGGCATCACTGTTGCCACTACTTTTAGTTTAGTTGTCCACCATCTACAATGGCTGGTGCAGCTATTGTCACTGTCAAAGAACATTTTTTTTAACACTTTTGTACAGCGACATTGATTGCTTTGTGTTCATATGCTTTGCATTTGTGTATTAACATTTTTTCACACTCTTTCTCATTGCCTACCCTTCTGACTTTGGATTAAAATACTGTTAGACTCCTGTGGTCATTGCACCTGAAAATGAGATAGCAAGAATATTCCCTAGCTAATCCCCTGTACAGAGCGGCTGATTTAAATAACATCCAGGTGTGTTTAAATCCTTGGTGTGTGTGTGTGTGTGTGTGTGTGTGTAGAGCCGTACCAGGTGCATTAAGGTATGACTTTTTTTCTTCCTGTTGTGTTTGTGTGTGTCTTGGTGTCCTTCTCCAGGAGTTAGTGAATGAAGAAGTTTGCCTAGAGTGTGTGTGGGGAGGGCCGAGCAGTGCGGCTGACTTTAATTTACTTTTCTCTGCGATAGGGAAGTTATCATTTATCTCATCCACAGTACCGAGCTGTAATCCGTCAGGGGACACCCGTCCCGGAGCTCATGATTCAAATACACCCATGAGGATGTGTGTGTGTGTGTGTGTGTGTGGATTAATGGAACAGAGAGGGAAGAGGATAGTAATGAGATCTGGAAAGGATGAGTAGAAGTGGACACAGTACTGGATCACTATAGGAAACACCAGAATCTAAGGTGGCGGGTCATTTTTTGATGTCTTCAGATTGGTAGATGATGTAAATGGTTGAAAGATAGACAGGTGACGGGCCAGAATTTATTTTGTGTCTCTAATTTAGGTAACCATGGATCGGGGAATTCTCATGCCCAATGATTAAATTCATGTCCAAATATTAAATTCAAATGTGAATTGTGTAATTCAGGTCAGTCGTGTCAAAACAGACATTGGGCCAGATTTACTAACAGCTTGCGCCAGTGCAAACCCTCTTTTGGTGTAAAAAACACACAAAAAAAACTCTGATTTGATTTACTAAAGACACGCAGTGAAAAATTAGCGCTGAAAAGGTGTGAAGAGGGTTTCTTTTGCGGCTGACCTTATTGCATATGATATTGCATTTCAGAGTAGAGCATTTAAATGCAAAACATTTATTGCATTTATTTTGTGACTTACTTATACTGTACGGTGCTATTAATATAACATCTTCTAGCAGGAGAGGAGACCGAGATAACAGCATATTTGAGAGGGGGCGGCAGTGAGGAAAGTATAGTTACCCACTAGGACACACTGAAAAAAAAAAGAAAAAACTATTCAGTTGTCATTTAAACCTGGATCTAGCACCAACCTGACATTGTCTGCAGTTTTTCCCCTTTAAAATCTTTATAGAAATTTGGAATTGTGACCTAGAAGTGATCTGGTCCACCGTGAAAAGTACCTTTAGCTAGTTTAACTCTTAAAAGTACTGTTAATTCTGTGAAAAATTTAATTTTAATACATGCTAGCAGTCCGTTTGTTCATTCAAAAATATTCTCATATAAGTGTGGCATGTGTTTCTCTGTTTCTTGATTGCTGTGTCCTCGAGATCAGCCTTGGGTGATTGTTATTCCACGGGTCAGTGTCAGGAGACTGTTTTAAATGGAGCAGATGAATGGGGGAGGGCTTGGAGGGGATAGGGAGAGAGAGAGATACGGAGTGAGGCGAAGAGAGTGAAATGGAGAGAGACAGGTCCCTTTTGATTGCTGTGGTAACGGGATTAGTATTCCGAGTCCATCAGTTCCATCTCACCGTCTCTTTGGCTGGTGGCAAAGCACTGAGGTCTTTTATGTGCTGCCTTCATTCTTAGCAGCGAGCTTTCTAGCTACAATCCACTCTCCTCAGAGTTCAGATGCATACAGGCTTAAAGAGCTCAAGGTTGGAGGCCACCTCTGGCAGCCGGCCATCACTACTCTCGAAATGTGGTGAAAGACTTCGGGGTACAGTGTTTTCAATCACTCAAGGCAAAAAAGTCCACTTTAAACTGTGCACAGGTAAATGATCTATGCTGTGGCTGCGCTATCACCGGGATTTGGTCTTAAAAATGCAATTTTATCATAGAGAATGGTTATAGTGGCATGTTTCCAGCTCAGGCTTAAAGTTCTGGGATGGCATGGAGCAAGTCACCATTGTGTCCTTGAGTTAGGCTCTTAACCTCAGGTTGCTCCAGAGGGACTGTCTCTGTTGTGCGATTGCTAAATGACTTACTCATTCAGGAAAATGATGAGTGTGTTCAGTAGGACTTCTTGGGGTATCAGTTAATAGTGTTAGCGAAATTGATGCAGTAGTAGCCGAGGGGTGGGATTACTTGTCTTTTCCTCACTGCGGTTCTGTCATTCGGGACAGTTACAGGGACCTTCACTGTCAGGGACTGTTCATTTAAATTCATGTTGAAGTGCACGTAAAAAAAGTGTCTCTTTCTTCAGCTATTGTGGCCAAGGCTGCATTTAAAAACACACCCAAAATTCCACTAGTTAAATTTGTCTGCTAGCTATGTCCAAAAGTGTATATACTGTACATGCATCTAATTTATTAATTTTCATTCATACCAACTGACTGACCAACTGACAAATAAATACATAAAAAAATAAATGGTATACACATACATACATACATACACCCATATATAAATGTTTAAGTCTGTTTTAAAATCAACTCTAAAACTGCCTGAAGTTGAAGAAACCCATATAACCCAATAAGGTTTGTGTATATGTACTGTGCATTTATTGTCTGGCCATTTAGAGTTCAGATTGCTTTGCAGCCACTAGAAGAGCATTTCAGAAAATGGTTTGGGACAGTATTGAGTGCATGGCACAGTCATCATCTGCTTTTCCACGAACCCTCTGTGTACCTTTCGCTCTAGTTAGAGTTAGATAAGAATTTATTCTTCATTTAGATAGCCAAATTGATGTTCTCAATCTATAAAAATCATACTAAACCAGGTGAAATTGGCATGTTGAAACTCTCTGTAGGATACAAATTGGATCCCCCTGGAATATAGTGAGTAGGTTGGTACCACCACGGTTACTGATATAAAATGGGTTGTCCCTAACAATGTCTCGTTACGGTTGAGAGTTCAGTATTCAGCAACCTTCAGCTTGTTACTATCTGTCTGAGTGTCTACCCTGTGGCTTAATCAATACTTATAGCCTCATGCTGTCTATCTAAAGGCCTTCTTGGGGGAATGATACAAGAATTGATCACATCCCAGATGGCAGCTGCGCTACATGTCTAGAAAGACAAATGGAAGATGGCTTCATTAATATGGCTAGGCCATTCCAGCGTTTCTGTTAACTCCAGAAAACCTGTAACCACATCCCTCCCCAGAGTCCCTGCCCATAGGAGTTGAAAAAGAGGGTTAGGTTGGTACAACATCCTAGAAAGAAAGGCAATGGTGCACCAAAGCCCTAGAGATTGTCCTCTTTACTCCCTGAATAAGGGTGAGCAGATTCTTGACTTTTAGACTAGGCAGAAAGTTGAGCAAAAAGAGGAAAGCCTGATATATTGGGACCAGGTAACATATATATTCCAGTGTGGATGTTTTCCAAAGCCCTTGAGCCCTCAGTGTCCCCTTGGACATCCCGTTCTTGCTTCTCTACGTTTCTCCACTGCCATTTGGGTTGTAATTATGCAGTTGTGGAAAATTGTAGGAAAGAAGATGTACGAGGACATCATACCAGAATCCCCAGAGATCTCCTTTTCCCTTTCAATCTTTCCCATTGACCTAAGGTGTCAATAGTTGGCAAATAGGGTGTAACTAGTCTTCCTGCCCGTAACTTTCATTGACACATTTTCTCAGCAGCTTGTGTTTGATCTCTCCTAAGGACGCCACTGATTATCACATGACCAGATGACAGCCCTCTCAAAAATTCAAACCAATAAAACCATTGATAAAGCTGCAATCTCACTTGTGAAAAGTGGCCACTACTGCGTTCGCTGTGTGGAACACTCACCAAAATTTTCTGTAAGATACAACATAGGTACAATATAGGAGGCCATTATGCACAATTATTTTCTATATATTTAAAAATATACAAATGACTCATTAATGTGGTTCATAGTCGACTTTTTCTTTTGGCAGACAATATCTTTATTTATCTTGCACTTTCGACTTTACAACTTTGCAGAGCGTTGAAGTTCTCAAAGCTATATTACACACTGCAGGAAAGGGAATATTCGAAAAACCACAATAGGGGCACTTTAAATTGTCATTGACATTATCACAAGTAAAACCCCACTTATTCAAGGATGTGCAAAGCAAAACATAATGTAAATGTCTAAATTGTATGTGCACAGTTCACTCCATGTTACTCCATTGCTACCCACAATGCATCTGAGAGAGTGGACAACTGATGTTCAGGTAACTGAATGGAGCGTGTTGTGTAGGATATGATGCGTAGGCAGAAATTCATCAATTTCCATTCTGAAAATTGGTGTTAATGGTAATTCCATTCTGAAAATTGGTGTTAATGGTAGAGAGGGTGACGGATGAATAGAGAAGACATATTGTTCTGAGTTTACATGATTCAAGAGCATCAATCGTGCTCACCAGTGGATTCATACACAATAACTTATACATTTCATTTAAATTTTAGTGGATCAACATTTGCTATTATTTGATCGTTTTTTTTTCTGTGTAATAGAGAGCGAGGAAGCTTTCAAGCTTCAAACTGTTGTAAAAATCATACATTTGGTCCATATGACCCGTGTGTTGTATTCCAGGAATTCTGTAGCCATCCAATAACTCTGTGAGGAACAGATGAAAATGACTCAAAACGGAAAAGCTGTTATTCAGATTATTGTCTCATTTGTGAACAAATCATTCAGATTGAATCAGTGCAATTTATTGAAAAGTTCTGGTTTAAAAGAATTGTTCATCACCAGATTGGACTTCACTGCTTTTCTGTCATGAACAAGGAGAGCTAATATAGAATACATTGCAACTATAACAATATTTTCAATTGTATGCCTTTAGAAGACTTTGAATAGAGTGTACGAGTCACTTTTATGATACTCTTATTCTGGCTGCATTTTGTTTGTCTTGGATTGTATGGAGAAATCGTTGCTTCATTTAGTTCTGAGTGACCTGTCAAACATTTCAGATGAACTGACAACCAGTTTTATTTTAGTTTTATTTAAAGACAATGTTGCAGCATTCTCTTTCTCTCTGTCTTTATCTCTCATTTATTTATTTATTTTTGCCTTTGTCAGTATCTTTGTCTAGGTCATTTTCTTCCCTCAATGTTGTAACCACAGAGGAATGTGAAATGCTAAATGAGACTGAGGCATGGCGCTTGGGGGGACGTAGGCCTGCTCCCAATGCACGCCAGTGTCAGCCCGCAGACACAAATTGGTGACAAGGGGGACAGGGACAACTCTCAGGGAGTGCTTTAGTCCACTGGGACCTTCAGACAGTGTCCCTGAGCAGAAATATGTCTGTGAGTGCCATGGGAGACAGATGTTAGAGGTAGAAGAGGAAAGGGAGACCGAAGCTGAGAAAACAGAGTGCGGGCATGGTTTCAACAGACCCAGTTTTCTACAGTTAGATCAACAGTTCTCTGTTCATGTTTTCTGTTGCCATGTTGTGAAAGCAATCACAGCCTCATATCTCTGTGTATGGCAGTTTAGTTGCTGAACTGGTGGGTGGACAATTTAAGACTAGTTATAGTATTTGTTCGATGTGTGTGTGTTCGATGACAGAGACAGAGACAAAAAACATTTTAGAGTATTCTCTAGTTTCAGTGATTCAACAATACCTTTTACCTAAAAATAGCATAAAATGGAATAACAATTCTATGTATGTACAGTACATTAGAAATTAAATATAATGTTTATATTGTATGATGCTATTTATTATATTATATTATATATTTGTGTATATATCTAGACAGACTGCACAACAATCCCATTTTTTTCTGTTTCATTTATTCATTTATTCAAATTTTATATATTGTATTGTATTGTATTATATTATATTTGTCTATTTATATTCTTAACATACTGCACAACAATATGCTTTATTTAATTATTTATTTAAAGCATGTAACTTATTTTTATATTACATTAATTATATTATAATTATTATGTACTTTATTTATTTGCCTTTTTCAATTTTATTTTAAGAACAATAGCAGGAGGGCATGCTATATGCTATATAATAATGCTATATATTATATTAATTATATTATAATATTATATATTTGTGTATCATCTAAACATGCTGCACAACAATACATCTTTTTATATTTGCTAAATTTATTTGGAAATTAGCATTTTTACTTTTCAAATGTTATGTTATATTAATGATATATATTTTTTGTATTTAAAGTCTTTGCACAACAATATACATATTTATTTATTTATTTATTTAAAACATATGTAACTTATTTTATAGTTTATTAAATATATTGTATTATGCACTTTATTTATTTAAGAACAATAGCAGGAGGACAGCAAATTTTGCTATTTATTATATTACTTATATTATATTATACTATATTATAATATATTACATTATAATTATATAATTATCTTAACATACTGACCAACTATATACTTTATTTATTTGAAACATATGTAACTTATTTTATATTATATTATATTATATTATATTATATTATATTATATTATATTATATTATATTATATTATATTATATTATATTATATTATATTATGCACTTTATTTATTTGCATTTTATCACTTTTACTTTAAAGCAGCAGTCCGTAACTTTTTGGGGTTAAAAATGATCCAAAATCAATTTTTGAGCAAGTACATAACCAGCAGATTTACAACGGTAAGCTTGTAATAATGTTTTCAATTCTAGTGGTACTGGTGGATTTACGCGGGAGATTCGAGCACATCTTTGCGTCATTGGGTCACATCTGTACACATCAATAAGAAGTCCCGGCTAGTAGGCTATATTGCGTGTGAGGATGTTGGAGGTGGAGATAAATAGTCTTTTCTCACAATGCTTGATATAATTAAACTTATCAATTCGATAGCGGATCCAGAAAGGTTGAAACCTCAATCAGTGACATCTGGAGATTTGCCCGTTGTAAAATGCAAACCAAGCCAAAACAAGGATAAAAAGGGCTTTTGAAAGGAGGCGTTAACTCCGTGCTTTGAAGGAGTTCAAATCGGATGCAGAGACAGTTTTTTTTTCTGCTGGACAGGTCAGACATTTCACAGTACCACACTTCGCTTAATTGATTCAGTAAAAGTTACGGAGTTTCTTTGTTGTGCCTTTCTCTTTTTGCTAGGTGCATTATGGTAAATAGCCATTATTTTGTGCTAGCTCTGAGACGGAGCAGTTCATCTCTACTCCACATTAATTTGTTGATGACGATTAGAAATGAGACTGCACAGAAATGGAAACTGAACTACAGGTAACCTTAGTTCTAATACACATTAAGTGTAGTCACGCAATGCTGATGTTATTAATATTAACAATTTGAAAACAAAATATAATTTGCACGGTTTGACGTGATATGATAAGCGATCGTTAAATTAATCATCACGATTTATTGCAATGCTTTTTTTCCCCTTAGTTGGTCAGCACATAAGTGGATGTTAGCTGCTTACTTGTTCAGATGACATTCTTATGTTGGTCATACGTTCAAACAGTAGATTCTGTGATTCTGAATGACAGTATTCACACCGGCGCGGTGACTGACAGCCCTTCTCCTGACAGACGCGCATTGACATGCTCCTCAAAACATTGTATTCATACGTGCTGTGCGGTGCCAAGGCACAGCTCACATAGAGCTGATCATTCCGCAAATAGCTGCAGTTGCAGATTTCAAACAGAGATGGCGACAAAGAGGAAAAACTACGGACTGCAGCTTTAAGAACAAAAGCAGGAGGACAGCAAATTATAAAGTTGCAAGCCTGATTCAAAACTTTATTGTTCACACAAGCATCATGGCTCAATGTGTGCTAATCACTGGGCCACAGCTTCGACACATGCCATTATTTCTATGTAGCTTCCTAATTTAGATTTACAACAACACCCCCACATCCCTCAGCCAATGACGTTGCTCCATCTTGATGTGTGACACCAGTGCCGATTTACTGAGGCTGTGTAAAAGCTATCAGTGTTTCAGCCGAGCGTAGTCATTTGTCAGGTGCCAGAATGACAGGAGCTGTTTATCTGATGTTATTCTGATGCTCACAGCGAGATTGCAACACCCTCATTACACCTGGAGACATGTTGCTAACACATTGCAGTTTTCCACCACTACGGAACTTTAAAAAGGTTCGGTTGCATGAAGTCATGCTGGCAGACTTTTGATGCAGGGAAACGATGCTAGGTGATTGATTTTGCTAGAGAAAAGGTGGGTGGTTTATCGTTAGTTTTTCTTTGTCTATTAATATTAACCACTTTTTTGCAGCAAGAATATTAACAATATCAGTATGAATGGAAACTGAGATCAAATATGATAAAAGTAAACAGATAAAATAAGTTTTTGATGGAGGATAGAGAAAGAAGCTCTGTTCCATAACCTACTGTGCCTCCTAGATGGCGCTTCCCACGGACAAAGACAGTGCAGAATATACTGTATGTAACAATAGAGTCCACTGGAGGCTAGGTTTCAGAACCCTAGTGCAGCTTTTATTAACAAAATCCAAAGCAATAAACAAATACTTGATGTGATGTAAACAGACTTAACTCTCACTTAACCAGTGGGTTACAATGTTCAATATCAGACAAAGTCTGAATCTGAAATCTCCCCCTAAACCCTCATTCACTATTCCCTACTTTAGTCCACTAATATAGTTCACACGAAGGAGTGGATGAAAACGAGTGCGTGAAGTCAGACAGCCGTTGAGTGTACTTCAGCTGTACACTCATTATTGCGGTGTAATGTGTGATTGAATGAGTGCACTTAATAACGTCAACTATGGTTTCGGGCACAATAAATGGCTGTCCCCTCCAATAATGCCCTATATGAGGGTATAGGGAGCGATTTCGGAATCAGCCAAAGACACACGGCAAACATGAGGGGAAGGGACACCTGTGAACAATGATTAACTAATGAACCAATGAGAACATGACAACAGAACACAAGACAAGGGAGCAAAAGGCAGGATCACATGAGGGCAAGGACCAGGAAGTGCATGGCTGTGAACATGGATGTGAATATGACAAAAACATGAACATGAAACAACCCAAAACAAGACTTACGAGACTCGTATTACTATGAATGGGAGAAATTGCATTGCACAATATGGCAGAATAGATCATGCCTTATAAATAAAAGTTCATTAAGCATGCGTACGCACAAATTTGTGTATACACAAACATTTTTTTTAAATATAGGAACAACTGAAACCATACGTGCACAAAAAGAACTTAATCTGTCTTTATAATCGTGTTAAGATGTTATATTTCATCCTAACATGACTATAATCACATCATGATGTGATGTCATTATTTTGTTACTTTTCTCTATTGAATGACTTGAATGTTTGAATTGAGTGAAATTTAATTCAACCTTAATGAAATATTTTAATGAAGTGTCATTTTGATCAATCCTCGTCTGATATCATGTATTTATTTTTCCACTCCTACTGCTTTCTGAAATTTCCTTCTAAAAAGATTCATGCGATGCTGCCTAGAGCTGGGCTAAAGCAAGGTATCTTAGCAGACAGCACAATTAAATCGCCTACCTTTTGGATTAGATTTCACGTCAGGAGCGCCTTAAAATGCTGCCGATTAAGGTTTTGGTGCAGAACTTGAGCAAATGAGTTAGAAAGACAAAGCCGCTGAAGGGAAGAGAGTAGGAGGGTAACATCAATCTCGGGTGATTTAGCAACAAAATGACAAATGGATTGACAGACTGCAGAACTCATTCTAAGGTTAGGTTAGCATGCAAACAGGTTACGATTGATGTGATAGCCCGTCGCTTCATCTTCTGTTCAACCAGGTTCTCTGACATACACTCCCACACACATATCCATGTCCTGTCAACACCCCTCCTCAACCCTCAGCCCACACACACTCCATATTTTTCCTCTCTCTCTTTGGCTGATTTGTGCCAGCATTCTTCTAGCTGACAAACTCCTGGACCATCTATATCTGGACTGTCTGTCACAGGAACACACAAGCAGGGCCAGAGCAGCTCACGTCCTTCAGAGGCGGGCGTCCAGGGGCCCACATCCACTGGCCTCATTTATGTTCATCTGCGGTGACGTTAAGTGGAATTTTCCCTTCCAATTTGTTTGATAGCTACTGCTACTCTTGACGGACAGGGCTATTTATCATTATATCAAATGTGCAATACCTTTCCTCTCAATGCTGGGCTAATATGTGCTCACACACAGTAGCCTTGTAGATATGTCATAAACACTGCTCATTTAGAATCCGGTACGTTTCCGGTACGGTATGGAAGCAAAGTAAGGTTATACTGTATGTTCATTGTATGAAAAGCTGCCCATAATCTTTCTTGATCTCTTAAAGGGGCTAAATGTAGATTTAAGAAACCCTTGTTATTAGCGACACTGGTGGCTGTTAAATGAACTGCAGCCAGTAACTTATTGCTCACGCTTGCGAACGTGACGCACAAGAGACATAAACGCGATTCAATGCCCCGATAAACTTATGGCAAAGTTATTTTTCATTCTCAGCTTAGAAGTAAAAAGTTAAGAAAGCATCTGATCATAGGAATGTAGATAACTTCGCTTTACCGTCAAACAAAGAACGGAAAAGAACTTTGCCTTGAGTATATCGGGCCTTTAGGATTTCATTGACAACCTAGGAATTCGGGAAGGTCTCGTTTTTAAAGTTTTGTTCCAAGATGTTCACACATTGGCAATGCAAAAAGAGATTAATGCATGAAAATTATATGCATATAGAATAAAAAAGTTGTTTTGTTCAGTAAATGCATTGCCTATTCCATTTAAGCTGTCACCATGGAAAGCATCACTTTTAGTTTTTTATGAAAATAGAGCTGCTAGTACCACATTTTCTTGTGCATTTAAATAGAGTAATTAATAGACATTTAAATGTTTTAATAGTCATTAAAATGTTCGTAAGTGTGGAAACTCTTCAAAAGTAGGTATTAGAGTTTTTCTGAGTTTTAGCCATGAATTATTTTAATGGCAGTGCTGGAGGCAGTACATTATCAATCTTGGACATCAGAGAAAAATAATTTCTCCCTCGCTTTGAAAGACTCTTCTCTTTCCTCGGTACAGATAGAAGCTTTTAATATAATGAACAGCTGCTGTTTGTTCTTCCTCTCTGCAAAAAACACAAAACAAAAAGGCTGCTTGTCTTCCTGTGTGTCAGGGTTATACTAGTGTATAGTTGCAACCAGCGTTATTTTACTATCATTAAGATTTTGTTAATATTTCGAATTAGCTATTTTTTCAAGTGACATTTAACTATACTAACCCTGGAGTAGACTAAATAATAATAAGGGACTAATGAGATTCCTGGGCCAAAAAAAAAACACAAAACCAGATCCATTCCCTTTCCTCCAGGAAGCTTTCTGCTTAAAGGGTTACTTCAGCGATTAGCATTAAGCTTTGTATCAGTAGAAATCCAGAAGTATATTCAAATTATCGTACTTTCCCCCCTCATATCCCCCTGAGATGAGAGAATATTTCTGGAAAAATTCCTCCGATGACGCAAATATCGTCATTTTGCTTCATCGGAGGAGTTTTTGTCCAGAGGCTAAAGACTACAGCCAGCAGGAGGCGCTATTTCTGCATGTTTTCAACATCACACTCACAGACATGAACTGAAAATGCGCCAGACTGATCATGCGCTGTGAATGCAGCCGCAGCCGCGAATCCCGCGCTTACCTCCTCAGCTCATGTGATGAATGTAATCTAACTCCTGCTGTGTTTGTGCTGTGACGGCCATGACACTCAGGCTCACTCACATTATGTTGGACAGACAAGTTCAGTTTTTAATTGTAGTGTCTCTAACTGAACTGATTTTATGAAAACAACCACGGTGGGCAAGTGATCCAGCCAGTAGCCATGCCTAGAGTAGGGCAGCGAAGTGTATTCTATGAATTGTTGTCTTTCATCCCCATGAGACAAAAATACATTTTCTGTGTTTTCTCAGTCTAGAAGGCACCAAATTAAAAAATTATTTCACATTTCTACTACATTAATGACCCAGTTTAAGTACAGATTCATCTTCCCAGCGCTGAAGTGCCCTTTAATCCAGACAATCTTTATTCAAATGCTTCAGCACATCTCCTTGCTTTATTTACTAAGCATTTTGCACAATTATTTTGACCATAACCACTGCATAAAATTATGAAAAATATACAGATTGCACATATAAAGGAATGGTTTCCTCATATCATTCCAAACCTGTGTGATTTTCTTTCTTATGTGAAACATAACATAATTTTTTTCTCTCTCCATTCAATGGAAGTCAATGGTAACCAACACTGTTGTGTTGAATGTTAAAGGAGGCGTCCAAAGCTATTTCACGCATTCTGACTTATTTACACTGTTAAAGACTGTTACCGAGCTCTGTTCGGGTTACTGAAGCCGTCTGCAGCGCTATCATTTTGTTTTTTTAGACCACAAAATCAACAGTGTCCCCTAAGGAAGTGTGTTTTTGGTTGCGAGGGAAAGATAACCTTGTACAGCTTCCCAAATAACCCAGCGTTAAAGAAACAGTGGATGCAGTTTGTTTGTTCCCAGTTAAACGGTTGTCACCGTTGTTTCCCGGTGAAACTGCATTAAATGTCAGTTTTGTTGGCAATCAGCACGCAAGTGCATATAATGTCAACAACATGAAAAATCATCATAAAAATGTTTCATATAACTATGCACTATAGTCTTCTAAAGGCGTATAGTATAATTACCATGGTCACAATCCATTTGCACTGTATGGAAAAGTGCATCTTGGACAATCTGCTCTTGATAACTTCTTTTTGTGTTGAAAAAATGGAACATTGCTTTAATGGGTTGAAACACAACAGAAGTTTTCAAAACCACTGTCAACTTTTCGACCCAAAGCATCTGCATATACGCTGTAAAGGAGAGATCATGATAACAGGCTCAGGCTCTCTTCATTCACCCTTTTATAAAGCATTAAGGATAGTAATCTCCTCTGTGAGACTGCAGGCGTCCTTACCATTTCAACTGCCCACAGCGCCCGCACACCAGGCATCGGCTCTTAATTGAATTTAATAATGTAAATTGGAGCTGGGGTCAGCATCACTGGAGAAATACACCTGGAATTCTAGTCTTCCAAAGTCCCATACGAGTCCTCTTTAATAGAGTGATTTCTAATGGCAAAGCAGAATGAGACAGAGCATGGCCAAAAAAACAAAACAAAAACCCCAAGAAAATAGGCTCTCTGAGCTTTTCCACCCCCGCAGGGTGAAGGGAAAGAACAAGACAGCATCTTCGCAGACAGCGCACCAAGCAGCACGCTCTTGCTATTAAAAAAAAATCACGTCACGACTACAGAAAGACAGAAAAAATGGAGGTGGATTTGGCCTCTGTTCTCGGGCTTTGGCTAATTTACTGTGAAGTAATGACAGAGGCAGAAATATCTTCAAACGCTGAGCTCACAGCTCTGTTTTGGTGCTTGTTTCACAGTTCTGCTCATTTTATGCATCGGTTCTATCACTGGCATGTGTTTACGTGTTGCTTTGTGGTTATTCATTTACATTTACATTCATTCATTTAGCAGATGCTTTTAAGCTAAGAGGCTATATAGAATACTTTTGCTTCTTTGGTGAATTTTGTACAGCTATGATTTAAAATATCATTTAATCATATTTGTCAAAAGTCCGTTTTTTAGAAGTACAACTTTTTTCCTGACAAACTTTCTCAGTGCTTCTTCTATTTGTTTTATTGTTTTTCTTTCCTAATTGCTTTAATCTGCACTAATATTTTATTTTGCACTCTTGTATTTTAAATTGGGGCTGCTGATTTAATATATTAATTTGAATTTACACTCATTCTTTAGCCGCACACTTTAATCCAAATTCACTTACAAATGGGATCAATACAAGCAGATGAAATGTAATATAAAACAAAAATATTAATTATCTTATATGATATGTCCTTTGACCCTTATACCCAAATACCAATAGCAAGCAGCACACAAAGGAAGTGTTTTGTATTTAAATTGCTGAGAAAATCAAATTTTTGTCAAAGACTACGTCTGGATCGGACTGGATAAAACAATGATGGAAACATAGATAGGGAGTAGATTTAGTCCATCAACACCCCTAAAACTTCACAGCCCTACAGCTCGTCCTGGCATTGACATTTCATTCAGGAAAATTAAGCAGTTTTGATTTATATGCTGTTTAATGTTGATGATTGTTGAATATTTTACATATGCATATGCTTTCGCTTGTTTCTGCTTTTTTCTCACATGTGTTTTGATCTGGAAATTCAGTACTCTTTCAGGAGACGCGTAAGAATGCCCTAATAACACCAATAACACTGAAAACACGGAACATTGGAAAATGTCAGTAGCGGAGAAGTGTTGTCTCATAATGACGGAAAATCCTTTTGTTGGCAGGAAAGAGTTAAAAACAATTAGACAAAGTGATAATATACATTTATTAATCGATTGACAGTCATTAAACTCTTTCGTTTTGCTTTTTCAAGTAGGTACTATAATAATTGGGCTGTGATAACTAAGACATACACTTGCATGCGTTTTTTTCGTATTTGTCATCCTAAAAATCCGTCTGATGTCTATTAATTAATCTGTTGCAAAAAAATAAATAAATAAAAAGCAAAACAATACTAAACAAAATGGAGTCTTCAAGCACTTGGGATGATTTTATTGTCCTCTCTAAGAAAGAGGAAATATTGGGTGCATCCAATCCTGAGATTGCATACAGAGGAACAAGAGTCCACCTCCTTATCAAGGAGCTGCGGGATTATCCCAAGCGATTTAAAGTTTACTTCTGGATGTCAGTGGCTCAGTTTTATGCTTTGGTAGCGATACTGGAGCCACATATTAAAAACTTTGTTTGTCACACAGGGCTTTGTGCTGTGAGACGAAGTGGATCATCTTGTCAGACGCCATTCCGGATTTTGGTGTACGGTGGCTCTGAATTGTCAAAACACTTCTCAAAATGCTTGCTACGGATGCAAAAAAAAAACAAACCAAAAACAATTAGTATAATGGACGAAAGTTTCGGAGGCAGTGTGTAAACGTGATTGACACAATGTGAGGTCATATTTATTTTTTAACATGCGTGACCTTTAGCTTGTAGTATTTTCAGTGAAGATTCCAACACTTTGGCAGTGCAAATACGCAGTTATTTCAATGCATTATTCTGTTCTCAAACTTCAGTGCATTATGATGTGGAATGTGAATGGTTTGATCCACTGTAGTGGACTCTTCAATTAATTGTACATCAGAAGGGTTGCATGTAAGCGATCGCAAACTGCAGACCTACGGATCGGGCAAGGACATCCATGTTTTTTGCATGCAGTGATGTCTGTGAGTTATGCTGGTGGCAGAGTGCATCTCCTAAACATAGAGGGTATGTGTCAGTTCTGACATCACAGCGGGCTGAACAGAAGGATTACACCACATCACTTGACATGGGCAGATGACATATGCCAAAGCCGTCATTCATCTGTGCCCTTTCAGGGCTGATGATGCAGATGAATGAGACGTGAATATGTATACACTGTGCATGAATGTTTGATGGTACTTGGGCACATATTGGTATGTAGAGGTAACGCAAAGGCTTAATCTTACAGACAGGAGAACCTCAGCCACAACCAGTATTGGGGAAAGATACTTTTAAAAGGAATGCAAAACAATAGTGTGTTACTCCCATGCGGCAACCTCCCCCAGTTTCTCTTGAAGCCAATACGGAAGTGTCTTAAACTGCAATTCATCGACTGGCCGCTAGAGACAGGCTCCAGAAGGGAGCAGAATCTCATTGAGCCCCATATTAAAATGCCCAACTTTACAGCAGAAAAAAAATATGTTTACAGCCTGGTATAAATTGTGGTTTTGGTCTGTATAGCTAATTCTGTGAGTTTGACTAACGTGATCTGCCAGAACTGATGCTATACGCTTGATTTTTGCCCTTCGTGACAACTGTGAGGGGGGTGATTTTTTTAATAACTCATTCGTTTACATGATATAAAGCCTTAAAGTTCTGCATAGTTAAGGCTGTGGCCACTTTGAGAGACAGGTGGAGAGCCGTCTGTCTGCTGTCTGTTAGTCATCACGTCACCTCAGCTCCAGCCACGTCCCGCCTCTTTGCCCATTGTCTGTTATCTGGGAGTGACGCGATGACGTGCGGTCAAGATGGCAACAGCCAGCTCGTCCCTACTTTGTTTCAGAACTTCTCATCATAATCCTATGGGCACTACTTCACAGACACTATGTCCATATTTTTTTACAGTCCATGGTTACTCCCTAAAAAGTAACTGAGTATGTTACTTAGTTACTTTTTCTGTTACTTTCTCATCTGGCCTGGACTTGCTTGTTTGTGTTTTAATTTTAAAAAGTTATATTTTTGCCAAATGCTAAGACCCTTTCACACCAAAAGTAATCAATCGGTAAGATTTTTTCATATGTATTTTGTTTTTCCAATTCTGCTTTTATTTGATAAAAATATGTCAAAACATTAATTATGAAATTTTCATTTTTAATATATTTTAGTGTTGTCACATGATGCTCCAGAAATCATTATAATATGCTAATTTGCTGCTCAAGAAACATGTACATGTAACAGTTGTTCTGCTTGCTTGCTAATTTATTTATTTTTATTTATATTATGGGGGTATGTAACAAAATAAAAGTCTTTTCTGTCACTTTTGATCAATTTAATACGTCCTTGCTGAACAAAAGCATGATTCATGATTCCCCCCCCAAAAAAAACTTATGAACGAATGTGTGTTTCTATAGCAGTATACAAAATGTATGCATAAATATAAAAACATTTCAGTATATGATAACATTGGCACAGCTTTATTCTGCATGTTTATAACAAATACACTTCAGACGTTACGTTTCTTATGCAAGTATATTTTCTCTTTGAAGTCTTAAGAAATTACCCTTTTAATTGTGTATGCCCTTAGACAAATAAATGGCTGTTTGTCATTGTGTTCGGTGTTATTTTCAATCTGAAAGGCTGTTCTTGTTTAGCAGGTCAAGTAATTGAGGCTGAGGATTTAAGAGATGAACATGTTTTTGTGTCTGAAGGCACTGCACAGAGTTATAACAGACTCTGTTTTAAGTGCCTGCTTTTTGATGTGTGTACTTTATCTCTCCGGGGTTCGCATCTCTGCTGGAAGAGAAGCACGTATAGGGATATGTTGTGTGGGTGAACATGAGGTAATTATTCCTGCAAGGAATTGTTATGTTTTGTGTTTATGTGCAAAAGCAAAAGAGTGGGTCATTTATTGTGCATTTTGAAGTCTGTATGTTCATTTCCACATAGTTCTTCATCTCTGACTAGTTCAGTGTATCTTTGGGTAAATATATAGATGGATAGCAAGAAAACCCTTTGCAGAACCTTCAGGATTCAGGTGTGAAACAGCAGCAACATCAAACGTAGAATGCACAAAAAATCTGTTACAATAAACGCGGCAAAACAATACAACAAAACATAACCTAGATATATGAATGCTTTAGGCACTAACCTTACTAAATTCAAGAGTGAGTGAAAAATGGATAATATTTCTTGAGGGTGGGCTTGGCAGGAGGATGAGGAGGAGGAGGCGGTGGCATTGTAATGTTTGATGGCAACAGGCAGAGAAGATTCCCTCTAGCACTTTTTAAAACAGTATGGAGGAATAAGCCAGTGACTAAGAATCATGCTGAGGGTGTGCAGAATATATCCTAGATCCCTAGTGAGTCCAAACTGGATTTCCTAAAGGGATACTTCACCCAGCTGTAGTATTCTGTCAACATGTACTAACATGGCATGACTGACTGACTTCTGTGGACAACACAAGAAGATTTATAATATATAAAAATATGCAAGTCAATAGGTACAGTGTTTTGGACAATGGGTTCCACTGACTTTTATTATATGGACAAGAACAGTTAAACCATTCATTAGAATATCTTCTTTTGTGTAAATGACGTGTAAATGAGCTATCCATTTAAATGGTTTGTTGAGGTATTTTTTTATCGATTTTAAGCGCTTTTTATCACTCTTAAAGAGATAGTTCACCCAAAAATAACAATTCTGTCATCATTTACTCGCTTTCAAGTTGTTCCAAACCTGTGTGCATTTCTTCTTCTGCTAAACACAAAAGAAGATATACTATACTTAGACATATTATTGGCAGATATAGAGTGACAATTTATATGCATCTTATGTGTAGCCTGATGTACTTCTATAAAGATGATTAACATTAAATTATGTTTTTCTCTATTTTTTGGCCATATAAATATCAGCAACTGCAAATATCAGGGATTCTGAATAAAGTAGATGTTTTATTCTTCCTCAAGTACCATATTCTCCTATATCATGCTACATGAGCTATAAAAGCCTGATGTATCAAATACGACAACAAAAAACACAAACGCAAAAATAATAATAAAAAAACTATTTCTGACTATTATATACATATTATACACATATATATTACATGTCAAGCTTTACATGGTTAAATTCAACTCATAAAAGCAAAATGATTTGGTAAGCACATTCATATTTTTGTACTTATATGGCTGCAGAACAATGCAGAGAGAGAGGGAGAGAGACTGAAAGTGTATCATCTGCCCAAATGCTCTGTCTTCAGGCAGGAAGAAAGGACGTGACCGGAATATTCTGAAGGTACCATGTGCCACCTGCTCTAGGAAGGGGGTGGCTTTAAGAGAGAGTGAAGCTCTGGCCCAGATCCAAGGATAGATTGGCTGTGTTGGGAGGCCAATCGCTCCCCTGCATTTCCAGCAAAGATTAGTGTGCTGGGTGCTATGCCACAGCAACGGCACTCTTGCTGACGAGGGTCAGAAAGCATGATAGTCATATAGCAATGTCCAATTGAGGAAAGACAATGGCGCAGTTGTGTTCAGTTCTACTCAAAAAGCAATGCGGCAATAATGCTCCTCAACACACCTAGTTTTCACCCCAGCACGCCCATTTAGCTTTGCTTCATTTAGTATTCGCAGATTTGTGAATATGCAAATTAGCCCCGTCTCCACCCAATCACGCCAGCTCAGACATCAGCTTGGTCGACTTTATTCAAGTTACTGTGGTAAACACTGCACAAAGGTATCTCTCTTTACAACATCAGACACATAGTGATAATTAATATGATTAGCCTTTTGCTTGACTATGTTATCAAACAGCTAATAATGTTAATGTTACATAAACCATGTTCCTGTTCAGCATCTCAGAGTCAGACAGCGGCCTTCTAAAAATCAGCATCCTTAGAAATGCTTTGAACATCTTAGAACATCAGTGGAGAAATGCATATAATTCATCATAACATCATATCATATGCATAATTCACCCATTACATTGCTAAATGTACATGATTTTTCAACAGAAAAATATACCGGTATGGCTTCTCTTGAGACTCCCTTCATAGCATAATAATGATATGCTAAAGCCCGCCGGCACATTGACCAGCGATTTCAAACTGCTTTTTGGTTCACTGCAGTTTTAAGGAGAAAATACTCAGCTATGGTGTTGACTTATGAATTTGCACATGGTTTGTCTGAAAGCATATACAAAATAATAAAAAAATATAAAAAACTAGATTTTCACCACAGGGGTGTCTTTAAATCCTTAAGTGTCCATTAATTTGCTTCACAATGCTGTAATGACTGGAATATAGTGTCTGAAAGAGCACTGTAATGGTGCTTGCCTGTTCTAAATGAAGCACACATGTCGATTCATTGTGCTTACATTCAAAAATAAATAAAAATAAAATAAAAACATATATAAAACAGACTTCAACATGTTCTTTTGTGTTCCACTGCAGAAGGTAAAGTTTGGAACAACTTTATTAAAATATTTACATTTTTGGGTCAGTGGTCCTTTAGAATGAAAGCATATTAGTATTTCTTATTTCTTTGTATTTTGTTAAATTATTAAACAAAGGAATACTACTTAAGATAATGTTTATTTAGTAAATAAATCAATAGCATAAGTGTCTTCTTGATATATGTAATTAAGTATTTAACAACAAAATTTGTTCTTTGTTCTAAATTGTGCAGGGTAAATGACCCATCACTTCCCCATGGGAGCATCGATAGTTTCTAAATAAAGGAACCGCTGCACTTTAATTGATGCTCTTCAATCTGACAGGATGTGGATGTTTCAAGGATATAATTATGATTCAGGCTCTAGAGACTTCGACAAAAACAAGACCGAAAAATAGATTCAAAGTTTTTTTCTATCAGCTAATGTAAGTCAAAAAGACATCATGACACTACAAACACTCCCAAAGATGAGTAACAAAAGGAAGGAAAGACACTGCAGGAGGCAGAAGAACTCATAGAGAAGCCATATGGATGAGCGGAGCGAGGGTTAATTTGGTGAGCTGAAGAACAGAGTGCTAGGAAATTAAATCTTTTCATCTCCTCTGGAGAAAACGCATGGAGTTGCAGAGAGGACGTTGGAGACAGTATGTAACAGCGCATGTTATTCCTCCGCCTGAGGGCTATTGTGTGTGTGTGTGAGAGAGAGAGCCATAAAAGTTTGTGAGGTGCGTTGAAATAAGAAAGCGTTGCACTTTCTCCTTCGGACAGACAGGACGGTATCCAGTTTAATTCCCTCAGGAAATAAAGCAATGTAAGGATTTATCGGCATTTCAGCAATTATAAGAGCACTGTCACACTCCAGCGGTTACTCAGACAGGGATTTGTGGGCTTGGCACGGAAGAGAAGCTGTTTTTCTTTCTGTTTTCCTGAAACCTGCCTCGGGGATCAAAGACCTCCTGTATAGCTTTTCAATTTGAACATTTTATGTGGTAGTAAAGAATTCATGGACGATGTTGGCCGAGGTAGTTGTCGATGTGCTGGGCTCATAAATGTGGAATATCTGAAGATCCTTCGCTCGCAGGAACAGTTTCTGTCACGCATAAGTTTCTGTCACCCATACGTGTACGCACTCATGTTCTACACGCTTGCATGCAACATTCATGGAATCATGGTTTGATACACCTTGAGTGATTCGTTGGCTGTCCTGGTTCTGTGGGCTGTGGATTCAATTAACCCCTTTGCTATTGATGAATGGGACTCTTACTGATGGCCAGCTATCCTCACTAAAGAGACCTGTACTTGGCCTTCCACATGCAGCTCCTGTGAGAAGGGCCTGTCTCATGTGTCACCCATTCATCTTGTAATTGGTGTGTAGTTTTGTCAAACAACCATTAACGGCCCACCTCATCCCTTCCAATTACCCCTAAAGCACCCTGGAAGCTCCCACAGCAAACATCATTACTAGATGAGAGCTGCAAGAGCATCTGTCAGTCCAGAACATCAACAGAAAATAACACTGCCAGAAAGTGAGTAGGGACGGTCCACCAAGGTAGGCTAGTTGGTTGATGGAGGACCAGTTGATTTGTAAGGTGAGGTTAATCGATCTGTCATTCATTCGTCCTTCATTCATTTGTTCTAAATACCTATATACCGGTCTGACATCTACATATCTGTCTTTCTGTCTGTCATCTACAGTATATCTGTCTGTCATCTACACAGGCCCGGTGTCTACAATTATTTGTTATTTAGGGTTAGTTTACCCAAAAATGAAAATTAGACCATGATTTACTTCAGCCATCCTAGGTGTATATGACATTATTCTTTCAGACAAATAAAATCAGTTATATAACAAATAAAAAATGTCCTGGCTCTTCCAAGCTTTATAATGGGAGTGACTGTTGGGTCATTTTTAAAGTCCATAAAACTATCCATCATATAACTGCTCCACACGGCTCTGGGGAGTTTTTAATTAACTAGCTTCCGGCGGTCAGCGGTACACAAGTCAACTTTTGCGGCAAAACAATAACCCCTGAAGCGATGTAATAGGAGCATATCAAGCTTTGACGCCTCTCACGGATAGTGCTGGGCAACAAACTCTTCTCTTATATCGACATTTCTCTTTAAATATTCTCGTTTTAACATTATTGTGGCTTGTTTCAACCGAACCAGGAAAGACCTCAATTGGATAGACCTACAACCAATCAGAGCAACGGAGTAAATGACGTGTGTTGAGCAACGCATAGTAGTGGGAAGTTCGGATAGTCTTACGGACTCGGATCTTTGAATCTCATTCAAAATTAACAAATCTTTTTTCAAGTCATTTCGTTCATTTTAGCAGAATATAATTCAAATGTCACATTTTAAATTCCCCAACACATCTAGTACTTATGCAAACGTTGGGTCGTATAGGCTGAGTGCAGAAGATCCTGTACAGAACCGATGGCCTGTAGGCGCATGCATGGTCAACACAAAATCAACAAGTCGCTTTCTGAGACAACTCGTTGTTTCCGAGTCATATTTAAGATTAGTTCAAAAAGAACGATGAAGAAGATGAGTGTAAACAATCTTTGCCGATGTAAAAATAATTTAAGGATACACAGAGAACTTACCAACACCATTTTTCGAGAGAAATAGTAAAGTTGAATGCATATACGAAGTTCTCAGTTTAGGATTAGACAAAATTCAACCCAGGCGCTTTTTGGTGAGCACCTGGGTTGATTAGGTTGCGTTATCTGTCAATCATTCCGTTCGGGCATAGTTACTCCACAACTGAACAAGTCTAGACCGAACTGCCCAACCTTAAATGTTGTGGGTGGGGCTAAGTTCGGCTGGCATCCAGGCTATGACCGGTGTTGTTTTGCTCTATCCTCTGCTCTTCTGCGTTTGTCAATATGCAAGCGTCAAGGGTAAGGGCAAGGGTTAGGACATTTTTAATATAACTCAGATTTTATTTGTCTGAAATTAGAAATTGAATAATTTGACGAGTGCAAACACATACACACTGGATCTTTTGCCAACAATTTTTTGCTAATAATATGCTACTATTACAAAGAAAACAGATCCTAGACCAGCAATTATGGACAGCTTTTCCCTCTAAAAGCAATCAGTAGCAGAAGCAGCAGCAGGCAGTGGTTTGAGTAAGAAAATTACATGCTCTTATCAAGTCCGTCTCCCTCTGTGCGGAGGGGGCACAGGGATGTCCATGGGGGGGGGGCAAGCCTACACTATCTGTCTGTCTGTCTGTCTCTCTGTCTGTCTGTTATCTAAAGTGTCTTTCTGTCTGTCACGACATCTATAGTGTCTGTCTGTCTGTCATCTGCAGTGCCTCTCTGTCATCTACAGTGTCTGTCTGTCATCTACAGTGTCTGTCAGTCATCTACAGTATCTGTCTGTCTATCTGTCTTTCTGTCTGTCTGTCATCTACAGTGTGTTTGCCTGTCATCTATAGTGTCTGTATGTCATCTACAGTATATGTCTGTCTATCTGTCTTTCTGTCTGTCTGTCATCTACAGTGTGTGTTTGCCTGTCATCTATAGTGTCTGTATGTCGTCTACAGTGTCTCTCTGTCTATGTCTTTCATCTACAGTGTCTCTCTGTCATATACCATGTCTATCTATCATCTACAGTATTTGTCTGTCTGTCTGTCTGCCATCTACAGTATGTCATCTACAGTGTCTGTCTGTCTGTCTGCCATCTACAGTATCTGTCTGTCTGTCTATCTGAATTTCTGTCTGTCATCTACAGTATATGTCTGTCTGTCATCTACAGTGTCTCTTTTTCTATCTGTCTGTCATCTACAGTATATGTCTGTCTGTCTCTCTGTCTGTCATTGACAGTGTCTCTTTTTCTGTCTGTCTGTCTGTCTGTCATCTACAGTGTCTCTATGTCTGTGTCTGTCATCTACCGTGTCTATCTATCATCTAAAGTATTTGTCTGTCTGTCTGCCATGTACAGTATCTGTCTATCATCTAAAGTATCTGTCTGTATGTTTGTCATCTACAGTGTCTCTATCTGACATCCAAAGTATCTGTTTGCCTGTCTGTTATTATTTACAGTAGCTGTATGTCTGTCTGTCATCTACAGTATCTGTCTGTCTGTCATCTACATTATCTGTCTGTCATCTAGAGTATCTGTCTGTCTGTCATCTACATTATCTGAATGTCTGTCTGTATGTCTGTTTGTCTTTCATCTACATTATCTGCATTTCTGTCTGTCTGTCATACAGTGTCTGTCTATCATCTACAGTGTCATAAAAGGACAAAATACTAAAATGATTAAAAAAAGATTTTTGTCCCATTACAAAAGTGTAAACAACTTAAAATATTCAGAGTAAGAAATCATTAGAAACTGTAAAGTATATTGTTATTTGTGTACACTAAAAACAAAACTTTGTGATCGATAAAATAAAGAATACAAACAGGATGCCGTCCCTGTTTCCTTTCCATGAAGTTTATGGAGCGTGTCACAAAAATTATTCGTAACTCAGTGTATAGGCTACTAGCAAGCTCTTGTATGTAATCTGAACTCTTGTTTTGGGTTGGTGCATAGATCACCCCTTCTTCTGCTCTTTTTCCTGTTGTGGCAGTTAGCAAACAGCATTGCATTATCGCATACGCCCACGCCCCCTTCTGGATTGGAGTGTGGATCTCCTGTGACTGACTGTATTCATCGTCTGATTGTATCCACCGAACCATGACCATGACGGTTCGGGACAAATACATGTACCGTTACACCCCTATTTGTTAGAGTTCGAAAATGTGTCATTTTGTTCACCTTTAGTAGCAAGCTTGATGGGTCGGTGCACATTATGGTATGTTTAGTGAAGAGAGGAGAAAGTGAGAAGGGTGAACTGCCTGAAGGCCTCATTGATTGGACAGGTCTGCCTCGTCAGCATGTCTCCTGTGATGAGCTCTGTGAATAACCCTGTGCATGACAGGCTGCGGTGCTGCAGAGACATGATGGACTGACCGGATTCCAGACCCCAGAAACCAGGGGGAGACACAGATGAAGTGTCATAATGGTACCTCATAAGTAAACCCACACATAGATACACAGGAACGAAGTGAGATAGATTTGTTTGGCCCAGAGGCACAGAAGTAGCTTGTAATATTACTGATAGTGACCGTATTAAAGCACCTGTCAAATTAATCATCTTCCTATTTAGCAACTATAGGATTAATCTTTCAAAGCATATGGGTTGTTCATTAACCTGCAGTATCTTTTAACAACAGAATGTATAACGATTGTCAATGTAATTAAATGATTTTAGTATGCTAAATGGCTTTAGGTTGAGCAGTTTTTATTATAGAAAGATAAGCTAACAAGAAATGTTCAGTGTTGTTTAATAGCCCTGTTTCTTCCTACAATGCAGTTGGGTTGGCCTCTTATGCTAATCGAGGCTGCATTTATTTGACCAAAACTATTATATAAAAAAGTAATGTTATGAAATATTATTACAATTTAAAATAACTGTTTTGAATACATTTTAAATTGCAATTTATTCCTGTGATTGCTGAATTTTCAGCATCATTACTCTAGTCTTCAGTGTCACTTGATCCTTCAGAAATCATTCTAATATGCTGATTTGGTGCTCAAGAAACATTTCTCATGTATCTTAATGTGTTCATTCAGCCTCATGCTGCTCCAAACTTTTACTTTTTTATTTTTGTCTTAGAACAAAAATGAACAAATGATACTGCTGTTTTCCACACAATACTACTCATTCATGAAGTAGATAAAGTTTCATTAAGAGTAATTTGCACCTAAAATGGACCTTTACAAAAATTCTCATCCGGATTCACAAACACTTCATATACCATGAATCCGGTAGTTAAACGTATATATTAATGAATTCCAAACATTAGTAAATAGGGCGCGCCTGCACACTCATAATTCATAACTCTTAATTAGCATAATCATCGCCCATGTGTTACAGCTATATGCAATTACGTGTCCAGGGACGCTGTGGAATCTTCTAGACTCCCTTCTCAGATTTGGCTCCAGTATATTCAACGCCATCTCACAACCAATTCATATGTATTTGTACAAGATGGATAATTTGTATGAATTGTACAATTTACAGATCCTTCTCAAAAAATGTGCATATTGTGATAAAAGTTCATTATTTTCCATAAAGTAATGATAAAAATTAAACTTTCATATATTTTAGATTCATTGCACACCAACTGAAATATTTCAGGTCTTTTATTGTTTTAATACTGATGATTTTGATCTAAAATATTAGCATATTTCATCCGACCAATGAAAGAAAAGAGTTTTTAATACAAAAAAAGTCAACCTTCAAATAATTATGTTCAGTTATGCACTCAATACTTGGTCGGGAATCCTTTTGCAGAAATGACTGCTTCAATGCGGCGTGGCATTGAGGCAATCAGCCTGTGGCACTGCTGAGGTGTTATGGAGGCCCAGGATGCTTCGATAGCGGCCTTAAGCTCATCCAGAGTGTTGGGTCTTGCGTCTCTCAACTTTCTCTTCACAATATCCCACAGATTCTCTATGGGGTTCAGGTCAGGAGAGTTGGCAGGCCAATTGAGCACAGTAATACCATGGTCAGTAAACCATTTACCAGTGGTTTTGGCACTGTGAGCAGGTGCCAGGTCGTGCTGAAAAACGAAATCTTCATCTCCATAAAGCTTTTCAGCAGATGGAAGCATGAAGTGCTCCAAAATCTCCTGATAGCTAGCTGCATTGACCCTGCCCTTGATAAAACACAGTGGACCAACACCAGTAGCTGACATGGCACCCCAGACCATCACTGACTGTGGGTACTTGACACTGGACTTCAGGCATTTTGGCATTTCCTTCTCCCCAGTTTTCCTCCAGACTCTGGCACCTTGATTTACGAATGACATGCACAATTTGAGCGACAGTCCAGTGCTGCTTCACTGCAGCCCACGTCAGGCGCTTCTGCCGCTGTTTCTGGTTCAAAAGTGGCTTGACCTGGGAATGCACCTGTAGCCCATTTCCTGCACACGCCTGTGCACGGTGGCTCTGGATGTTTCTACTCCAGACTCAGTCCACTGCTTCCGCAGGTCCCCCAAGGTCTGGAATCGGTCCTTCTCCACGGGGTCTGGTCACCTCTTCTCGTTGTGCAGCGTTTTTTGCCACACTTTTTCCTTCCCACAGACTTCCCACTGAGGTGCCTTGATACAGCACTCTGGGAACAGCCTAATCGTTCAGAAATGTCTTTCTGTGTCTTACCCTCTCGCTTGAGGGTGTCAATGATGGCCTTCTGGACAGCAGTCAGGTCGGCAGTCTTACCCATGATTGTGGTTTTGAGTAATGAACCAGGCTGGGAGTTTTTAAAAGCCTCAGGAATCTTTTGCAGGTGTTTAGAGTTAATTAGTTGATTCAGATGATTAGGTTAATAGCTCGTTCAGAGAACCTTTTCATGATATGCTAATTTTTTGAGATAGGGGTAGGGTTTTCATGAGCTGTATGCCAAAATCATCAGTATTAAAACAAAAAAAAGACCTGAAATATTTAAGTTGGTGTTCAATGAATCTAAAATATATGAAAGTTTAATTTTTATCATTACATTATGGAAAATGATGAACTTTTATCAAAATATGCTAATTTTTTTAGAAGGAACTGTATCTACTATAGTGATGGGTAGGTTTAGGTGTGGGGTTAGGGTTAGGTAATTCGTGTGAAATCATACAGATTGACCAACTCATCAAATACGAATTTGTACGAGTGAGGTTGTTCAGCTTCAAATGAATTAGCCACCTCGTACAATATGTACAAATTGCTGTGAGATTGGGTTGGTATATTGAATAAATAGAAAGACCAATTGGCCATATGCCTAGCAATAAATATTCAATTATTGTGTGTCCACCAAAGCATTTTAGCCAGCTAAAAATGCCTGGTGCTCTTCTGAAAACTGGTGGCGCTTGAAAGCACTTTGTAAACACAGCCTGAGATACTTTGGTTGCTATGATACAGAATATCCATGGCAGTAATGTGTTATTAGTATCTAATTTTGAAGAATATTAATGAATATAAAAATGCAGTAGCCAGCAATACTAACTTTTTTCATTGTTGTTTGGTCGTTGTACAAGTAGGATCGTGGTTGATGCCTCCTCCACTGTGATTGGATGGCTGGATAAAAAGTGACAGTGATGGGTGCTGCCTATTACCAAAAGTTGAATTGAAAAAAAAAGAAAAGACATATGACTCATGGTGTATACAATTGCAATGTCATTAGTTTGCCTAAATTAGAACACAGAGGGCTCAATATTTGAACTATATGCTATACAAGTAGTACTATTGTATGCTGTATTCTAAGTCTTATGATAGATTTGAAGCCATATCAAAATGTTTGTGTCAGGAAAAACACATTTAATTTATTTATTGATAATCTTTTTCTCTGTTACAGAGGGATTGATACTACAAATCACTGGTTAGAATGTCCTGTAACCAATCGCAACATGCTAAATTTGAATAACAAATTAGATCTATGTTTGAGAGCTATGTACGGTTGAGGGGAACTTAAACTTCTGCCTGTTTTAATGACTTATGACCTCAGAAGACTATCAATGAAAGAGATGGACAGAGGCCATGCTGCATTAATATTCTGCCTAACATTATTTTGTGTTCTACTGAGATGATAATGCGA
Source organism: Gobiocypris rarus (assembly GCA_023029165.1). NCBI lineage: Eukaryota > Metazoa > Chordata > Actinopteri > Cypriniformes > Gobionidae > Gobiocypris > Gobiocypris rarus. Next base: position 8,353,749 of record CM040919.1, read on the forward strand.
GTTGGAATGACATGAGAGTGGGTAAATGATTTTGGCTGAAATATGAAAAAAAAGGAATATGTTAATGAACATTTTAGTTGGCTCTCTTTAGTCAGTAGCTGCAACACGGGACTGAGTAAAGCTCTTATCTTCTCTTTCCAACTGTGAGGAGGAGTTTTAACCCAGCATGGCCTCCCCTGTCCTTCCCACTAATCCTAACTCATCTCACAGGCTCACTAGAACACTCCACCCCATGCACATCCACACTCCACTCCCTCTCTTTGCATGGCTCATTAGCCCACGACATCTCCACTAACGACAACTGGAGCTCGCAACTGTCATGGGAGCCTGATGTCCAGCCAGACACGGTAGGCTTGTGTGGATGATGCTCGGTCCATCTCGTACATGCTGTGCGGGTGAGATCTGTTGGTAATGAGGAGCGCCGGGCCTCGTTTAGTTGGGCTGTGCTAGCACCCATTGAGACCCAAGCCAAAGGCCCAGAGCCAGAGCCTGCAGCTCTCAGCCAGGTCTCTAGGACCCAGCCGGCTCCAACCTACTGGCAGCATCCAGAATACTGAGCAGGGAATCAGCATCATCTCAGCAGAGCCCTATGCTCAACAGCTAGTGTTTGACGTCTCAGTACCGCAGTCTACATGTCCCTATGCTGCAAAAGATCAGTGGCAGTGCAAGCCGGCTTCTGGAAAAAGACCAGAGTCATATGTGGATACACAATGATTTGGCTACATTTTGTTTTGACACTGTAATAAATTCCAATGCACAGCAGTGCTGTGTTATCAGTGAGCCGAGACCAAATCTGCAGACTTTTCATATTTTTTTCTTTAAAATGAGATGAATGAGGAGAAATCCTGCACAACTATTTGCTGAACTAAAGTTTTATAAGCTTCAGTGTAATTGCTAAATGTTAAAATTATTATCATTATGATTAATAATAACAATCATAACACTTAAAATTGATTGTCTTAATGCAACATAGTTGGAAGTATTGATTTTTCGAGATTGACTCGCTCATCTTTAGGGGAGATTCTTTGTTTTGTCAGGATGATAATATTACCAAGATAAATTACCAATGACGGGAAATATATACGTAGCACATTACAGGCCCACATTTTGATGTAGGCACGAATATTTTTTTATACTTTTAAAAGAAATCTCTTATGCTCAAGTGTGCGTTATTTAATCAAAAATACAATAAATATGTAACAATATTAACAATTTAAAGAATCTGCTGTATTTTTTCAAATTTAATTTATTCTTGTAATGGCAAAGCTGTGTTTCCAGCATCATTATTGCATACATCATTTTTATAAATGCTGTACCGAGTCTTTCCGAATAAAACCGAGCGGCTTGAGGCGTATCGTGTGGGTAGGGCTAAAGAGTCACGTTCATGTTGTTTACTTGATGTGCACTTACGCGCCGATAGCCAAGCATTAGACTTATTTTTTTAAACTTTGGCCATGTTTAGCATTATACCCCGCTAAAATATTTTTGTGGAAAACATTATACACCCCCCTGTCCCCAGTGAAGATTTAAAAGTTTAAAAGAAAATAAAAAAATTAGTAACATTTATTAATGTTAATGCTCTTTACGCGTTGCTTAAAAATGAGATGCGTTGTATACCTCGTTCTTTAGACACTTGTACTGATTTGATAAGGATATCAGAAACGAGTTGGGCGTGCAAATAAAATAAAAATGTTTTGTAAGAATGGAATGGCAGTTGAGACAGACATTTTTAGTATCACCTCTGGTGCAATGTAGTCCTGTTAAATAAACCTGCTTCTGAGCTGTTGCTATGACAACAACCGGATAATGCAACACTCCAGCATTGTCAAATCATTAACAACTAAATCCAAATAACTCTATAATCCTTGTTCATACAACAAGCTCCTGGCCTGTAGAGGCCTGTGATTGTTTTAGTTACTCATTTGATTCAGATGATTTATCATAGCGACTGTGACAACTTTAGCAAACACACATCATCCACACATCAGTTGAAATCTGTTTAACCCTAGATGATTCGGTATGTACCTTGGGTTTGGGGTCTTGGTTCAATAGGAGTTTGCAGGGCCGAATTCAGGTGTTCCGATCACTTCCATGGCCACAGGTGTATAAAATCAAGCACCTAGGCATGCAGATGCTCCTACAAACATTTGTGAATGAATGGGTCGCTTTCTCGAGAGCTCAGTGAATTTAATTGTGGTACTGTGATAGGTTGCCACCTGTGCAATTCAAAAAGTCCATTCATGAAATGTCCTCACTGCCAAATATTTGACGGTCAACTGTTAGTGGTATTATAACAAAGTGGAAGCAATTAGGAACAGCAAATCAGCCACAAAGTGGTAGACCACGTAAAATCACAGAGCGGGGTCAGCGCATGCTGAGGCGCACAGTGCGCAGAAGTGGACAACTTTCTGCAGTGTCAATAGCTATATACAGACCTCCAAACTTCATGTGGCCTTCAGATTAGCTCAAGAACAGTGCATGGGGAGCTTCATGGAATGGGTTTCCATGGCCGAGCAGCTACACACAAGCCTTACATCATCAAGTGTAATGCAACGCGTCGGATGCAGTGGTGTAAAGCACGCCACCACTGACTCTAGAGCAGTGGAGACATGTTCTCATCACTCAAGCATTACACAAGAATGGTGACAGGAAAAACATTATTTTTAATGGCGGAAGTGATAGTCAATATCTCATGTTGTTTCAAACCTGACTTTCTTCTACAGACACAACTTTGTAACGACATGAGTAAATAATGACAGAATGCATTTACTCACCATTATGTCATTCCAAACCAGTGTGACTTTATTTCATCTGTGAATGCAGCTTTGGAACATGATGAAAGTGGGTAAATGATTTTAATAAAACATTTTTGAACGAATTATCCCTTAAAGAGAGCAGGTTTTACTTTCTGAAAGTCATACTTAAAGCATTACTTTAACAAGAGAAATCATGCATTCACCTTCATTTAAACCTTGCATTTGTGAAACACAAAAATAAATATTTTGATGAACCTGCTTGTTGTTCTTTTCCATGCAATTACAATGAATGGAGACCAGAGCTTTCAAACTTCAAAATAGACACAAAAGAACCCTAATTTGTTATTCTATTATTCTGTTTAAATTATTCCACGGAAGATTTGGAGCAGCATGAGTGTGAGTAAATGACAACAGAACAGTAACTTTAAGAGGTTTTAAAGGACCACTGAAGTGCCTTAAAAACCTGCAGCATTATTTAATGTGTTGACGTCATTTCCACTGAAACAGGAAGACAGGGCGGGGCATATCGAAAAGCTCCTCCCCTTTAAAACAAATTGCCAATGGTGTTTAGTTTATATCACAGCTCAGCCAGGGTCTATTTATAATGTACGGGGCAGGATGCTTTCGATTTTAGAGAGAATTTGATTGGACAAAAACTCTGAGAAGCTGAAGTGCAGAATGATGTCATCAAAATCATCGATCCATACTGGCGGAAGTGAGAGACTACGTTTTGAATGCTTATATCTTCTAAATGGAAATTTTGTCATTGTTTTGGAGCACACTATCTTATAGATAACAGTATGGCTAACATATTAATACTAAAATTAACCAATTTTAATTGGGACTTTAAGAAGATTTTCTAACCAACACTCATAGTATGAAACAGAAAATATACTTCCCTTGTCTGTGTTGTGCTCTGGTTTGTGAACACTACGTGTAAATCGTGTAAAGACATTTTTTGTCATCATCACTGATAGCATGATGAGTATTTGATGATATGCAGTCAGTTTTTTTGTGTTCACATGGACAACAGTACATATCAAAGTAATTTGAGCGTACAAAAACAAAAGGTCTAGTTGATGAGCACGCACCAATCACATCCAATAGAGTACACTTTGAAGGGTTTGCACATTCAATTGCACACTAGATGGAGCGTTAAGAAAATTAAGTATTCCTAGGCCATTAGTTTATGTAGAAATTAAAATTCCAGCACTTGTTCACCCACATGTTCCAAACCAAAAAAGCAGATAGTCTGATAAATGTGCTTGTTGCTATTTTCCATGCGATTACAATTAATGAAGAGTGCAATGACAAAAGTGCAACATGATTGGTCAACGTGTAGACTTATTCTTAGTGAATGACCACAGAATTTAAGTTTGTGTGTGAACTATCACCTAATGAACCAGCTTAAAGAGCTGGAAGGCACCGTTTCCAGACACCATTACACTGGGAGAAATGTTGGAGAGACAGTTTTAATCTATCACAACAGTAATGAATATTTGAGTGGTAACCATTCCTCAGCAGTAAAGCTGTGTGGACATGGCAGTGTTTAATGCCTTTAGAGCCTGCTGTCCACAGAGGAAGTGGAATCCACCTGACAAATGGAGCCAGAGCAGACTCTCCTTGTGTATTTCTCACCGGCGATAAGTAGAACCATTTAACTGTATTATGGACGGACTGGCAGCAGTGTCAGGACTGGTTTGGACGTGCCATCCCGTTAGGCCTCGTTCACTAATTTAGAACCTCGTAGACCAAGACCCCATGGGCTGCCTGACTAAATTCACCCAGCTTTTCATTAAAGCCATTAAGTTGCTTTCAACTACCGTGTGATAGGTCCTAAACTAATGGGGACGTTGAGCTGTGGAAAGGTAGAAGTATGAGAGGAGAAATGGAAAGAGTGATGAGATGAAGGAGGTGAAGGCATTAGTGTTGTTCCCGTACAAACAAGTGAGCAGATGAAAAGAATTGGGTGGTACAAAAAGAAAATGGAGAAAAACATTAACACTCCTCATCTGGACAGATACTCTGACTGCTCAAATTTTTCCCACACAATTACAGACATTTGCATAATTAATGGTTCTTTCGAGGGCTGCTTACCCCACTGCATTTAAATTTTTTATCTAGCAGCCAGATAAATAAATAAAAAGCCCAGAGCCTGAAAATATATTAACTTTACTTTCTGTCCATGGACAAGGGATGGACTCGAGTGCTTGTATATTTTGAATGTTTGATCTATCTATCTATCTATCTATCTATCTATCTATCTATCTATCTATCTATCTATCTATCTATCTATCTATCTATCTATCTATCTATCTATCTATCTATCTATCTATCGATTGGTCGATCGTTCGTTCGTTCGTTCGTTCCATCCATCATCCATCCATCCATCCATCCATCCATCCATCCATCCATCCATCCATCCATCTATCTATCTATCTATCTATCTATCTATCTATCTATCTATCTATCTATCTATCTATCTATCTATCTATCTATCTATCTATCTATCTATCTATCTATCTATCTATCTATCTATCTATCTATCTATCTATCTATCTATCTATCTATCTATCTATCTATCTATCTATCTATCTATCCATCTATCCATCCATCCATCCATCCTATCCATCTATCCATCTATCCATCTATCCATCTATCTATCTATCTATCTATCTATCTATCTATCTATCTATCTATCTATTTATCTATCTATCTATCTATCTATCTATCTATCTATCTATCTATCTATCTATCTATCTATCTATCGATTGGTCGATCGTTCGTTCGTTAGTTCGTTAGTTAGTTAGATTAGTTCCATCATACATACATCCGTCATCCATCTATCTATCTATCTATCTATCTATCTATCTATCTATCTATCTATCTATCTATCTATCTATCTATCTATCTATCTATCTATCTATCTATCTATCTATCTATCTATCTATCTATCTATCTATCTATCCTTCTGTCATCCATCCATCCATCCATCGGTCATCTATCATTCTGTCTATCATTCTATCCATCCATCATCTATCATTCGTTCCATCTATCTATCTACAGTATCTATCTATCTATCTATCTATCTATCTATCTATCTATCTATCTATCTATCTATCTATCTATCTATCTATCTATCTATCTATCATCCATCCTATCTATCTATCTATCTATTCTATCTATCTATCTATCTATCTATCTATCCTATCTATCTATCCATCTTTTCATCATATTTACATTTTATGTTATACATTTTGAAAACAGAACTCTTGCACGCTTGTACTTTCACAATCAATTTTATTCTGAGCTTTTCAGAACTAATGGCCATTGGTGTACAGATTTCCTGTAACTTCCCCTGCTTTACATAATGTCCGTGTGGTCAAGGCACAGCCCTTTGATTCTGCACTGTTCTTTTCGCTTTCCAGCTCTGCAGGACGTCCTTAGCTCAGGTGGAGAGTGCAGATGAGTAGATTAGATCCCTTGTCATTGGATCACAGCAAGCCAAATCAATCCTGTGTGCTGGAGGTGTAAAACAGAGAGAATCGCAAAGCTCATCGATCGCCTCTGAAACAAATATGAATCATACATGCAGGAAAGCTCACGCCCCATGCTGAAAAAGCTCTTTAAAAAATTGATCAAATATTTCTTGTCTTGTCTTGTTCCTCACCTTTAACACGATGAATTCTGTTGGAATTCATCGCCGCTCGTTGAAGGGCGAATCAGCTTTGTATGTTGTGTAGCTTTGTGAACAGTGTTGATGTGAAGTGGTGAACTTTTGAATGCAGAAATGAAAGTTTTGGGGGGTGAAACTCAGGTGAGTTTCTTATAAGTCAGCTGTGAGGTGATCTCTATCAGAATGAATTCATTATCTTTTGAATTACACATTTTACAGTTTTTCTGTACTACCAGCTTTACTCTGCCAACAATTGAGACCCATAATGCAACACTGCAGTACCACACATACTCACAAGAACGTAACAAGGGAAAATGCAGTTGAATTACATAAATGACAGCTGTGATTTAAATGGAAAGGTTGAGGTTGACATTTCCTTTCTGACAAGATATGAAAAATTGTATGCATTTTTTGAGTGACAAGCTGCACTGCGGTTGTCTCAAACTGCTCTTTCCGTTCCTGTCATTTACTTTTTTTCCCTTCCAATGTCTAGACAGCAGAAGAAGGCACTTCAACAGCTATTCAGAGCCACCATAAACTGCCTTCAAATTTATAGCCTACGATATGTGGGAAAGGAAGCAAGGACAAGTTAAAAGGAGCCTATTTCCCAGAGAGCCCTGGAAACAAGCTCATCATCTTGGAATCCATTTGACCTTGGTTTGATGTAACCTGCACTAGGTAGCCCATTGAAATTGCAAAGATTGATGCGTTTGTGCCTGCTTATAGCTTTGTGCATCTCTAGCGTCAGGAGGCAAATAACCTGTGAATGTCTGTAATGCATAACATGGCTGTCACGGTCAAGACCAACTCTGTTGATCCATACATACGTTCTCTGTTATATTCGCAGGGTCGAAGTATAACACTAATAATGGTAAAACTGAGAGGAAACGACTGACAGAAAATAGATAGAAAGGATTCTGCTTCTTAGAGAAACGTCTTGAGAGAAGGGTGATACAAGCGACCCCTGCCTTCTTCCGAGGCTAATGTGTTTTTGAAGATTGCTAGGATGAATATCAAATGATAATGCAAGTTTTATGGAGACAGAGACTCAAAGTGGCTGGCTTCTTTTAAACAGATTAAAGAGACAGAAGATGAGGGAGATGAGTGAGCTACTCGTACAGTTGTGCGTCTAGGCAACACGCTCACAGCGGCCTTTACAATTGCCTTTCCTCTTGAAAGGTCCTCATTTATTCATCAGGCTATTCAAGACTGTCTTGTTTGTACAATCCCTTTAATTTTACGACTCTGCCGCATAACCCTTAAAGATAATATCCATCAAACAGATTAACTAGCCTATTCACAGGTACCTCACGCTGCAAAACATTTTATAGAAAATTCAAATACACACAAACAAAAAGTGTGTAAAAATGTTTACTTTTAGGGGTACAACAGCTTGTCGCTGGGGCAGTACCCTTAAAAGGACAAATGTGAACCTTTTTGTGGTATGTCCTTTTAAGGATACTGCCCCAGTGACAAGCTGTTATACCCCTAAAGGTACAATTTTGACAAGTTTTCGTTTATTTCTTTTTTACATTTTAAAGAGAATAATACTTTTATTCAGCATGGATGCTGGTGGTGGAAAAAAAATATATGATATGAGAGGGGACATATAAAATATCAATGCTTTTGCGTTCTCTCGCAAATGTTTTATGCTCTCCCGAGAAACTTTGCATTCACTTGCAAAACCTTTTCATTTCCATAAGGAACTTTGCGTTCGATCGCAAAACCTTTCGAGCTCTTTGCGAGCGAATGCAAAGTTTCTCTGCGGAACGTGAATGTTTTTTTGAAGGGGAGGGAACGCAAAACATTTGCAAGAGAACGCAAAAACAATAATTATGACAAACTCTTTTTCCTCCATTTTCCACTTCCCTTTAGGGGCTCCGTATCATTCAGTTGATTCAAAATTGTATACAACTGTACAAACTGATTTGTTTGTTTTTTTCTGATCATGAGACACTGAAGACTGGAGTAAAATTAGAGATTATAAATACATGGTTTATATTCAAATAGAAAGCAGTTATATTAAATTGTTATAATATTTCAAAGTATTGCAGTTTTACTGTATTTTGATCAAATATACTGTATAACCCTAATTAATCTATTCTATTTAAGTAAGATTGACGTATTATCTTGACTTGACTTGACTTGTTTTGGAGAAATATATTATAATTTACAGTAAACAATAGTATTTTTACAATGTGACTGCAAGGCTGAGAGATCATTGATGATAAACATTTGTTTCCCCTGTTATGTGAATGAATATATAGACATGGAGGAACCAAAAATACAGATTAATGGAGGGATAAGATGGGAGACTTGATAATGATTGATAATGCTTGATAATGATTAACATACTCTTATGTAAATCATTATCAAGCATTTTGTTGATGGAGGGGGTAGTGTGGTAGTAGTTATTTCAGTGGGAGGAAACATAGAAATAAAGAGGGATTAAGGGAGAGAGAGAAAACAAAGACACAAAACAATAGAAGATAAAAATAAACCCAAAGATGAAAATCAACTTATTTTTTTAATTGGAAGAAATAGTTATGCTTTGAAGACTGATCAATGTTCAGTATTTCATCTTTTTTACTCTTTCCCTGCCGCCTGCAAACCCGGAGACTGCATTTTCAGGACCACATTTCTAGGACCCTATGATTTAGTTGCCTAATTGATTCAGTTTAATTTATATATTGTCCTAACCAACCCCTATCCCTAAACCTACCCGTTTTAAGTAATTAAGTTTAAAATGACCGGCATGCTGTTACGTTAAAAATAAGGTGGAAGAAGTTTGAATCATGTCTCTTGTAAGTTTATACATAACTGCAGGATTTCTTTCTATTAAAAGCGTTGCATAATTAAATGTTAAATACATTTATGTAATAAGTTTACTGATATATATCAACAGTGCAACTGATCTGATTATGACAAAATAATCGAATATCTGATGTCATGTGAGCATTTTCACTCTTGCAAACAGAGGTAGGTTATGAGGTGTCGTGTAACATTAAGAGAAGCATTAAGAGACATGTAACATTACATGAAAAGACAGAGGCCAATTTGTAATAATTTTAAAGAATACAATGGACTTAATATAAACTTTTGGTCTTCTCCGTTACTTCTCCACAAACAAGAATGGGCTGACTGGAAGGCCCTTTTGGTCTTTTCAGGTGAAAAAAAAGAAAGAGTCATAATATAAAATATATAGCATTATATACAGGAAGAAGTACTATTTACATTACAATATTTGGATTTTACATTAAAATGCATTTAAAGCATGGTAATTGTTGTAGTTACTGTCTATTTACAACAAACATCACATTAAAACTACCAATGCTCCCACATGAAAGAATATTATAGTATATTATATTAAAACAACTCTAGTAAATACCATAGTGTTTTTGAACCATTCTATAGTAAAAAAAAACTAGATTAAATTAACAAAGTGTAGCATATACTATAATACACTACAATATACTACAATTTACTGTAGTATATTTACTATAGTATGGTTCAAAAACACTATAGTATTAACTAGAGTCATTTTACTGTAATTTTACTATAATATACTATAGGATTTTATTTATGTGGGCTGTGGTAAAAGAATGGTAAGCGTAAAAATATGAATAACTGTTTAAAGGTCTACATCATGTCACGTGACAGTGTGCAATGTCACCCTATTAGCAAGGTGTGTTGATTTAGAAAACAAAGAAATGCAGTGACTGAACATAATCTGATTTATAACGACAAGCAGAAAATACTTTGTATCAAACAAACATTAGGACATCATATTTGACTACTCACCCATATGTGGCACACGTGAACTGATGCCAAACATCGCGATGTGTTCTGAATGAGACTTCTTCTGTGTTTTAAATCATATAATACGCAAATGGGCAGGTCGGGGTGGGGTTGGGCTGTTTCAAACATATCTGAATAGCGTAAATAAAAACAAATATATGTAAATAAAAGTTTGCTGGCTGATTAAATTGAGAATCACACTCCAACATGTCATAATGTAAAAAATATATCCCAATAAATAATTCCATCATGATAACATTCACATGCCCAACACGTTTGTATACTGTATGACGCCCTAGGCTTCTCATTGGAATCAGTGGAGTGCCCCTGAAAGTCAAAAAATTACGAGTAAGGGGTACCCTGTGCGTCAAAATGTGACGTTGAGGGGTCCTGACCAAGCTGCAATATGTGACGAGTTGGGAGTGAGACTGTGTTACAAAGGCAGATAATAATGGAAATTTCAGGGTTTCTGTGTTTTCACTGTTATACACTAGCGCTATTACACCTATTCTGAAAGAGTACTGAATCTCGTGATCAAAACACATGAAAAAAGAAGCAGAAACAGTCAATAGCATATGTAAGCAGATGCATATGTAAAATAACACAATCATCAACATTAAACAGCATATAGATCAAAACTGTTTAATGTTACTGAATGAAATGTCAACCCAGGACGAGCTGTAGGACTGTGCAAGCATTAGGGGTGTTGATGGACTCGATCTACTCCGTGTGTTTTGATCATCGTTCTGAATCCGATCTGAACGTAGTCTTTGACAAAATAATTTGTACTGCTTGTTCAAATTGCTTAATTAAAATGAGCTAAAGCAACACAGTTGCTATACATTTTGTCTTAACTTAATTTGATTGTGTTCAATCCACTTAAATATAAGTTAAATTGAAGTTTACTTAATCTGTTTGTGTTGAGATTTCATGGATGATTTGTGTTGCATTAACTGAAACTGGGTGGGGCTTGTTAGTTTCCAGCATCCTTTGTAAATGGCTAAATCAGGAGAGAGTTTGGCTCTGTCCCAAATTGCACACTTCATGTGTACCTTTGGTCTGTGGACTTACAATGGCCGCTGCGTGCGCGTGACCATTAAGTCCACAAGAACGAAGTGTGTCCCATTCATCATTTAAGCTTGAAGAAGGGTGCTCATGAGTGCCCCTTTGCGGCTGCTATGTGCCCTCGATGCACATTTCAGCTGAGCCCGCAAGTTTGCGAGCTACGCAGAGGACTTCTACCCGGCAGTCAAAGCGGCATTACATAGTGAAAGTGCGGACTCAGAGGAAGACCGTGAGGGTTTAGGGTGCCATTTGGGACAGGGCCTTAATGTTGTTATTTTATGTATTTTTTTTGCAAGATGAGAAAGGGGTAGACTTTATTGTGTTTAATAGTGTTTAATATCCAATTATGTTGGAATTATTAGAACAATTTAAATTACAGTGGGTACCATTGTGGAGAAGAGTGAAGTATTTGCTTAGGCTGTGGATCTAATACAACTAATGTCATAACGGCTTTGCGGAAGGAGCTTGTAATGCTTAGCATTTAGGAATGTGTGCTATTGCTATCTAAATGTTTGTCAACTAACTAGTGCAGTATTATAATTCAGCTGTATAACATTAAAATACATGAAATTGAAGTGGATGAATGAATATATGAAATTGAATGCCTGAATCATGTCAGGAAGCCATATAAAATTCACTTTGAGACTACTTACTTAATTGGGTCACTTAAAATGTATTCATTCCATGTTCTTGAAGTTACATTAACAAATTATGTTTGTTTAACTTAATTTATTCACGTGGGACCGATGTACACAGTTAAAATAATGTAAATCCCCAAAGAATATCTATAATAATTAGTGCATGTTTTTCTCAGCTTTTGCTCAAAATGTTGATTCATTTCAAAATAAATTCACCCACATTCAAGTGCTGATAAAAAAAATAAATACAATTTATTTTTATTTATTTTTTCAAAAGAAGAGGCACATTTTTGTGAAAATGATCAAATTACGTACTTCAGGACAAGAGAGACTAATGGATTGAAAAAAGATACTTTTTAATTAAGTCGCTATTGTCAGAAATGAAACAGCAGAGCTTAGAGTTTGTTTTTCTCATTTCTCCACAGGAGCTCAAGGATTCAGAAGCCATACGGCCATTGTGTTTAAAGATTTATTGTGTGTTGAGTTTGAAATGCTCCCTATTGCTATCATGTCACTATAAAGCCGCCAGGTGCTGGCATGTTTGCAGAGACGTGGGGAGATTGTTCCTTTGTATGTCTCCTGCGTGGATCTCAGTGGACATTGGCGTAGGAGAGAATCGAGAAAGGGGGACAGAGAGCGATTGAGCTAAGAGGATCGATCCCTCACTGCGTGCGTCAGACCGCATGTTATTTTTACACCTGTCAGGTACAATGCCCAGGTACAGTTTGCACCAAGTAGGAAGTACCGGTGGCCATGGAGACTGTCACCGAATCTAGGGCACGGTTTTGAATGTGTGTGATCTTGTGAAGCGGCCATGCTATCATTCTTGCACACGCTAGAAAAACAGTCCAAGCAATAAGCTACAAATCATCCGACCCGTAAACAGCACTGCATCATGGAAAACACACACCTCATCCATATAACCACAACCTGAAAGATTTAGAGTGCTTTAGCATATGCAGAAACTCAATCTGTAGTATTGCCATCCCATCCATCTCATTTGCCTTTCTTCCTCACCACTCTGTCTTGAGTCTCGTTTTCTCATTTTCAGTGTAATCCTGAATATTTATACCTTATATTTAGGTGTGAAAAATGGTTTTCTCCTCCAGTGCTGCTTTGAAACTGTAGTTCACCAAGCTACAAACTTCTTCAGCTACAGTCAAGCAATTGTTTTGTAAAGTCTGTAAAAGTCAAAATTGTGGTCCCAAAAAAAGTGAGGACTACTTTTATTCTACTATATACTTTTTTTTTCTCAAATATGGCCTTTTGAATTGAAATTATGCATTTACGTGATTCATGGAATTTCTAAGTGAGTGTGAAGAGACATGTTTTACAATTTCAACATATTAGGCACACAAATAAAAGTACATATGTGCATATTTCAATGCGACAATGCAAATATGATTTGCAAATAGTTCAAAATGATTATTTCCCAACTAGAATTAGACCTAGAATTTCCTTCACAGCTCTATTTCTATTGGCTTTATAAAAATAAAATAATAATAATAATACAATTATGGTAACACTTTTCAATAAGGTTGTATTAGTTAATGCATATGTTAACATGAACTAATGATGAACTGCACTTATAAAGCATGAATTTATCTTTGCTAATGTTAATTTCAACATTTACTAATGCATTAATAAAATATTGTTTACATTAGTTAATGCACTGTGAACTAACATGAACAGCTGTATTTTTATTAACTAACGTTAAAAAAATTAAGTAATGCTGAACAGAGGTGTTGTTAATGGTTAGTTCATGTTAACTAATGTTAACTAATACAACCTTATTGTAAAGTGTTACCAAAATTAGTATATGATCAGAGAGACTTATACTGTATCTCAAATTGCTCAAGAAGTTAACTGAGGCAGACCATGAACATCCTTTCATGGAAACAGCATTATCAGCAGGATAATGCGCCCTGCCACAAAGCAAAAATGGTTCAGGAATGGTTTGAGGAGCACAACAATGAGTTTGAGGTGTTGACTTGGCCTCCAAATTTCCCAGATCTCAATCCAAACGAGCATCTGTGGGATGTGTTGAATAAACAAGTCTGATCCATGGAGGTCCCGCCCGCAACTTACAGGACTTAAAGGATCTGCTGCTAACATCTTGGTGCCAGATACCACAGCAAAAGGGGTACCAACACAATATTAGGTCATACTAGGTATACTGTATGAAAACCATTTTTTGCTTCTTTAATATTTAGCAATTTATTCACATTTCTCCACTTTTCTTTCCATAATTCTACTCTCTTTTTTGACCTGTTCATTTTATCTCTACTTACTGGTTTCGCTTGGAACTTTTTCAAGGCTGTAGACACAACGTCAGTCATTGAGTTCACTCCGAGATAGCATCTTGCTGTCTGCTCGTATTGAAGGAAATGAATGTTTTATGGCAGGTCAGGGCTTCACCGTCTGCCTCAACGATTTGTCTTCAGCCGACCAGAGCTGATGGAGCATCAGAGCCAAAATTATTGGTCCAATATGACAATCAGGATTTCTGGCAGAGGATGGAGTGGGCTGTCTTTGAGCGTCAGACATGTCCAGTCTGCTGCTGGCTGTGACATCTTCTGACTTCAGCTATTTCCCAGAATGCTTTTCAGCCCATGTTTCATATCATTACATCCTGCCAATTTTACTCCACTTTGTTTTAGGTATTAATTTTTTTCTCATGACATATTGTACAGCTCTGTGAATCACGCATTGGAGATTTTGAAGATAGGCTGCTTGGTATGAAATGGTATTGATCATATAGTCTGTTTTGACACTTGCTTTGAAGACTGCATTGACTGGGATGTCTCATTAGGTGCTTTGAATCAGTAGATGAAAAAAGAAAAACAAATCTTTATTAGTTGGCTGTTATGAATGTTCAATATATGAGGTGGGGTGTTTTATCACCGGCAAATCAAGCTGGTGTGGGTGAAAGTGAATGAAAGGTTGTTTTTTTTTTAAGCTTTCAGTGACTGTCAGATGTGGCTTGAACACCAAAATGGCGAGTGTTAGCCGGCCATTTCTTTCTTTCTTTCTTTCTTTCTTTCTTTCTTTCTTTCTTTCTTTCTTTCTTTCTTTCTTTCTTTCTTTCTTTCTTTCTTTCTTTCTTTCTTTCTTTCTTTCTTTCTTTCTTTCTTTCTTTCTTTCTTTCTTTCTTTCTTTCTTTCTTTTCTCTGAAAACGCAAATGTTTGATTCAAAGTGCAAGTTTTTGAAAACGGTTCATCAGACGGTCATGTCATGTGCATGCGTATTACATATTCAGTCTATAGTGTTTTTTACATCACCAACTACTGACCTGGCATGCAGTTTTTGTGGATTTATTTGAATGCGGATCATTTTGACAACATTGTTATATGTACGCGAAAAATGCAAAAGAAAAACTTTTCTGATTTTAATACATCATTGTTGTGTAAACGTAGCCTTTCAAAACTATTGCCTTGACTACATGTTCCCCACTGATGTCCAGACTGTTCCTGTCAGTGTGATGGGAATTGATGGCTGAATTCTAGAAAAGGTAAGAGGGGAAGAGACAAGGCCGAGCAAGAGAGAGACAGGGTTATGATGGCTGATGATGAAAGGTAGATAAACACATCGTTTAGGCGGCAGAAAAACAAGACATTTGCAGAAGCAGCATCTCTAAGGACACTGTCTGCTCTTATGGTCAGTGTTTTATTTCACCTCTCTGCTAGCCTGACGGGGTCATACTCAATTCTAGTCAGAATATGAGTCTGATACCGCTCCATTGGGCTTTGATTATGGGGCGTGTTTCAACCGAACCAGGAAAGACCTCAATTGGATAGACCCACAACCAATCAGAGCAACGGAGCGACGCGTAACGTTAGTTGTCAAATGTCAACAGAACTCAACTGCACTGTGTTGCCAAATCCGTGTTTTTCTCCATGTCTGCAGGTTGAAGCGACCCCAATTATGTGATTATATAAACTGTCTGCACGCGCGCTGGATTAAGTAACATTACAAGAAAAAGATGAGTGTAAACAATCTTTGCCAGTATTGAAATAAAAGAATTTAAGGATACACAGAGTACTTACCAACACGATCATCGTTTCTGGGAGAAATAGTGAAGGTGAATGCATATACGAACAAGTTCTCCGTTTAGGATAAGAGCAAATTCAACCCAAAGCGCCTTTGATGACGTGGATGATTACGTTACTGTTGATCATCTGTCCATCATCGTCTAAAGCCCGCCCTGACAATTTCATTGGTCCGAACAGTTTCTGTTCGGGCATAATTACTCCTCTATGGATCGAGTCCAGACCGAGCAAAAATGTTGTGGGTGGGGCTACATTCGGCTGGCATCCAGGCTACCTCTCTGCAGTCCTGGACATAAACAGGGGTTTCAAGTATGCTGTTTATTGCTGTTTTCCATGGTAGAGCACTCCGAAGGAAAGAAAATATTGCACACTTGAACGCTGCAGATATATGCTGTGATGTCTGGGCTTTTCCTGTTAGTATGATAGGCAATGAAAGGTCTAAATGAATGCTATTTCACTGTGACCTCTCAATGACCTCCCGTTAAAAGAGATGCACATCTGTGCAATTGACTGACTCTCCGATCACTGACTCTGATGTATGGATGTCAGCTGTCTGTTTATGTGTGAAAATGCTGCAGTGTCCCTTGAATGCAAATAGTCACAAACACACAGCTGCCACTTCTAGTTATTTTGCGTCAGGCAAACACATTTTTGAAGTCACAAACCTGACTTTTTAAGGTCTTCAATGTAGTTAGCAAATCTAATGCATTTGTGCCGGTCACTGTGATTTGTATAGACAGAGATTACAATCGATTAGCTATTGGCTCGATTAACTGCTATTTCAAAAATGGCGGTCAAGTTTGTGTTTGTCTTGTTGGTCACAGTAACCCCGCCCCCAGCCCCTGACGTAAGCCGTTCTTTCTTCTAGACCAGTAATGTTTTGGTGCTACTTAAGAACCACTGTTCCTGGTTCGGATCTGGTGCTTTGGATGTTGAAAGACAAAGAACCGGTTTGAAACTAGGCTCTGGCTCCGAACCATCACCAGCACTGTCTTGGTGGAAAAGGGGTGAAACACAACACAATGCAATGCGTATTTCAGAATAGTAAAAAAAAAAAATAGTAAAAGCGTAAAATTCCTTCATATTTATACAGTAAACTGTGCCCCATTTGTTTGATTTTTACAGTATAAAAACACAAACAAATGTTTTTCTACAGTAATTATAGATGTAATTCCCGTAAGTATGCAGTTACAGGGAACACCTTATTTGACCCCACTTTATATTAGGTGGCCTTAACTACTATGTACTTACATGGGAAAAATAAGTACAATGTACTTGTGTTCATATTGTATTGCAAAACACTTGCTGATATTGATGTGGGATATTGGTAGGTTAGGGACAGTAAAGCAATAATTATAGTGTAATTATAAATGTGTGATTATATTTTTAAGTACTGAGTAATATTAATTAACCACATGTACTTACTGGGTTAGGGTAGGATTGGGGTTTGCTTGAGGGTTAGTTGCATGTAATTATGCATAATTTACTTTTATTACTATGGTAAGTGCATGTAACATATATAACAAGGACACTGTAAAAAGTGTAACCATTTAAAAGTTAGGAAATTAGGACCACATTTCTAAACCTGGCAATTATGAATTCCTCACTCAAATGGCATTGTTCCATAGTTTCCATGACAGTGGGTCTCATGTGGTCTCCTCCGGTTATGCCACATGCCCTGTTAGTGGTGTGAACATTTCAGTCTCTGAGATGGAAATCATCCAGGCCTCCCTTGAGATGACCTGCTGAAAATATTTAGAATTGGTAGTTTTGTTAAAGATGAAGTGTGTAATTTCTGTGTCTCTAATGGAAACAAATGATATTTGGCAAAAAATAATGGAGTTTACAATTATGTTTCCCCAAACACTTCCCCAGTCTGCCATTCCAACAGTCAGCCGAACAGATACTCATAGCATTGGCTGAGCCAGCGTTGTTGGTTTGGATGCTCAAATACACAGAGAAATAGTAGATATAAAAAGTCTACAAAGCCCCTTTAAAGAGGATCTAGTTTATTAATTTAATTATTTATTGTACATTTTGAACCTTCTTTAGTGTTTAATGTTGCGGTTGGTGCATGGTAAAAGTCTGCAAAGTTATTATTCTCAGTGCACACTGTTTCTGAACTCCCTGAAATGCTTCGATTGTAGTCTTGAGTTTTCTATCCATCCATCCATCCATCCATCCATCCACCCATCCATCCAACACACTAGTCCATCTGACCAATCAGAGCACATTGCACCTTTTGGAAGGAGGAGCTTCATAGAGACGGAACTAAACAGAATGTTACTGATAGACTGGGAAGAGAGGTGCTGCAACAATGTCAAATATCTGAAAAATAAGGGATTTTGAGCATTCAAGCATCATAAACTATTCTACAGACCCCAACCTACCCCAAAATCAAGACTATATATATATATATATATATATATATATATATATATATATATATATATATATATATATATATATATATATATATATATATATATATATAGACAGAGATTACAATCGATTAGCTATTGGCTCGATTAACTGCTATTTCAAAAATGGCGGTCAAGTTTGTGTTTGTCTTGAGGAATTTTTCCAGAAATAAAATACATAATTCTCTCGTCTCAGGGTCATATGAGGGGGGAAAGTATGATAATTTGAATATACTCCTGGCTTTCTACTGATACAAAGCTTAATGTTAATCGCTGAAGTAACCCTTTAAAGTAACCTACTGGCCTATGAACCTTTAAAAATATAGTCATCCAGGGCTACAGACTGACATCAAGTTCTACAGATGGTGGCATAAGCATTCGATTAGGTAGCACTGTATATTGAAGAATGTCTTAATTTCACTCTTAGAAGGATATACAAACCCTGAAAAAAAAAAACATTTGACTATGTTTGCCATAATACCATGGTTACACGTCAGCGCTGTTTGATATCTGATATCTGTGATTAGAGAATTTTCTGCTGAATTTTAAACCTTTTGCTCCATTTTCAACTTCCTGTTGTTAATGTAGTGCTGTTTAGTAACATGTTGCATGCTCGAGTATGCGCGAGTACCTGTTCTGAGCTCGTGTAGCACAGCTCAAATGAGTAGCGTGCTTTCGTTTGCCGTTTGATGTTTCTCATATGTATCAGAAGTGGCAGGTCTTATCAGTAAGGCAATGTGATGGTGGCACCAGTGTGACCTCTAACAAAATGTAGTCGCACCAGCAGGAAAAAAAGTTTGCAAAGAGAGAAATACTTTTGATTTCTAATGTCTTTGGTCAAATAGCAAGCAGCATCTCTCAGCAAAGGCCATAGTATGTATTTTTCAGACAGTGCGTTTATGTCCAAGGTAATATCATATAGTCATCTCCTTAATAATGGCTAGTTTTACCAAATTGTTACTCTCCCAAAGGATAAAATCATAGTGCTCAAATAAAAGGCAACCATGTTTGAATGCCAATGGACTGACTGGTCTATATGAACATACATCTTGTCCTATTTACTTTATATAGTTTATAGAGCATATTCTCTACATGTGTGGAAATGCATGTTGCAGGCAGAGTTAAATCAGATGGCCAGTATGTACGCCTTAAGTAAAGACAGATACTTCCCTAACAGGATATACTGAAGGCCTGCACACACTAATCAAACGCTGGCCGAGAGGATCCAAACAGCTTTTCCGCAGCCTGTCTGTAAGACAGAGAGTGACCTCAGTGACTGGAGACATGGATAGTTTGTAAAATCACAGTGAGAGTGGTTGGTTTTCTTTGCTTTCTTTCGGAGAAGAAAAGTGATGTGAGTCATAAAGAGACTCTGATTTTGAAAGGTTTTTAAGGTGGAGTGGCACAAACAGGTCAGAGGAGTGTCTTAAAAGCTTAAAATCCATCCACCCATCCATCCACCAATCCATCAATCCATCCATCCACCCACCCACTCCATCCATCCATCCATCCATCCACCCACCCATCCATCCATCCATCCATACTTCCATCGTTAATTTTAGGGTTACACTTCATTTCAATCCACATTTCGTCTGTAACGACATGCCAACTAACTAGTATTAGTAGACACTTGGTAGACTGTTATGGTTTTATTTACTTGCCAGACTGATATATATATATATATATATATATATATATATATATATATATATATATATATATATATATATATATATATATATATATAAATCTCTGCCATTTTAACTGAACTTAGGACTGGTGGTGGTGCTTTTGGATATTGTTAGTCATTCAGTGTTTCTGTAAAAAAATAATAATAATAATAATAATAGATGATTACTACTACCTCTACTACTAATAACAATATAACACTTAGGGTTGATAAGCTTCTGGGTTCATGAATATTAATCCTGTTGTCAGTGTTCACTCAAATTGATTTGCTGAAATCAAAACAGGGACAGAAATAGATGAGCACCAGCCAATGAGATTGCTGTTTGCGCATTATTTCCGCCCACTGGAGAAACCAGCATATCTTCTGCTTGTTCTTAAAGATGAAACATGAAACCCTAAACCAAATTTTCTGAGATTTTAACAGAAGTATGTGTGTTGAACATCATGGATGACAATGTTACCATCTGTTAGTTTTGAATGTGGGAGATAACTAGTTAATTTTAAACCTTTTTGCTCCATTTTCAACTTCCTGCTTTAAATGTGTCTTCATGTCAATGTAATAGGCTGTTATGCTTTCTTGTACTATAGTACATCGTTGACTCATCGGTGTGTCATAATTATTCATGAGACTGCGTTTATTCATGAGTTGATGCCAATTTCCCTCGGACTGGCCTGGCGCTTCAAACAGTAAGATCGCATAGAGTAAGTGAGAGATGCATTAATGGTTAAAAACTTGTTTGTTCTGCTTTGTATGAGTGTCTGCATTGTCTATGTTCTCTTCAATAGATCCTGAGTCTTCATACAAACATGATTCATGTGTAAAAACTCTTAAAGGCCATTTAACCGACCAAACGGCATATATAAATGGCAGAATAAAGAAATGGCTGTGCATTTAATTGTGCATTGAATTATAGCTTTCAGACTATACAGGTCCTTCTAAAAAATTAGCATATTGTGATAAAAGTTCATTATTTTCCATAATGTAATGATAAAAATTAAACTTTCATATATTTTAGATTTATTGCACACCAACTGAAATATTTCAGGTCTTTTATTGTTTTAATACTGATGATTTTGGCATCCAGCTCATGAAAACCCAAAATTCCTATCTCAAAAAATTAGCATATCATGAAAAGGTTCTCTAAACGAGCTATTAACCTAATCATCTGAATCAACTAATTAACTCTAAACACCTGCAAAAGATTCCTGAGGCTTTTAAAAACTCCCAGCCTGGTTCATTACTCAAAACCACAATCATGGGTAAGACTGCCGACCTGACTGCTGTCCAGAAGGCCATCATTGACACCCTCAAGCGAGAGGGTAAGACACAGAAAGACATTTCTGAACGATTAGGCTGTTCCCAGAGTGCTGTATCAAGGCACCTCAGTGGGAAGTCTGTGGGAAGGAAAAAGTGTGGCAAAAACACTGCACAACTAAGACCTTGGGGAAAGCAGTGGACTGAGTCGGGAGTAGAAACATCCAGAGCCACCGTGCACAGGCGTGTGCAGGAAATAGGCTACAGGTGCCGCATTCCCCAGGTCAAGCCACTTTTGAACCAGAAACAGCGGCAGAAGCGCCTGACCTGGGCTACAGAGAAGCAGCACTGGACTGTCGCTCAAATTTTGTATGTCATTCGTAAATCAAGGTGCCAGAGTCTGGAGGAAGACTGGGGACAAGGGAATGCCAAAATGCCTTAAGTCCAGTGTCAAGTACCCACAGTCAGTGATGGTCTGGGGTGCCATGTCAGCTGCTGGTGTTGGTCCACTGTATTTTATCAAGGGCAGGGTCAATGCAGCTAGATATCAGGAGATTTTGGAGCATTTCATGCTTCCATCTGCTGAAAAGCTTTATGGAGATGAAGATTTCGTTTTTCAGCACGACCTGGCACCTGCTCACAGTGCCAAAACCACTGGTAAATGGTTTACTGACCATGGTATTACTGAGCTCAATTGGCCTGCCAACTCTCCTGACCTGAACCCCACAGAGAATCTGTGGGATATTGTGAAGAGAAAGTTGAGACCCAACACTCTGGATGAGCTTAAGGCTGTATGATTTTGGCATACAGTTCATGAAAACCTTGCGTCTCTCAACTTTCTCTTATTCCTATCGAAGCATCCTGGGCCTCCATAACACCTCAGCAGTGCCACAGGCTGATGAGGAATTTTGGGTTTTCATGAGCTGTATGCCAAAATCATCAGTATTAAAACAGTAAAAGACCTGAAATATTTCAGTTGATGTGCAATGAATCTAAAATATATGAAAGTTAAATTTTTATCATTACATTATGGAAAATAATGAACTTGTATCACAATATGCTAATTTTTTTAGAAGGACCTGTATATGTATGTAACGGTGAGCTTACAAAACCACGTGTATAATATGTTGCCTGTAACTTAATGGTAATTTGCAGTGTGCATTTGTGGAAAGCTTTGATGTTTTTAATGAGAACAAAATAAAATTGTCTGAATCAGAAGCCGTTGATGTGCTGTCAGTCTCCCCTCATCCCCCTCCACTCTGACGCCAAACCACGGCCACTTTTATTGCATTTTTCAAAATTTTGATGAGAACCGATGGCTGCTGAAACAGGCGGTTTCATGACTCTTTAAAAGCCAAATAATTCCAAATGAACGTCATTATTTTGACAGAAAAATGCAACTAAGAATATCGTTTAGCGCGTCAATTCTGCGTGGTCTGTAAGACTCTCTCTCTGTGTCTCTCTCGTGCGTGCGTGAGCAATACAGGTAGCGTTCTCAGCAAAGCGACGGCGAGTTGTGCGCCTTCACACTGAGTTTACAGTACATCAAATATAGGAACGCTCGCATCTATTGAGCTGAAGTAAAATAGTACAGACCGCTTGACGGAGAGCAAAACTCTCAGGCGCTCAGTCAGAGTGTTCAGCGAGTGAAAATATATCTTTGCTAAACTTATACTTAGCCTATAACACTGGAGAGTACAATCTAAGAATTTATTAGCTAACTATAGACATTATTTAGTCACCCAGAGTGAAGATTTAGTCGCAAATGCGAGTGATTTACTATTGTAGAGGGTTGAGATATTAAAGTCTACTAATACTCTAATGAGAGTTACAAAGTAGGGATAAATCCATCTGCACTTTCTAACTTCAGCTAATACAGTATTAAACCTTTTATTAATGTGATTAAATGTTGGAAACCATTAAGGCCAAGAAATAAATTATGTGTCCATGTTCCAGGAAGGACTGACAAAATAGTATTTAAAAAGGCAGTGCACATGCTTTGGTGGTTAAAACTGTAAATCAGAATGGGAGAGAAACAAAGACGAAAGAGTAACATGGAAAGAAGCAGACCTGCAAACTAAAAGGCCATTTACTCCTTCAGAGAGTTCAGCGGTGTGTATGTGTGTGTCTGGAAAGCCTATCAAAGACTAAGTCGTCAAACAGTTCAGTCCTTTTGAGATGTAGTGTATTATGTCTGATGCACTGTCAAGTCCAACAGGAGCAGTTAATATTGATCGTACACATTTACAACCATGCACGCACACACCACTTTACTTGGGAAAGAAAACAATATAACCACACTGAAGAGTTTGCCTTGCTTTATGTGACTTAAATGAGTCAACAAAGGGCCTACAGTACATCCTCATAACCTGTACCATCATACATACAATCCATTTAATTTCTATCATCTACTGTATACGCTACTTTGTTTTGTTCAGATCGTCTGTAGCCCCCAAGACATTTTTGTATTTCTGTTCACTATTTTGAAGGGCTGTTGAATGAGAAAGTCATTCATATGATAATCTTTTTCCAGTGAACTTCAAACCTTTCCACATGCCTAATAGCACACTCTGTGCATATGGCTTTTACCTGTAAATCCTCTCAATTAGAGGATAAAGAGGATTTTGTAGTGTTTGAAGGACCCTCGTTTGTCTGAATATGACCCTCAGTATTGCTGCAGCTTATGTTTAACAGGCTTTTGGATTTGGGGTTGAACGCAATGATTTACCTAGTATATAATACAGAGATTAGATGTCTGAGATTGTTCAGTTGGAGTGTTCACGTTCAAGCCAAATTTTATAGTGAAATGTCCTGAAACTAATCATTTTTCCACAGTTTTTAATTTTAGTCATCATTTTTGTATTTTGACCGTTTGAATCTGGCAATTATGATGTGGGTGCTTTTGTTTCTTTGCATGGCAAATGTTGACCCCAACTACCTTAATGGATAACTAATAAAATTGAGTAGACATGCAATTCCTGCATGTGTTTAACTCACAGACTCTTTGACAGGTCTGACTGGTTGATATGTTTTATTCATGGCTTGGTGTTCATGTAATCTAAGTGAGGGCATGTGGGAAGGTAGACAGGTTTGACATGCTGTCTATATAGAAGGGCTCGAACATGTTCTCTCTGGACCTTCAGTAACTATGGCCAGATGGGCTGGGGCAGAGAATAAGGTGTGTACCCTTATCGCTGAGATTGGCAGGATTATGGAAACATGCTTTTACCAACCTTTCATTTGAAAGAATATCTGTTCACTATCGGTCACCCATCTTAAAAAATAAATAAAAAAACACCTTATCAGCATGAAATTTCATGTTTGTTCAGGCGGGGTTAAAGAGGTTTGTGCTGTATGGACCAACAACATTTGTGTTTTTTGGGATACAGTAACAGTGTCATTTTTAAAACCTTGCACTTTGAATCCAGTTTTCAAAAGTTTTCTGGTTTTAGTTGAAAACGCTGGCGTCTAAAGTGCATGCATTCTTTTTTGTTTTTACATTTGACCTCAAAATCTTTTGATGAAAATGTCAGACTCCTTTTTGTGACATACGCCAGACTTCTACTATCATCATTTAGCCCACTTAAATGTTTTGTAAACTCGACATCCAGCTTGCATTCGAGATCTGTCTCCATCCAATTAACAACCGATGGATAGAATCAAATTCCTGCCCTTTTTCTTTTTTTAATAACATGTTCCCTTACAATCCAATCAATGCATGTTACAATATGGAATAAAATATCTGTCCCTACTTCAGTTACATCTCTAATTTATTTAGACAAAATAGTATAGAATTTGAATATCGGCCACCTATTGTGGAAAAGTTATGGTTAACTATGGTTAAGCATTTAGTCTTGTTGATTAAACTCTTTCCAATGCTGTAATATTAGTCTTGATTTCGAGGGTTATATAAAAGTTTGTTGCATGAAGTTTTTGTACGTATTCACCCTTTTACTTCTCAGCAGCTTGAAATATTTTATATTTCAGGGAAGGCAAGAAGACTTGAGTAGAACGTGTCACTGGTGTCAAAATTAAACACCTAAATAAACACAAATATATTATTTCTCTCACTCTCTGTTTCTCTGTAAATTTCCATCACTAACTGCAAGTGTCCAATAGATGTGTAATTGTAGTGGCAGTGTAGAGCCCTAATTAACGCTTATAAAACAGTTACTTGCAGTCCTTGATTCTGATCGATCAATAGCTGTGTTTTATTCACAAAAACATCTCACAGTTCTGTGTATCACTACACAGCACGATTATCATCAACGACACCAGGCATTGTATTTTGCTAGTTTCAGCCTGATGCAGTTATCATTTTCACGTCCATCGCCCACATAGTTTAAATAGCAAATGCACTCGTGCTCATCCGCTCACCCATGGGCGTGCGTGTCTGAAAATGAGGCGTGTTCAGACGCATTGTTGTTTTCTAGTAGGAGAGGGAGAGAGAGAGAGAGAGAGAGAGAGAGAGAGAGAGAGAGAGAGAGAGAGAGAGAGAGAGAGAGAGAGAGAGCATTACCTGCATTTAGATCTAGCACTTTGCTTCAGATCAGTTCTATGTTCATAATAGACAATCAGTTTGAATGTCCTCTGCAGTATTTTGTCCTTTCAACAGTTAAGGGGTTTTCCTGTGTCCAGTCAAAGCATGTGTCAGTTGCGTCTTGCTCCTTCGTGTTCACAACAAGTTTCAGTCCTTTCAATATAAAACTCTTCGCTACTGATTGACTCACTCATAAAGACAGTCTTTGCCACCATCTAATGGCATAATAGTGTAACTCCTGTTGCTGTTCATTTTCATTTTTTTTCAAGGAAGGCTTTTATTAATTTTACTTCATGGAAGTTGCATTGATTGTGGCTTTTATATTTGTACTGTGTGGTAACCATATTATAAAATCAAGTGAGGCACAACCTCTCGTATACCTCATTGCTTACATAACATGGGGTCAAGGTACATATGTCAGATTAGCATAGCTAGCTCAGTCTTCGCCGGCTGGTACATATTATAACTGCACCATCTGGACCCAACAAGCATCTTGTCTACTGACAGTCATTCGGTAGCTGTTGAATCTGATATAAAGCGTAACTTTGCTGGTTTCCAACCTGCTTTTTATTCTTACAATTAATACACTTTTTACACTTTTGCAAGCAACATATATAACACAAATTTCCATTATATCATAACAGATGGGTTATCAGTATATGATTCTTGATAGATGGCTCTTTAAAACATGAAATGGATTCAAACCTTTTATATATGCATGATATAATTTTACTAACTCTACCAATTATTGTTATTTTATTTTTTATTTTTCTCTTCTATATGAATATTGGTCAGTATAGAATTTTAATTGCAAGTCTTTTTCATTTAGATTGCATCTAATCTTAATCTTTCTAACAAAATTGAATGGTAAATGTAATCTTTATCAAATCTCAAAATGAATATCCCGTTTTCTGTATATTACAACATTCTAAGGCACATTCACACACACACACACACACACACACACACACACACACACACACACACACACACACACACACAAGTTGGATGGATTCTGATGCTAACGGTTGCCTTTTTATTGTTCATCAGCTGGAAAAAAATCAGTTTGAATGTGATTCCAATTATATAATTTATCTGTGTTGTTATAGTTATACCTGTGGTGTGGACCCTATTCTATAAATTAGAATGATAGTGCCTGTAGTGTCTAAATTCACATTTAAAACAATTGATTAAAATAAATGTTTGTGTTCTTTTAATCTGTTACAATGATATAGATTTTAATATCAGGCATTTATCACTTATCTGGATTTTAATGTCAATTCATCTCTAATATTTTTTTCCTTGTCTGTTGCCTTTTAATAGTCCTCCTTGACACACACACACACACACACACACACACACACACACACGCGCGCGCCTAGACATTTATTTACAATAACAAATTCACATTGTAAATTTGGCCCTGACTACATAAATTTATGATGACAAGGAGATACATACATAAATAAACACACAACTATAATTGTGCCGAGTGGGTCACATGTTGAGGTGTATAGTCATAAATAGTCGTGTGTGCACATGCACTCATGCACACACTCAGGGTTTGGAATGTTTGTGCATAAAACATGGGTAGTCAGAAGAGAGAGATGTGGGCAGGAAGGCGCGTAAATCACTTCATTTGTGTGGCTCACTGAGTCAGATGGAATCGCCACAGCAAGGATATGTGAACTCTTAGACACATCATAGAAATCACAGATTCAGGGACTAAGTAGGCTAAGTAAAAAAATAAATAAAAATCCTCAAGAACACACATATCAATAGCACATAGAAACAGATAACACATACAAGGAAAAATAAGAGAGAAAAATATTACAAAGTCTTTAACAGACTTACAATACCTTTTACAAGGTCTTGATTTTGTTTTCCTACTAGAATAGATTTCCATGCTTGAATGTTCAAAAAACAATATTTTCACATATTTTACATTCACTCTCTTCCCAGCCTGTCAGAAAAGCTCTGTTTACTTCTTATCTCTATAAAGCCCCTCCTTCTGCAAAGTGCAGTGTTCTCTGATTGGTCGGCTAGACCAATGTGTTGCGATTGGTCAAGCGCTTCGGGAGTGTTTTTGAAATAACACAACCCTCAAACATGAGTTTTAGCACATTACTAATGCAACTCGACCAAGCCCCGTCTCTTTTATTTTCCAAATGCCTTGGGCGGGAATTATTTAAATGAGGAATTTTGTGATGTGTCCGTTCCCGGAAGAAAACTCCAGACTACAATGGAGGTGTTTCAGGGAGTTCAGAAACAGTGTGCACTGTGCACTGATATAGAGAATAACTCCCTTTGGAGTGACTTTGTGCTTTGTTACTTTGCAGACCCCTTTCATGCTCAAACAGCAACATTACACACTCAAGAAAACACTAAAGAATGTCAAAAAGCACAGAAGTCTTCTGATTGCAGTGGTTCTTCTGATCTAATTACAATGCCAAAAGCACCATAAAAGTATCACAAAGTGGTTCAAATGACTCTCTGTTCAATGTCTTCTGAATAGCTTTGAGTGAGAATCAGCCTGAAATTCTTGTTAATCACGATAATCTGACTTTGCAACAAGTTATTAACTGGTATGACTGAACCATTTGAGTCTTTGAGTTGAACCAATTCAGTTAGATTTATTATGAATTTTGAATCATTGAAAAGATCTGACTCAAAAGAAAGATTTGATCACTGACCCAACATGGCTAATTCTCTCATGGACTCTCATGCATGAGTTGAGGTATAGGGCGAATGTCAAGAACTCCAGTGAAACACGTCTGTGGGTGAATTATTCCTTTTAGATAACCTCTTAAGGCCATGGATAACCTGTGAAAGGTCAATAATCCAAAGTTACACTATATTTTTAAATTGTCCTTCTCTATTGATTCCTTATGCCTGTTTCTACAGCGTGCAGCTCTAGATCCCATTGCACCCCTCTGAGTTCCGATCATAATTGTTTTATGAGGGAAGCCCAGCACAGTGTGCTGAACTAAGGCGTTTGTATTATTTACTCTTTATTCGTACTTTCATGACAGTTCAGAATAGATAGATGCTTGTTATAATAACTGTCCACCCCTACCGGAGGCTGATGGACAGGTCGTATACCACACACAGAACTCCGCAGAGAGGAAGGATGCGGAGTGAATTGTTGAGGTTTTAAAGTTGTTGATGTTGCTGGAGAGGCAGGCTGAGGGGTGTCAGGCTTCTGCTGGAGATGCATCGCTGGCATGCCGTGCTGATAGATTCGCTGGCTGATGCTGCTGCCGATTTTTCTTCTGCTACATCTGTTTTATGTCGAGCTGGCTGGTATGGTGCCTCTCTGTGCTTTGTTTCAAAGCTAAGTGTTTTAGTTTACTTCCAGATGTACATTTCGCAAAGCATTACCAAAATACACAAACAGATTCTTTTGTGCACTAGAATAGGGATGTGCTGAAGCATGTTTTCACAAAAATCCGGTTCACTTGACAGAACAGATGTGTTTACATAGGATGCATTTGTGTGTTTATAAACAGCTGGATGGAACAATGTTCAATTACAATATTACATAAAACAAATTATTTTTAACTTCAGACTACTCTGTAAAGCCTGGAATATGTAATACTAGTTTTAATAGTATAATATTAACGTAGACAATATGTTTGTATGTGTTTTTATCATCATATTTGGTACATGAGGCTCATATGGCTCATATAGTATGATATAGAAGTAGTAACCTCAATTTAGATGATATTAAATGTTGAAAAATAAACAAAAATCCTGAAAATAATCATTGGATTATTGTATTATAATTGTAATATCAATTAGATTTTTATAACAGTTTATTACTACTTCCATAAAATGTATTTAAATATTAGTTTTCACTAGTATGGGTCTTATTTTATTGCTATGAGCACATGGTCTGAAGCGCATGACGCGTGTCTGATCCACTTTTGCTAGTTTAACAACGGAAAAAACGGTCGGCATGTCAAGCACATGTACCTAGTCTCTTAATGAGTCATGGGTGTGTTTTGGGCGTAACATGCAATAAACCAACTGAGTCTCATCTCCCATTCCCTTTAAAAGCCAGTTGCAGTTGCACCATGGTGGATTCGCTATTTACATGGTGGAATTTGTGAGCGGAAATAAATGTTTGTTTGCTGCTGCGCTTCCCTGTGTGTGTAATAAGCAGAGTGTCCGCGCATCGTGTGCCAGCCTATAAGTGCATATTACTAACGCACCCTTTAAATAATACAAAAAAATACTGCGCTATTGAGTTTAGACCAGGTATTTGTCGGTCAATGGAGCAGTCATTTTCAGCTCTCCTCAAAATAGCAACACGCCAACAATGCGCCTGAACACACCTCGTTTTTCAGACCAGCACGCCCATGGGTGAACAGATGGGCGCATGTGCATTTGCTATTAAACAAACATGTCTTGGACGCGCCGGAGGTATGATAGGACCTTAGTAAGATGATATTTAATTAGGATTATAATGAAGTGTCCGTAACTTTTACTGTGGTGGCCTGAAATGCAATACAATGCAATGCAGTATAATTGAGAGATGCTCAAAAAAACCATCCCTTAAAAGCCTGACGTATCATATGTTCTGAAATAATGAAAATATGTGGATAATCAAGTAAACCTAAGTTGCTTCCATCCATTAAGAAATGTCAGTAACAATATAAGTTATTCTTACATTTACTTTGCAAAAATGAATAAAGATCACTGCAAAATACTTGTATGCCACAAACTGAAGATAGACATTTTTACAAATCTACTATCAATTAGAAGGCACAAGGCGTGTAGTAGACTTTGTTTTTTCAGCAAAGTTCTGATCAAGTTGATAATTTAGAGGCCTCACAAACGTATATTTTTTTAGCAAATCTCAAAATGAATATCCATTTTCATAGATTATAATGTTGTAATGATTCAGGTCACTTATAGCATTTAAGATGATGTATTTTAGTTTTTATTAATTTAGACAGAGTAGTATAGAATTTCACTATCAGCCATGGATTTTATCGGTTGCATTGTTGAAATAATTATTGATTTATTGGTGTTGACCATCATTTTAATATAATACTAAATGCATGCCTAATGTAAACCAGGTTTGTCTTCACTGATGGATGCAGTTTGCGTATTTAAACACCCAAGCTCAGTATTGATTGTTTCGGATGGATGCGTGCGGATGTTCGGCAATCTAAGCTTTACTTGAACCCAAGTGAGTAATACAGACACACCAACAGGCCGTTTAATTAAATGGCTTCAGTTTGAGCTAACCGCTTAAATTCATTTCCGGCTTCCAAGAACAAGATGTGAGAGTGGAGGAAACATAACTCAACCTCTCATTTAGTGCTTAAATACACACACACACACACACACACACACACACACACACACACACACACACACACACACACACACACACACACACACACACACACACACACACACACACACACACACACACACACCGGATGGTAGAAATAAGTACAGTTGTCTCTCTCGGGGAAATGTACAGATGACGTCCCAGGATAATCAACATCTGTTTAGTGTGCTGGACTCTTAGGCTGGTTACACACGCCGCTGCTGCAGCGATCTCCAGAGAATCCTCTTTACCATATGACTGAGTTTCAGCTTGAGAATAGAATACACACAGAGTCGGAGAAGAAGATGAGGCTTGTACTGCTATGCCGTGTTCAGACTGAATCTTTTCACATTATGTGATTTTGACACCTAAATTCTTGTCGTGCCGTGGACAGAAAACATGACAGACTACACCTTGCTTCCCGACCAATCATTGCTCGTCTTTAATAACGTGAGTGATGTCATCGAGTTCATTGATACTCACTGATAAATAAAAAGATAAAAAGAGAAGCATTATTTCAAAATATAACTATTTTCTAACATTCTAACATCCTTGCTGAATAAAAGTATTAATCTAGTAAAATTAAAGTAAAATTCTCGACCCCCAAACATTTGAACGGTAGTGTATATTAGAAAATATTTCTATTTCAAACAAATGTTGTGCTTTTTTATTCATCAAAGAATCCTGAAAAAAAATATCTCAGGTTATAAAAACAAGTATTAAGCACCACAACTGTTACTAATATGAATAATAAATGATCATATCAGAATGATTTCTGGAGGGTCATGTGACATTGAAGACTGGAGTAATGGCTTATAAAATTTGTAATAATTTTACTGTATACT
This sequence comes from Gobiocypris rarus, assembly GCA_023029165.1. Taxonomy (NCBI): domain Eukaryota; kingdom Metazoa; phylum Chordata; class Actinopteri; order Cypriniformes; family Gobionidae; genus Gobiocypris; species Gobiocypris rarus. The sequence continues at coordinate 8,385,825 of CM040919.1, forward strand.
ACTAATAATAATACTGTATTACTGTATACTTTATAACTGTATAACTTTTGAATGGTAGCATATCTTTTGTATCCATAACTGTATGACTTTTTCATTTGTTGTGTTATTTTTAAAGCTTAAAAAATCCCCATTCCCAAAGTCTTCAGAACTCTTCGTACCGTGTTACACATAAGAAAGAAAGTCAAATGGGTTTGGAATAACATGCAGTCCAGTAAATAATAAGCAAATAGATAAACCCCATTTAGGTGAACTATTCCTTTAAATATTGAAAGGCCACAGTGCTGTATGATGTATCTGAATCACAGTTAGTATGACGTCTAATAAAGCATGGCCTGTTTCCTTTTCAACACGTGGATGTTATTGAGATGAACGCCCGACGCTCTGTGAAATGCGACAGGGAGGATCCGAGCTGCGGTTAATGGAGATGTTATTGTGAGAAAATTGAGAACTGTGCTGGAACTCCTTCAATCAAGACATAAGAGGTCAAATGGTATCCTTCAACCCTGAATTTGTGTCTGATACGTAGTTAAAGAACTTGTTTATTTGATCTGTCTTACTGAACTCTGTCACACTGAACAGCCGAATAGAGACAGTGTACAAAAACCCAAGGTACAAAAACAGACGCAGAGGAGAGGCAGAACGAAGCGAGGCGTAGGAGTGAGATACAAAAAGCAAGCAGAAACAATCCCCCGCCTTTCCTGACACCACTATTGTCTTTTCCGTGACAGAGGAAATTAGTGTGATCGTCTGCGTGCGCGTCTGAGCTATCATAAGCGTATTAACACTGGCCCTGCGGGAAGCGCTGGTAATCAGGTCTGTTTGACAGAGCCAACGGGGGGAAGTCTCTAGAGTATCCATCCATCCCATGTGCTCCAATGTATGTGATGCAGCCCTCTTTGCTAATAAATGCCTGTCTCCCTTTCTTATCACAGTTAATTCTGTCTCTTTGTTTTCTTGTTTTCAAACAGCCGTATACCCTTTAGCTTCTATCTTTAGCTTTGATGAATAGTTTGCCAGGTCTGTTTGGTAAATGGAAATTTTAGTTCACCCAATTTTTTTTTTCTGCTGAATCAACATTTACTCACCCTAATTTTTTCCAAAATTTTTTTTCCTTTCCTTTCTCTTTCAATTTTTTTTTTCTGTTGGAAACCAAGCAGAGAACAAACCTGTTGACTTCCTTTTTATTTTTTAAATTGTTCTTCAGCAGAAGTTCAGCAGAAGAAAGAAACTCATCATTCTTTAAAATATCTTGTAGTAGAAGTAGATGACAGCAGAAAGCATTCAATCACAGGCTTCACAAACTTCAGTAAATGATGAAGAATCATTCAATTTTCATTTGACATCATGCAATTTATGGAAACTATCTTTAAAATTTAAGCATGAAACTAGCAGTGTTATTATGCAAAGCAAGTCACAGAAAATCATAATTGGGGAAGAAAGATGCAGAAGCTCAATAGCATAAAGGCTTATAAAGAAAAAGAAAGAATATTATATTAAAGGACAGCAAAAAAAAAGAAAAGAAAAAGAAAGCCAGAGGTATTTGAGGCTGTTGGTGTCTCTGGAGACTCAAGAAGCAAAAAAAGAGCAGCTGGCAGTTGTGAGCTTGTTGGTGTCTCTGGAGACTCAGCAAATTCAACAGTGTGCAGGTCTAAAGTGACAGCATAATAATACCATTGCTGTGATGTCTGTCATTAAAGTCAACTAATCAAAGCATTAACTTTATTAAAAAAAATAAAAAAAATATTACTCCATATTTAATTTATATTTAATGCAGTTGTTTTGATAACTATAAATATTTAATGCAGTTGTATTTGATAACTAAAATGTTTTGTATATGAGTAAAGGTCACAGGTAAATATGACATTTTATTATAATGGGTTTTATGAAAATTAAAAGTTATTTATTTTAAAGTTAAAAAATTTATTTTTATTATAATAATGTTGAATAATATTTTTTTTGTATTTTAAATTAATTTTTAATTATTTAGAAATTTTAAAAATTAATAGAGAAAAATATCATATAAAAAATATATTAAAAATATCTTTTTCAAAAAATATTTAAAAATTTTAAAAAAAAATTAAAAATATTTAACATTAATTAGTTTTGTTTTTTTATCGATTGACAAAACATTGTGATTCGCAGTCACCAGCCCACTCACTGCATCTGATTGTTTTTATCGATTGACACACACTCATCATGTCAGTCACATGTATCACCAGCCCACTCACTCATCTCACTCCACTACACTTCCCATTATCCTCTCTGCTCACCACCTGCACACACCCCACACTCCACCTTCACCAGCACTTGCCAGGAATCACCCTCATCACAACATGTATTTGAGCAGTCAACTTCCACCTCACTATTTCTACCTCATTCTAACCTGTCTTCAGTTCATATGAACCTCAATAACCTATGAACCTATGATAGATACCTGCCCATAACTGATATACCTGTACATACATACATAGATAGATATATACATATATATGTATATATATATATATATATATATAATAATATATATATATATATATATATATATATATATATATATATATATATATATATATATATATATATATATATATATATATATTATATATATATATATATCTATCTATAGATAGATAGATAGATAGATAGATAGATAGATAGATAGATAGATAGATAGATAGATAGATAGATAGATAGATAGATAGATAGATAGATAGATAGATAGATAGATAGATAGATAGATAGATAGATAGATAGATAGATAGATAGATAGATTGATGTGCATAAGGTTTGTGTTGAGACTTGCATTCTATATTTCTGTTCAATTCTGTCTTTTGAAAATATGGAGCATTATACATCTGTATATTAAAAGCAGTAGCAACTCTTCTTTGTATATTTAATCTATTTTGGAAGCATTCAGTTTTAAATGCAGGTCAAATGTTTTGTGTCCTAGATTATTCAAACGCATTTGTATCTTAACAAAAGTATCTGCATTTAAAATCCAATCTGCACTGACCTGTGAACTACTTTTCGCCAGGAAATAATGGAAACACACGCAGTCTGAGGGGTGCTTCTTTCTCTGCCTCTTGACTAAGATGCATTAAGCATTGGGATTTAGGAGCTCACTGAAGAATAAATCATTTTTTATTTATTTATTTTATTCATTTTGAGGATGTGCTTCATGATTGTGAATTATTCTAAGCATCCTTAAATGCTTATGGTAATTTAGAAAGCCTAAGAGAATCCACTTTTGTTTTCTAGTGTTTTCTTCCTTTGGTTCTTCCTGCCACATCTTATGGAAATCCTCTTTTCCTGCCTATGCCTGCGGAATTTATTAGCAACCCACGCAGTTCATCTTTGCACTCAGAGCAAAAGGTCAAGCCGACCAATCAGCTCCAGAGGAGAGAGTGCGGCACACTGAATAAGTGTACTGGACATTCTATACATTAGACATATTCAGCATTAACATAGCGAACATTAAGGATGCATAGCCGTAAACATATTTAAGGCAATAATTGTACGTGAGAGCATGGATGACGGAACCATACTATGAGGGTGGGACAAGACCCACCCACTTTGTAAGACCAATGATATTGGACCCACTCACTTTTACCGTGTCTAATTCAGTGCATGTCTGTTCATACCCCGAACCGATAAACACTTTATCGTTGAACACACGTTTGATGCTTTATTTCCACTTTTCAAATATTTTCTTCATTTTTATTGAAAATAAATGCCGTTCGGAACTGATTTGTGATGGTAAAAGGGAGTAGAGCGAGTTTGCGTCAAAACCATCTACCATGTGCCTTACCCCTACACTATTGCTGCCTGAAATTATTTGGTGTCTTCTGTAATTTTGTCTGTCACAACTAGGCGTTTAGTACACAAGGCAAGCTATTTGCACTTACTGTAAATGGCATCCACTCCAGTAAAAAATAAATTGGACCCACACACATTTTTTTTTGTTGCTTCCGACACTCATGCATGAGAGGTTGTGTGGAAGTCCTTATGTAAATAATTTGCATATGTGTTATATAAATGTTTTGTCCTTCCTCATTTATATTTAATGTTGGTTAATCAACATTATATTGAACAGAGGTACACTCTCCACTTTTGAGGTGTGTTCTTTCCCAAAAATACAAAACACTCATGAATAAATAAATTGTGAGTGCAAGTAAAATTAATCAGAAAGACTCCTATTTTAGATTCAGGTGTCAAAAAAATGTAATCCCTGGGATTCATTTGGTTTTTACAGGCACTCATGGCACTACACACCGAATGTGCTCATTTAAAGACTTACATTCAGCAAAGTAGACAGGGAATTAGACACTTTCCACTAAACTTCACTTTTTTGGGGGCAGAGTAGAAATATGCCCTCATGAGTGTGTGTTCACATTACGAGAGATTTCCATGTGCCCGAGGACCAGGCCAGATATAGAAAACACTTTGGTGACAGGTCTCTGTTGGCTTATGCAGGTTTTCTCAGGAGCTGCTACAAGATGAGGTTTGTAGCAGCACACTTAAAATGTTCCTCACACAATGGAGAGATTTACATTTCATTCAAGGGCAAGAAGAAGCTCGTGCAGAGATGTCTTACATTATTGTGTAAATGTAAAACAGAGCTAATAGTGTGTGTGGGCTTTAGCATTTGTGTTTGTACAACCTTATGCAGTATCAGTTCCATACTAATAAAGAAACTTGTGATGCAGCATGTTCTGACTGGATTTTATGGATGCTTCCAACTCTAAAACATGATTGGATGATCCACATTTGAAGCTTATAAACAAGCCCATATATGCATAGTTTTCTGGCTTTATTTTATATATATATATATATATATATATATATATATATATATATATATATATATATATATATATATATATACATACATAAAATATACATACATAATATATATATATATATATATATATATATATATATATATATATATATATATATTATGTATGTATATTTTAAAGAAAAATATATGTATTTATATATAAAATATTTATATTTATAAATAATATAAATTATAAAAATATATATACACAGTATACACACATATATTATGTAAACACAAACTTTTATTTTGGATGCAACTATTCATGATTAATTGTTTGACAGCTCTAATATATAGTAATACTATAGTAAAACTACTATTTCTGCATGGTCTCTCTTTGCTTATTTCGTTAATGTATTTCTAGTTCAGTCATGAAACTCTAGAGGGCGCAAGCTGAGATGTCCTTTACATGCAATCTATAAGCAATTACATCATTACCGCATGCCACAAGCTGATTGGCCTCTGCTGATCCTGCAGCCAATGAGATTGCTCGCTCAACATTTAAATAGTCTGGTTCAGTGTTTACTGTAGGCTAGTCTGAGTTCCTGTGAAACCCTCCACCTCCCCCAGCTGCACCTGCTATGGGATTTATGGATGTCTATTTATGCAGCAGCATGCTCACAGCAGTGTGTGTGTGGGTGTGGCTCTCTTAGCAGTAGCAAGTCCATACTTGTTCTACAGCAGCAGTGTAGCAGATCTAGTCCACCAAGACCAAATACATTAAAGTCCCTGTAAAGGCAATTCTGAGATTTGTTTCTAAACACATTAGAAATGTTAGAAATGTATTGTTGAAAAACATTACAAAGACTGTGAACTATGTAGTACTGAATTCAGAAGTTAGACCGTTAAGAAGTTTTTCACCATTGCTGTGTTCCGGATTTTTTGGGCAGGTTTAAACGGTGGCTCGATGACACACTGGAGCCACTGAGAATATGGCCCCTCCCCCATAACTAGAGTACAGTCGCAATTTCGCATCAGTTCACGCTAGATTGCGAGTTACTGTCAGTACCGTTAGTTACTACAGCCTACAACTTACAAAACAGCCTACAAAACAAACAAAAAAACGATCTCAAGAAGAGGTGGATTAATTTTGTGAACAGCTACCTTGATGGAGTGCAGAGGATCACCACCAACACCTGCCTCTGCAGTGTCTTTACACCGGATAGTTTTACAAACTTTCATCGGCAACAGCTGGGATTCACTGATAATCTGCTGCAGAATGGGGCCAAACCGACTATCTCCCGTCCCGCCGACATCTGGTGCCGTCGTGACTCGTGAGCTGTACTTGAGTGTTGTTGTTGTCTTGTGTGTTTACTGCAGCTTTCCCGCGAGTGGGTGTGGTTTCGGCGCCAATCAACGGACACGCCCCCAGCTTTTGAGAGCAGAGAATGCTGCTTATTTTTTCAAGATTTCGATAAGATATTTTATTTACTTAGCGGATTTTTTTATGATTCAAATTTGGCTAGTTGGTTAATAACACATTTATCTGTGGTCTGAGAAACTCAGAACACATGTTTAATTTTGACTTTACAGGGACTTTAACATCACCATATTCAATATCATGCTAAAGCTATTCCGAGAGTTGTCATGATTTAAATTATGTGTATTTATTTGTGTGTGTGTCCAGAACCTGATGATGATGAGCAGAAGGTGAAGACGCAGAGGCCGCGATCAGCTGACCAGCCGGGTGTGTTCCAGGCCCAGACAGGTGAATCCCATCTACTGTCTACATGCCCCCTCATAATGCAATTATAAGTAGATTCAGACAGTATAGTGATTAAACATTAACCTCATGTAAAAACAATACTTTGATCAAATTGATGCAGTGACCGTCATAATCGTAGTAAAACGTGGTACATGCTGATTTAACACAATAAACATGCATAAACTCTTTAATCGCGTCTATTCCACTCTGACCAAAGTGTGAATTTGTATGTTTACAGATTCGTAAACATAGCGGTAAAGAAGGCATCATATTTTTACACAAACTTATGTTTATGACAATGTCATAATGAAGGAGTATTGAAATATCCAAATGAAGACACTCTAAGACACATTATTGAAGAAAAAAAAGCATTTGACATTAGTACAGTGGCCAGTAACACACCTACTGAATGTGTGTTCATCATTTGTGCTGTGCATTGAGGTATGTGAAAAATGCTGGTAATAATAATCAATCAATCAATCAATCAATCAATCAATCAATCAATCAACTTTATTTATATAGCACTTTTACAATGACGATTGTTTCAAAGCAGCTTCACAGTGTTAAACAGGACAACATTGCAACAAAATTTGATTTGGCTAGTTTAATTTGGATAGTTTATAGAATTATATATGACCAAATTAATAAATTCTATTTGTATATTTAGTTGAGTAACTTGGATCATAATTTGAGTGTCCCCAACTGAGCAAGCCAAGCCAAAGGCGACAGTGGCAAGGAACCAAAACTCCATCAGGGCATGATAGAGAAAAATAAACCTTGGGAGAAACCAGACTCAGTCGGGGTGCCAGTTCTCCTTTGGCCTATTATTAACAGTGTATAATTATTACTCTGGCAACCTTGCAGGTCATAAATCATATTAGATAGGAATATTCGAAATTTTGGGTATCACGCACGAGACGGGTTCATTTAGGATGGCGTGAATATGAATATGAATACTTGAAAGATCGGAGTTATTGCGCCGGAGACGGGTTAATTGAGGATATAAAATAATATATATAAATAATATATGCTATATAAAATAATAAACTTTATTTTATATAGCACCTTTAAAAGTTGCATCTCAAAGCACTTTACAAGAACATACAAATAAAATACATTGAAAAAAGACAAAAATAGAAACATAGATCAAAAAGACAAAAATGTAAAAAGTGCAGATTTAAAAAGATTCAGCATGTCTACTCTCAGTGGGAAGATGATTCCAAAGTTGAGGAGCCAAAGAAGAAAAAGCCCAGTCACCAGAGCGTAAATGAGTTGAAGGAACAGTTAAAAAGCCAGAATATGAAGAGCGGAAATTTTGTACTGGGGTGTAGACAGTATTATGGCGTAAGGTAAGCATGAGCATTTTAGAATCTATGCGAAACCTGACAGGGAGCCAGTGCAAGGGCTCCAAGACTGGAGTGACATGCTTACTTGTCCTTGATTATCAGGATTCTGGCAGCTGAGTTTTGAACACACTGTAATATGTTTAGGGTAAATTTTGATACCCCACGAGCAGAGCATCACAATATTCCATGCGAGAAAATACAAACGCTTTGATAAGTTTTTCAGCAATGGAGAAAGATAACATGGGGCACAGTCTTGCAATGGTTCTGAGATGTAGTTCTAACCGTTTTATGTACATGAGGATAAAATGTTACATTTGCATCATAATCACCCCAATTTTTTACATTTTGAGTCATCCACCTTTAAGGTTAAATCGCCAGCTTTGTATTTGGTGGGGTGAACCAGTGAGCATAACCTCGGTCTTGTCACTGTTGAGACACTGTTGAAATCCATATTTTTATCTCAGAAATACTATATTCAAGAAAGGCAACAGCCACATTTTCACCAGGTTTTGAATTAATATAAATATAAAGTGTCATCCGCGTACAAATGAAACTTAAGACCAAAGGATCTTAGAAGTTGACCAAGGGGAGAAATGTACATGCTAAAAAGTAATGGATCACAATTCTTAGCGAATAATCAGAATAATGAAAATTGCATGTAAACTGGAGTGAAGAGGTTTGCCTGTGTCATGTAAAGATCTTACTGTGATGAGGTCTTTACTCTTATTATTGTATAATCACGTTATTGTTTCGCATGTCATTGTTCAGCCGAATTGCATTTCAGCACCATGGACAGCGCTTTGATGTTATTCAAGAGAAAAGGGAACTTTATATTTATTAAAGAATCCTGAAAACAAAGTACTGTTTTAACAATAATAAATGTTTCTTGAGATCCAAATCAGCATATTAGAATGATTTCTGAAGGATCATGTGACACTGAACTGGAGTAATGATTCTAAAAATTCAGATTCATCATCAAAGGAATACATTACATTTTAAAATATTAAATTACATATTAAAATAGAAACTGTTTACTGTATTTTTGAGCATAGGAAATGTTATAATAATATAATATAATATAATATAATATAATATAATATAATAATAAAATAAAATTCCATATATGCAATCGGCATCCCTTCCTCCTCTGTGAAAGAAAAATGATGTGCGTAAACTCCCGATGGCATTCCTGTCCCCATCAGCCCCCCATCCTTTATTCTCCACCCATCTGCTCCGCAAATAAGGCTAAGCTCTGACTCACCACATGCAAATGAAGATGTAATGCGATTACAAGACGTGCAATTAATTTGATTTGTCCATTCATTTTGAGATGTTGCCTCCATCTAAGGACAAGGCTTTCAAAAAATGACTGACGTATCTCCACCCGTCACGTTCAGATCCGACTGCCACTGACCTCGCAACATCTTTTAGGAGACCTTAAGATCCTGAAGACCTGAAAAGGATGGTTTTCGAGAATATGTGAAAATGCTGTTCTAGTTTATTGAAGGATAACCCTTGTGGACTAATGTTGACCTTGTTTTTTAACTTTCTTAAAGTCTTTGCTTTCTGTCTGTGCCAGGGATTTCAAAATGTAGCTTTTCTCTCCATCTCGTGTTTTGTAGGTGACCCGGCAGCGGAGGAGTGGTCTCAGTGGAGCGTGTGTTCGCTAACATGTGGGCAAGGTTGGCAGGTTCGTTCCCGGTCATGCGTATCCTCTCCGTACGGGACCCTCTGCAGCGGCCCGCTGAGGGAAACCCGACTCTGCAACAACACTGCCACCTGCCCAGGTGAGCCGCAGCATCAAGCAGGTAGTGTACCTCCATGCTTTTGGACGTCCCTCTACACATTTACACTTCCTCACACTGCATGAAAAGGTCAAATATGATTAAATGTTAGTTGAATGTTTGCGTTTGCTCTATAAGTAAATACTAGCCGGTGCATGAGATGAAAATTATATTATTAGACATTTGGTTAATATTATTCCTTTTGCACTGCACACACATACGCCATCCACTGCATGCTTAAAATACAAGTGCATCACACACACACACACACACACACACACACACACACACACACACACACACACACACACATATTTACTATCTATGTGGGGACTCTCCATATACTTAATGGTTTTCTGTATATTCTATTCTCTTACACTAACCCTACCCCTTAACCTACCCATCACAGAAAACTTTCTGCATTTTTACATTTTCCAAAAAACTCATTCTGCCTGATTTATAAGCTTGTTTCCTCATGGGGACCTCAATTTAGGTCTCCACTGTGACACAAGTCCTCATGAGTCATTGTGCATTCGGGATGAAGTCCTCACTGGGATAGAAAAACATGTTCACGCAGACACACACACACACACTGCATTTCTGTTGAGTATCTATTGTGGCATTGCGTACAATGGGCACTGTTGACACTCTTTGTACTGCATTGATATCCACCAAGTCTTTCAAGGGTACTTGAGTGCCCTTGAGTTTGGTGTGATTGAGATCAGTGCAGGTCTCACTGGCATTGCTGTTTGCACGTCTGCACCTGAATGAGTATCAGCATGTAAATAAAACACACACTAAAAAATGTAATTAAAAAAAACACTATTAAATGGACATTTACAGTCCTGGATGCTGATTGGTCAGTTCAGCATTCATGGGGTGCTAAAATCCACATTATACAACAGGGACTTTTCAATGTTTGTATCACGGAGCTTGTATGTGTTTGTTCCAGACAGACTGCCTGTCTGTGTGTTAGTGGTGGGGGGTTTCAGTGACTCTTTCTGCAGGTTACATCGATACGCCAGTAGACGACAAGTGACTGTCCTCGCGAGTGAGTCATTGAATCATTCATTCAGCCGATTTGTTCAATAACATGGATTCATTCACTAAACAAGATACTGTCTTTATGAGTAAAAGACAGAATAATGTTGGCTTTATGAGTGGGTGTCTGCTGTTCAGAATGTGTCAATTAAATGACTTTTGCACTTGTTCATAAGCTGTAATTATGAATGTTGACAGTACCCTTTGCATACTTTTTTTTGCACTGCTGATTTAAAGGGATAGTTCACACAAAAATGAAAATTACCCTATGATTTACTCACCCTCAAGCCATCCTAGGTGTATATGACATTCTTTTTTCAGACGAATGCAATCAGAGTCATATTAAAAAATGTCCTGGCTAATCCAAGCTTTATAATGGGAGCCCAAAATGTGCACTTATTTTGTAAGTTGAATACGGAAGGCGGCCTGCCGGAAGCTAGATATTTTACTTTATAACATGTTAAATGTGGATATTTTTCTGATATCGCTTCACTTCAGAAGGCCTTTATTAACCCCCCGGACCCGTGTGGATTACTTTTATAATGGAAGGATGCACTTTTTGGGCTTCAAATGTTGGGATGCCATTATAAAGCTTTGATTTGCCAGGTTATTTTTTAATATAACTCCGATTGTGTTCATCAGAAAGAAGAATGTCATATACTGGGTAGTAAATCATGGTGTTATTTTCATTTTTGGGTGAACTATCCCTTCAAAGAAATACAGAAAACAATACTTAGTTAGCTAGTTTATGAGGAGATATAATTTAATTTCATTTAATATAATTATATTATTATACATTAATTGTAATTGCATTCAATTTAATAATGCATTTATATAATTGCATCAACTATTAACCTTAATGTACTACCTTTCAAAAGTTTGGGGCCAAAAGTGTCAGTGAAAACATGTATAATGTTACAAAAGATTTCTCTTCCAAACAAAAGCTGATCATTTAAACTTCCTATTCATTGAATAATCCTAAAAAGAAAAAAAAAAAATGTATCTCAGTTTCCACAAAAATTTTAAGCAGCAATGTTGAAGTGTTTTAAACGTTGATAATAATAGGAAATGTGTCTCGAGCAGCAAATCGAATATTACAATGATTTCTGAAGGATCATGACACTGGAGTAATGATGCTGAAAATACAGCTGTGTCGTCACAGGAATGAAATACATGTTAACATATATTAAAATAGTAAACAGATTTAATCAAACAAATGCAGCCTTGGTGAGCATAAGAGACTTTCAAAAACATTATAAGTGGCCTTAGACTTTTGAACAGATATATTTAGAATTTTATCAAATCTTAAGTATGGCTAAAGTCCTTTCCCAGTCCACAAACCTTTTTGGACCCAGTCATTCTTCATGTCTCTGTTTTCCCTCAACAGTTATATTGTTTTGGAGATGGATGAAATTATTAAATACATGGTCATAATTATGGCTTAAATAATTTCAGCAGGGGCTTTTTGAGCGATGTTCCTGCTTTGTGTTTAATTGCTGAGTAGCAGCTGCAAATCTTCATGCTTACAAGACATATATAGTTCGTCCTCTGTTGCGGATCATCAGCTGTGCTGTGCAAGTCTTTCTATGTGTTAATTCTATATTTATGTAAAACAGGGTAACTCAATTTACCTCGCGCTTGTGCATTCAGCCCGAGTTCTGATATTCAGCGTCTGGGCTTTGATGAGATGGTTGACACGTTCAGCACAAGTGTGTGCGGATCAGCGATTTAGGACGTGATTTAAGGACGGCAGCAGATGATCTCAGCAGATCAGGCAAGACTGAAGAGAATCAAAGTGAAGGATTTCTCCTGGAAATTTCTGCTTGCCGAAGATTGATTCTGAGCAGCGATCGATGAAGCTCAGATATGAGTGACCGACATTATGTTTAGACATGCAAACTGTTGGATTGCATAGGTTTTCGATGCTTAGGACAGAAAAGCTGATTATGGCGAACTCTGCGTCAATATAAAGGAAACAAGACGGCCAGGAATAAGTACACTAGATGCTTGTTATTGAGATTTTCTGTGCAGCTCATACGATTTATGCTGACAACATAAACACTATATTAACTAAAGGGACACAAAAATTGGCAGAGAAATACAATGTTCACCGGAGCCGCATGTGTGTGTGCGTATGTGTTCATAGATTACTTTCACTCCGCAGGAAGTGGGATGCACACTTGCAGAAAGGGACCGAGTGTCTTTGAGATTAGCCTGAGCTAGCGTAGCTTCAGCATAGTTTAATGCTCAATGGAAGTCCCTTGGTCCTCCTTTTGGCTCACGTTCAAACAAACTTAATTGATTTGTGAAAGCAATTATAGCTAGGTTTATTTAGTTTGGAGGAGAGTTATTATTCAAAATTGATCAAGCAGAGCCTTCAAATAAAATAGGTTCTTTTAAAATAACAGCAATTCTGCCTGCAGTCTTAAATTGCCCTCTGTTTGCTCATTAGCTAATCCCAATCTAGAGCTCAGTTTAATTTGTGGACACAAGCCATCGATAGCTATTTCCATCAGAATTAACATTGCAAATTAGTTCTCTGTTGCTTTCTCAGGAAATGCATGGATTGTTTTACCATGTTTACTTTTCATTTTGTTTTTCACGACATTGCATTTCTGTTTAATGTGTCTCGCGATCCATCTCAGAAGAGGAAAATAAGGGAGACGGGCCAGTTGTTGAAGCACTTCATGGAACACAGATGACCTTTTATATAGCTTGAAATGTTTTTACAATACATGGGGGAAGTTGTCCCCATGGAAGCTGCCAATAAACTAAATTTAGGGTATGTTCACATGACAATGATGCAGATTATTTTGTGTTTTTCACATACAAAACGATCTCCTTTCACATGGATCCGCGAAAATGATGAAAAACGCTGTATTATTCTTCCAGGCCAGTAGATGGCGATAGCACTTTGTAAAGAAACACTATGCGACAATTCACAACGACGTCACAACAGTAATAGATGTTCTTCCGGGTGGCAAAAGCCAGTAGTTGAGTAGTTGTTTTAGTGACTGTTTCTGTTTGACTTACAATATGTTAGGCTCTGGTAGTTGGTCTATTTCCCTGTTATCTAACTAAAATGGCTATGATCGTATTCTGTTGCTCGGATGGGATGGCACAGACGTGATCAAGCTTTTGACGGTGAAAAGGATAGCGCGCTGTAGACTAGCGCTTGTTACTCAGCTAGGCATTCCCTCAAACTAAACTTGCGGTGATGATGAAACCAATGTGGTACACACATCAATCATCCATCAGCAGTAGAGCCTACAACTATGCTTTGCTTTTCCTATTTCTTCCATTGACATTTGATCTGTAGCCTACATGACACTAGAAGTTCTGTCTCTTCCTTGTATAATACTTTTACTTCAGGCAGTGACTGACAATGAATTTGATCTTCAAAAGAGACCTTACTTTTAATAATGTTAGTCTCGATTTTCCGCAGCTGAAGATAATTATGCTCTGCTTTTGTAAATGGACAGTTTTGAGAATACTTCTCTTTAGCACTACTTTTAGCACTACATCCACTCGTTTTAACCTCCTCACCCACAGGTTCCGCTGGATATATTTACTTTTTCTCTGAAGGAAATCGATACAATCCTACAACTTTTGCTGTATATCTGGCGGCGCAACCCCAAACACAACACGTTTTCTTCATAATTTCAACTTTAATCAACAACAATTGTTTGAACTATGTAACTGTTTACAGTAGCCGGCTGGATCTCTTCAGTTGGTCAGTAGAAGCCGCTCGCGCTCTGCCACCCGGAAGTATCTTGGTGCCGATTTTGGCCAACAAATTTATTATATTTAACACATGTGACAAACCCAGCCTGACAAATACCCTTGTCTTGAGATCATAGTTCAAAAAATATTTTCAAATCTACTTTTATTACATAGATTAAATAGATAGATCGACTTTGTGTTCATTTGTTACCCAACAGCTAAAAACAAATGCATATTGTAATTTTAGTTTGGACCACTGAATTCACAAAAAATTACTAAAATAATAAAATGTTTGAAACCATTGCTACAGAAAACCTTGGACTTTTGACCTAAAATGACTTAGATATAGCCTTTGTGACAAATCGCCTCAGTCTCCCCTGTAACGTATCCTTTTCAAATAAAGGCTGAGATATCAGTCAGAAGGTTTCCATTGCAAGATCACAAGTTATCTGCAATTCTAAAACCTTGGTCCCATAAGCCAATCATCTAAATGAATCTTTTCATGATAGCCTTAAGAAATTCCTCTCAAAGCTTTTGAGGATATGTCTATTGGTTCTGCGTGTCATTGTGTCTGGGCAGTAGAGCAGAGCAGTGTTAGGCCAAACTCAACCTGCTCCACTTTAATGAAGAAACGCTTTTCATCGCTTACGGCTCTATTGATGAATGAAATCTGATGTAATTATCTCAGACAGGTAAATGAGACCTAGATTCAAATGGGAGAGCCATGTTTAAGTAAACTTTTGGAGGATGATCTTTTATTTTATTTTATTGTATGGCGCTTTAGATTGTTTTGGCTCTCAATCCTTTTGTGGCATCTGTAGAGCCTTGCAACTTTAGAGTCCTTTGTGAAATTTAATGGAATGCTCAAATAAATAAAGCAGCACATTAATGCTGTTTGTGCAGGATTATAGATGATGAAAATATATGCAGTTATCATTTTTCTCTGTAACACTTTATTTCGATGATCACGGTCCACTTTAGACATTCTACAAACTATAAGAAATTTAGCAAATACTTGTCAACTGTCAGTTATTAGAGTATTAGGAGACTGTCTATTTAATATCTACTGACACTTTATTTTGACACTCCCCAACAGACATCCAACTGACACTACCATGTCAACTTATTCTACTAACCTGAACCCTAACAACTAATTATAACCTAACAGTCTACCAACAGTCTACTACGGACTATTAATACTCTAACAAGTTGCAGAGTTACTTATAGTCAGTAGAATGTCTAAAGTGGACCATCCAATAAAGTGCAACCTCTTTCTCTAATGGTAACTGAACCTTGCATTTTAGATATTATATTAGCTATAATATATATTAAATAGGAAAGATGCAAATGATTATTAAATAGAGTATATCTAGCCTCACAAAATAAACAATCTTAAAAAAAAATCAGAAATGTTTTGATGCCAAAGACTGGGCATCCAATCAAACTCTATAGCATTTTGTCATAAATTCATCTGTCACTTAGCAGAAGCAGCCAAATTATTAATAACATGGACAGTTTGGATGACAGGAGGATGAAATAATTGAAAAAAATATATAATTTTACATATATTTGGACAGTGCATACTACCACTACTACTACTACTACCTCTACTACTACTACTACTAACACCACTAATAATGACAATATTATATTTACAATTATATATTGTTGGGCCTATGAATTTAATGGGAATATGAACACATTTGAATATTTTTTATTTTAAAGACATTTTTGTGCACTCATTTGGTTTAATCTCACCATATTGAGTCAACATGTGATGTGCAATATCAAATTTGCGTCATGAAGAAAAATCTAGCTAGAACCACTGCAATTAATTAATCTTAGGGCAAAAGGGGCAATTGCATCTGTTAACCAACAGGTGGTGCTATGCATTTGTTTTTGCCCTTCAAACCCAGTGACGCATCAGACTACAGGGATTCAAGGATAGCTCATTCATCGCAGCTTTTTAAAGGGTAACTGCATCTGTTATAACTGCAGTCGCTGTTGCTGTTGGTCTTAACAGATATAAATAATATTTACGACATGTAAACAACACTGAACAATGCCTGCAGCCTGCAGAGCCACAGAACAGGGCTTGGTGGCGTTCTAAATGCTCAGAGGGGACGTTGATCTATTGGTTTGAGGATTGCTGTCTGCCCCGCATGCCCGGTTCACAACTACATCTCTTTCTGTGCCTGTTTATTTATTTCTCTCTGTCTAGACTCCTTCTCTACCTTTCAACCTCAAACCTTACTGCATTTTTTTTGTTGCTGTTTTTTTCCCCCTGACTTTGTGGTCCGGTGGTCAGCATGTACCTGTTCTTTCTCGTCCTCCGTCGCTGGAGAAATCGACATCCCCTGTGGGGAGCGGATAGACGGGCTCTGGGTCTCTGCATGAGGCTGCACAGACAGTGATTTGATGGATACTGCAGTACATAATGTGGAGGCAATGAGCACTGCGGGCACATCAGCCCAGTATTCAGCCTCTCCCCATGCCACACAAAATCAGTGCTGTTATCCTACTCTCACGTTTTTACTCTTTACAGCTCGCAATCAACTGCGTCATCAGGCCAAAACTACCAGTGGCAGGACGTTTGGCAGTTCAGGCAAGAATAGATTTCAGGTGACTTGCTAGCCATGGGACGCTAATTTAACGTTTACTCAACTGGGCATTTACTCATCCAAAGCTGTATGATTTTCTTTCTAAAGGCTGTCACGCTCCAATAAAAGCACCTTGTGAAGTCTGCTATCTATCTATCTAATCTAATCTAGATAATCTATACTTTTGCTGGTTTAACAACAGAAAAAACGGTCGGCGTTGGTCCAAAAAGGTTTTACATAGTCTCTTAATGAGTGATGGGTGTGTTTTGGGCATACCGTGGAATAAACCAGAGTCTCATCACCCATTCCCTTTAAAAGCCAGCTGAGCTTGCACCATGGTGGAATTTGCTAGCGTAAAGACTGAACGTTTTACCAGAGAGGAATCCTTTTAGTTTTAATATTTAAAAACATTTGTGAGCTGCGTGCCGTGTCCCTGTGCGCAATAAGTGTGCGCGCATTGTGCACCAGCTTACAGGCGCATATTACTAATATTACTAATATGACTTTAGACCAGGTTTTTGTCGGTCAATGGTTTATTTAATTTGCCTCAAAATAAAGTGCCAACAATGCGCCTGAACTCACCTCGTTTTCAGACCAGCATGCCCATGGGTGAACAGATGGGCGCGAGTGCATTTGCTATTAAACAACATGGCACTGGACATGAAAATGATTACTGTGTCGGGCTGAAACTAGCTAAAAACACTTGCGTCACACCTGCCGTTGCTTGCCAGTGTTACTTGCCATTCCTTTGTAATTATTTGTGAAATTTATTAGCAATTTCTGAGTGAAATTGGTTCCAAATTAAATCGTACACCATTTGTTTCCCAGTGTAGAAAGTCACTTTTATAAAAGGCATAAGGTAATTACATACATGTCTTTTTTGTTACCAGTTGTCTAATTTAATATGCTGAAGAGGGCTTCTGTGTTCTAGTTGTTTGAACAACAAGTAGTTACCTCTATTTTACTATCCATCCATCCATCCATCTCTCTCTCTCTCTCTCTCTCTCTCTCTCTCTCTCTCTCTCTCTCACACACACACACACACACACACACACACACACACACACACACACACACACTCGCTTCATACAAGCTTTTTTTATTCCTCATGCTGTATGTGCAGCCGAGCCATGGCTCCTTTGAGCTTTGCACTACAGAGCGTTATCAATTATTTATCAGCATGCATAATTCACAGTACATCCCTGCTCTACACTGAGAAGGCCTTACATTCTCCCCCTCGCTCTCTCCAAAAGCCCCCTCAAAAATCTCCTTCTCTGTCTCTTTTACTTACTCTTTCTTTCCCCCCTTTCTTCAAATCCTGGCCAATTCTCTTGCCTTCCATCCCCTGTCATGATCCGTTTTTCTTTCTGTCCTCACCCGAATCACTCTTTTCAACCTCTCCCACTCTTCTGTCCTGCTCCTCTTCTGTTTTGCATATATATATCTGGTCTTATAATAACGTCTTATATTCTGATATGACTCCACACCTCAAGATGCATTTCCTCCCTCTTTCTTTGGCGACACAGAGAATCAAAATCTTGACTACCTTGTTGGTTTAATAAAGATGTGCCTCTTCCACTTTCAAAGATCAGTAGGAGAAGCATTAACTAAAGAAGTCAGATGTTGGATTCATCTTGTCTGTTTTCGGGTTGGTTTAACTGTTGTCGCACTGCAGTGGTTTGTCAAAGGTCATTCACACCCTCACCCATAACATCTCATCAAGGCCACAGTCATACGTTCTGTTCCAAAACCTGGCACCTGTCTAGTAAGCTAGTAAGCTGCCTTCGTTTGCATCATAGAGGCTTATTAACAATGCAAAAGCTGTTATATAGTACATACTTCTGCGATACCTAGTTTGAGCCAATTTCTAAGGCAGCATCACATAATTTTTAAACATTTTTAAATTGACCATTTCACACCCTTTCTGTATGATCACAGAATTTTGATCTTGTAAGAGAATTATGTTTAGTACACTGTGAATCCTTGGGCTAACTCAATTGTTATGATGTTATGAGTAGTTATGATGTTCCCAATTTTAAGTAAGCAGAACTATCAAGAACTAACAATTATCAAGGCTCATTTTTTCCTTTTTTTTCTCTAGAGTTCGTAGTACTCATGCATGTTAATTTCTCTTAACTTAATTAGCTGAGTTAGCTAACTCATACATTGTGACAGCAATTTAGTTATTTAACAAGTAAAATAACAAGCTATTTAAGAAAATACCAACCTGCTAACTTGCTAACATGTTAACAATAGCATGGTATAGCACTTACTGAATGAGTACAGCAACTGAAAACATAACTTACCAGCTCTCAAACCAAGCAGCATGCACCGCTTGTCACCATGATGGTAACTCTCCAAAAACCCACATTAGCAGAAACTCTTCTAAATTAGCATAACAAAGCATTGATAACTACATTAACATTAATCTTTCACAATTATTATGTTGTTGTTGTTGTTGTTGTTGTTTTTATTATATATAAATAATTGGATTTAAATTATATAACACTTAATTTTAGCATTTACTTTCCCTTTCGAGTGCCATGGACAAAAAACAAAACAAAAAAAACAGCCGAGTTTCAGTTAAACTTAAGTTAGTCTAAATTAAAGTAAATTAGTTCATACAACTCAAACCTATGGAACAGTTCAGTTTACTTGAAATATGTCAGTGCTGTGAACTCAAAAGAAAGTTCTAAGTACATAAAACAGTTAATTTGTTTAATTTAAGTTCGTCCTACTCAAACCAATGAAGTATTTTGAGTAGTGCTGGGCAATCAGTCGATTAATCGCATCCAAAATAAAAGTTTGTGTTAACATAACATATGTATGTTTACTGTGTATAATTATTATGTATATATATAAATACACACTCCTTCATGTATATATATTTAAGAAAAATATATTTGCATGTATATACTGTATAACAGGGCTATTCAAATCTTACCCTGGAGGGCCAATGCACTGCAGATTTTAGCTTCAACCCTGATCAAACTCACCTACCTGTGATTTTCTAATGATCCTGAAGACATTGATTTGCATGTTCAGGTGTGTTTGATCAGGGTTGGAGCTAAAATCTGCAGTGCATTGGCCCTCCAGGCCAAGATTTGAATAGCCCTGCTGTATAATATATCATTTTTCTTAATAAATTTAAATATAAATGTTTTCTTAAATATATACACACAATAAACATATAAACACAAACTTTTATTTTGGATGTGATTAATCGATTGCACAAATTTTGAGCGTTAGGGTTTACAGTGTAAATGACTAAATATATAACTAAAATTAATTAAATATGGACATTTTGGAAATTAAATGTCTGTTTTAAATTATTGTAAACTATTGAGCCCAAATGTATGCGTGCATTTTTGTGTCTGTTAAAATAGCATGTCATTTGTCTGTGTTCAAATCAATTGTGAAGCAAGACAATTATAAGATACGTATTGACTGCATAATAAAAATGCTTAAAATGCATTCACATTGATTGAACGATTATAAACAGTTGTGTACCGATTTTGTATGCACTCAGAATTGCTGCCTATGCTAGAGTGTTTCGAAGCGGTCGCTTATGAGGTTCAGTTTCCGTTAGAACGTTTCCTTAGAAGGTGCTGCCTGTGTAAGCAGATCACTGGGTTTTGGAACAGAGCCGTAATCTGAATGCATACTAGAGTTGTACCTGAAAGTTTGACATCTCCATATGACGTCTATTAAAAAGATTTTAAGAATACTGCACAGTTAGGGAATACTTAATTGAATAACTCAACATAAAACGAAATGCATATCGCTTTTATTGATAGTCAAAGAATCCTTGAAGGACACAACTTCACTGAAATCCTCTTGGCAGGAACACAATCAATTGGACACGTTTCATGATCAAACGGTGCATTTCATCTATTTTTTGCTCTGCCCATGCCTTGATCTTTTGCACTTTGGTGCTCCTTCTTACAGGATAAGTGACGTCTCATTCATGTTATACATGCTGTTTCATTTTCATTTCCTTCTCTGCCCTTAACCCTTGCTCTGAAGGCTTCCTCTCTGACGGTAGAGGCCCATGTTTGGTAGCATTCCCGGGTTTTATCCTTTAGGTGGGCAGGGTTTCGCCTCGAAGGACCCTTCGGCCCACCACCCTTCATCTTCCCTCATCCCCATTGGTGGTTTTGTTGGTGTTTGCAGTGCATGGGCTGTGGGAGGAGTGGTCTTCATGGAGCCTGTGCTCAGTCACGTGTGGCCGTGGCTCTCGGACCCGGAGCAGGATCTGTGTGCTCCCCCAGCATGGAAACAAGGGCTGTGGAGGGCCCGAGGTGCAAACCAAACTCTGCAATATAGCTGTGTGCCCCGGTTAGTACTAATCTCTCCATTTCCTCACCCCACTTTTCTCTACTTCATCTCTAAAGTACATCCTTCCTTTACACTATAATCACAGTGGGTCTTATTTACCAATAACTGCGCAGGTGTTCTTATTATTGCATTATTGTTCTTATTACTGTATTGTATTGTGTTCTTATTGTATGTGTGTAGAGATGGTTTACATGCAAAACCAAATAATCTAGAATGATTTAATTTGGTTACACTTTATTTTAAGGTGTCTTTGTTACACTGTAACTATACATTTAAGTACTGAGTAATATTAATTAACTGCATGTACTTACTATAGGGTTAGGATTAGGGTTCGGTTTGGATTGGTTTATTAGGATTAGTGGCATGTAATTATGCATAATTTATAGTTATTTCTAAAGTAACTATGTAACAGTGACCATAAAAAAAAAGTTACCTTTAATTTTCATTTAACTAGAATGAACAAGAAATAGTAATATAATCTAATATAATTAATGTAATATAATCTAATATTATTTTTATTTTCTAATTTTCTAATTTCATTTGTTGTATATCATTTATCATTCAGTTTGACTTAATTTTTTCCTAAATTGAATGAAAAATGTATTCAATACAATTATTTGTAACGTAATATAATATAATATTGTGATTTTATAACAATCAATTTGTTTATATAATAATAATAATAATAATAATAATAATAATGATGATACTAAAAATAACAACAACACCAATTATAATAATAATAATAATAATAATAATAATATAATAATAATAATAATAGTAATAGTAACAACAATACATTGTTAATATTATTATTATTATTCAGGATATTTGGTTTAAGTAAAATGTTCCACTTTTTTTTTTAAATAATGTATTTTTTAAGGTATTTATTTATTTATTTTGTGAATCATGACAGGTTTTATGCACACATTGTGCATTTACACAGTTAGCGAAAGAGACCCAGTGTTTTCTGTCTTCTGGACTTCCCTTTTCCTTACCCTTTTTCTATGTTGTGTGTCTTCTCCTCTCTTGTCTCTCTCTTCACATGTCTTCTTCTGAATGACCTTTCCCTTTCCCTCCTGTGTGCCATCCTCACTGCCTCGAGCTTCACCCAGTCTGCTTGTTTCACGTCAGTCTCTCTTACCCCTCCTGTTCGGTCTCAGTCTGAAGGCCGCTCAAGCTCTGTGTTGTCTCTGCAGCCATGCCTCATAGTTTCCTCTGGATTTCATTCATTCATTATGCCAGTCTCTAGATTTTTTTTATTTTCCTTTCTTTCGCTGACGTGCTACTCAAATGGGGGCTCGGCTTGAGCTAATGGGAATCCCAGATAAACCAATCACATGTGTCCGCACCTGCTGAGGTTTGTTGTTTTGTCTACAGCACCGCTCCGGTCTTGGCGAACAAGATCCATCTCCAAAATTAGTTATTACCCCACTGAGATGAGCAATAAATCATTTGTCTCTTATATTTCAATTCATTTTCAGTTTGAACAGTTGTGCCTACTTGGAGTTGAAGACCTCCATTAGCCTGACAGTTGAAGAGTTAAAGGTGACAGCCAATCACTGTGATTGTCTTTTATTTGAGGAGGCACAAATGAACAGCTGGGCCAGTCCGGCCGAGCGGCTTTTGACTGACAGTGATTACATCCTGTCAGCGAGCAGATCTTCCACCTGTTCTCACCTACCAAGAGGCACCCATGTGTAAATATATTTCACCCTCTTAATATTCAATTGCATTCATGGGTGTCTACTGACGTGTAATCCGCTGATATGATTTGCCTCAACTCAGGACAAGTCAACGTAATGTACCTTCTCCTGGGTCACAGTAGAGGATGGTTGGCTGTTGTGGGTCTAAACGGATGTCTTGTCAACATTGGTGTGTTTTCTTCTGCATTACTTCTGCTCTATTTGAGTATGTGATTGCAGTGATGGCT
This sequence comes from Gobiocypris rarus, assembly GCA_023029165.1. Taxonomy (NCBI): domain Eukaryota; kingdom Metazoa; phylum Chordata; class Actinopteri; order Cypriniformes; family Gobionidae; genus Gobiocypris; species Gobiocypris rarus. The sequence goes on from CM040919.1 coordinate 8,409,135, forward strand.
TGCATCTCCGTAATCAAAGTGTAAGCAATCAGTTCAAGCGTAGTCATCAAACCGTTTTAGTAACTTACTTCTCTTAATCAATGTTTGCTTAAGAGATGGTACAGTAGTCCTGTAAGGGGATAGTTGTTTTGTTTTGAAGTAGCATGTGCTGATTGTCCTCAATACAATTTTGTTTAATTAAAATGTTTCTTAATGTTTTGCTTATAGGAAGTTGTTTTCAGATTTTCAAAGTGCACTCTATTGACTTGTTAGCGGAATGCATTTTAGGTTAAGTTAGACAGATCTTTTAGGATTGAATAGAGATCAAATTTAATTTTTATTGTATTATTATTTTAAAAAAATATCTGAAAGTATTATTTAGTTTTTAGTCTTCTAAAATAATGATAATACAAATTATTCTTATTATTCTTATTAATGTTGAAAACAGTTTTTTCAGAATTCTTCGATGAAGAGAAAATTAAAAAGAACAGTGTTTATCTGAAATAGAAAGGTTTTGTAACTTTATTTATTTATTTATTTATTTATTTATTTATTTATTTATTTATTTATTTATTTATTTAGTTGTTTGTTTGTTTGTTTGTTTGTAGTTAGTTAGTTAGTTAGTTAGTTTTGTTTGTTTGTTTGTTTGTTATAGTATATTGTGACGGTATACTTTATTTCAGATAAATGCTGTTCTTTTGAACTTTGTGATCATCAAAAAATCCTGAAAAAAAAATGTACACAACTGTTTTCAACATTGATAATAATAAATGTGTCTTGAGCAGGTTAACGACATGACGGAATTAATGCAATAACAAGATGAAAGTTGAAGTTCAGATATTATAATGATTTCCGAAGGAAATGTGACACTGAAGACTAGAGTAGTCAAAAAAAAACAAAAAAAAAAACTAGTGGTAAAGTTTGAAAAAGTAAGAACTTACCACAAAATGGATTAAGGGATGTCTGGGTTTGTTTTTCATATTGTCATTGCAAAAAAATAAATAAAAGTGTTTTTTAAAATGATTGCTGTCCCTATACATATATATATATTTTTTTTTTGCTTTCATAAACTAATACATTTCAACAGTTTATTACTATACACTGCATCAGCAGCTTGTCTACGAATTTGTCAGACTAAAATTAAAATGCAACATATCTGCCGAATATCAAAATTAGCTTACAAACATTAGCTTACCGTTTCTGTTATTCAGCTAAAATAGATTTAAGAAAAATGATAAGCCATTAGAAATAAGATCAAACTAGAACAGAAATAAGACATCAAAGTAAAGGAACGTGGCCCAGAATATGGATCTGTTTGTTTGTGCGTGTGTTTATGTCTTGCAAGTAAGGGATACCCAAAGTATCCAGGTCAGTGTTATTACCTTAATTATACAGTTGATTTCTCTATCCCTTTCCCTTTATGTTCATGTGAAGTAAAAGTGAGATGCCATAAATGCTCAGCTGTGTTTGGTGGGTTTAAGCTGCAGCTGCTGTCTCTCCTGGCAACCACAATATGCAGGCTCTCTCTCCTCATTGGCTGCTTATTTTATGAGTGATGATGAGTCCAATACTCTCATGGAGGCGTAGACAGACAGGCCACATTTATCCATGTTTATTGAGTTTGTGAGGCTTTAGAATATGATTATTATTTATCATGCTCTTGCTTTGAGACACAGATCATCCATGATCTCAGGCAGAGAATGCAACTGCATCTGCTTTTGCTTTGATACCTCATACCAACATTTAAAGAGATCCTATTATGCTTAAATTTTCAACTTTCTTTACTGTGTAATATTGCAGTTTGAGCATGAAAATGTCTGCAAAGTTACAAAGCACAAAGTCATTCCAAAGGGAGTTATTCTCTATATCGGTGCACACCGTTTCTGAACTCCATTGTAGTGTGAGTTTTCTTCTGGGAATGTACACGTCACAATATTCCTCATTTCAGTGTGATCTCATGAGAATATGTGTATATTTTTACTTAAAGTGTAGTTCTACCATACGTATATTTATTTTGCGCTTACATACACACTGAAATGTATAATATTGATGTGTTGACAGCACTAAAACTTAAAAAACTTATGTGATGACAGCACTAAAACATAAAAATCAAATATTGACGTGTTGACCTGCACTAAAAACCAAATATTGACATATTGACAGCACTAAAACATAAAATATTGACGTACTGACCTGCACTAAAACTCAAAATATTGACAGCCCTAAAACATAAAATATTGACGTATTGACCTGCACTAAAAATCAAATATTGACATGTTGACCTGCACTAAAACTCTAAATATTGACGTGTTGACAGCAATAAAACTCAACATATTGACGTGTTGACAGAACTAAAACATAAAATATTGATGTTTTGACAGCACTAAAACTTAAAATATTGACGTGTTGACCTGCACTAAAACTTAAAATATTGACGTGTTGACCTTCACTTAAATTGTAAAATATTGACAGCACTAAAACGTAAAATATTGACATCACTAAAATGTGAAAATATTGACATCACTAAAACATAAAATATTGACAGCACTAAAATGTGAAAAATTGACATCACTAAAATGTGAAAATATTGACATCACTAAAACATAAAATATTGACAGCACTAAAATGTGAAAATATTGACATCACTAAAACATAAAATATTGACAGCACTAAAATGTAAAATATTGACAGCACTAAAATGTAAAATATTGACAGCACTAAAACGTAAAATATTGACAGCACTAAAATGTGAAATATTGACAGCACTGAAATTTGAAATACTGACAGCACTAAAGTGTAAAATATTGACGTAATTACAGCACTTAAATGTAAAATATTGACGTATTCACAGCACTGAAAAGAAAAAAATTGACAGCACTAAAATGTTAAATATTGACAGCACTAAAAATGTGAAATATTTATTTATTAACAGCACTAAAACGTAAAATATTAACATATTCACAGCACTAAAACATAAAATATTGTCGTACTAACAGCCCTAAAACATAAAATATTGACGTATTCACAGCACTAAAACAAAAATATTGTCGTACTAACAGCACTAAAACATAAAATATTGACATATTCACAGATCTAAAACAAAATATTGACGTATTCACGGGAGTAAAACATAAAATACTGATGTATTCACAGCACTTAATCATAAAATATTGATGTATTAACAGCACTAAAACATAAAATATTGACAGCACTTAAAGCGTAAAATATTGACGTATTGACAGCATTATAAAGTAAAATATTGACGGAATTAAAACAAATACAAAATAAAGGAGGCAAGGCCTGGGGCCCGTTTCAGAAAGGAGGTTAAGTGAAAACTCCTTTCTGAGAATGACCTGCAACTAAATGGAAAATACTGACGTATTGACAGCACTTAAATTGTAAAATATTGACAGCCCTAAAACATTTCAGAAATATGTTAACCCTGAAATAAGGGAAACTTTTGAGTTTTCTGTTTCAGAATGGGAGGTATGTCACACTTGAGAAAGTAGGGTAAGTCAAGACCATTTCTGAAAGAGAGGTAACTTATACTCAGAGCCAGTTACCATGGTAACTTACTCTGTGAACCTAACCTGGTCTGGAGCAGGTTTTCTTCTTCCAAACCCCATATTGAAATAGACACTGAATTTATTTTATATGTCAAATGTTTGTTAAGTCAAGAAACCTACACCCTTGAACCTTTTATGCTTAAAGCTTTACCTAATTGAATTATATATTTATACTTCATTTTTAGTTGCTGCCACATCATTATTTTGCCTGTGGGATACCATAAAATTAAACTTAATTTAACTAATTAAAAATTAAACTTACATATTGACCCGGAAGTATGCAGATGTCTTTTTGTTGGGTGCTGTTGCCATGGTGAATTGTAATTTCAGAGCTCCATTGATCATGGCTTTTCATAGTCGTGGTGCACGTGCTGTCAGTCTACTCAGAGTTGATTGAACTCAGTTCAGCTGTTCCAAAACCCAAAACTCAGAGTTTCTTATCTCAGGGTAAATCAACTTAGAGTTGAAGTTTAAACTTTCAGAGTTGATTGAAACTCCTTATTGAAACAGGCCCCTGGTTAAAGGTGGGGTAAGTGTTATTTCAAAAGAGTCTCGGGCTGAGTACCAAAACAAACTTGTAGCCAATCAGCTGTAAGGGGCGTGTCTACAAATGATGGTGAGAAGAGAGCGCTCAGTGTATGTCATTATTCAAAAGACACAACAGACAGGATGGACATTAGCCGAGCGACGACAGCAAGAGAGAGATGGCAGATAAAAAACACATACGCCGAAAATGTCTATGGAACAAAAGAAGGCTTACAATCAGGCAGTATCAGCTTTCCAGCGCTGGAGAGAACTCAAGGAGCAAAGGCCTGCAATCAGATAATCACTTAATAGGCGAGTAACATTGGTTTTGTTTTGTTTCACAGAACTAATATATGCTAGCTTTTGCTTGAATATGCTTGTGTGTCACATTCACTTGCTTGTTGCAATCGTATCGTCGTTCACTTCAGCGATGATTCATTTCACATTCATTTCCACATCCTATAAACCTGTTTCAAGCGTCAGCTCGCAGTGTGTCCAAAAAGATGATAAACTCCTAATATATGTTTATTTCCTTTGGTTCCTCTTTTAGTGATCGATATAACCCTCTAATCTGTGTTTGTGTTTTTGGGATGTATAAGGGATGACTTTTTTTTATTGAATATTCAACCTGGATTATCATAGTAACACGCATTGCTTTCACTTATTGATGACATTGTACCCTCGGCCAGCTGGCACAACAGATTCCGCCATTGTCGTTGCCTGCGTTGCGTACGTATTTCTAGGGCGGAACTATCAAAATAGGGGCGAGACCCTTTGGGTGTTGGAGCTTTTTTGTTTTGGTGATTTGAAATATCAACACTGGTTACCAGAAAGCACAGTGCACTTCTCAGAAGGATGGGCTTCATAGAGACAGAGTGTTACTGACAGACTGTGAAGAGAGGTGCTGCAACAATTTCAAACATTTAAAGTTTTTTTTTTTTTTTTTTTTTTTACTGATATTCTATAGACCCCAAAAACTAAATCAAGCAGATCAAGAAATAATAGGTCCCCCATAAAGAGGTGGTTTCTTTGTTTATTAATTAATTATTTTTTTAAAAATAAAAATATTATATAACAGATATTGTATAGCTTTTTCATTCTTTATAATAATATGCATTTATGTGGGTGTGTATGTATGTGTCTGTAGTGTATCTATGTTGTCTGTCTGTTTGTTCCACACCAATCCTTTTGGTACTGCTTTTAGGTCAGGGTCTTGAAGTAACGTTATACGGTCCATTTTCCTAAGTTTGACGAGCATCTCCTTTGACAGAGCAAAAGGTGACATGGGCCTTTTCGTTCATCATGTGCTCTGTCTTCCTTGGAATCCATTAGATTGAGAGATAATTTGATTTCAGTTCATACCATCAATCATACCGAGATACGCTTGGATAAAATATGCATCCCCCACATTTAAATAAGATAAAAGTGATATTAGAGGTTAATATGCACAGATCCTGAAATTGCTGCAGAAAGTCAAAAGACGTAACGTCTCCCCTACTGTGAAATAGATAGTGCATACTAGAAAGCATTCATTATATAAACATAAAGCTGTAAGATTAATGCCATCATTTGATGGATGATGTTTAAGCATAATTCTTACTTTCGAACATAATGAATATGTGTCCATCGAGGCATGCGGGCCTTCTAATGTGGGATACGAGGAGTGAAACCCAGTAAACACTTCAAAATTCATGAAGGCTTCGCTTCAACAAAGTGGCTCAAAAGCGATGGGGTTCGGAATAGTGACACAGGCTTATGAAAGGGCTTCAAGCGACATGCAACCCCCTCCCATATGTATTATTATTTATTAACAAATGACTTTACCATGAATCTCTAGCCTGGCGTGGCCATACTCAATTCTAGTCAGAATATGAGTCTGGTAACGCTCCATTGAGCTTTGATTATGGGGCATGTTTCAACCGAGCCAGGAAAGAACTCAGTTGGATAGACCCACAACCAATCAGAGCAACGGAGCGACGCGTAACGTTAGTTATCAAATGTCAACAGAACTGTTGCCAAATCCGTGTTTTTCTCCATGTCCGCAGGCTGAAGCGACCCCAATTATGTGATTATATAAACCCAGGAATGCAAATTTTAGCAGGCAACCTTGCCAAAATAACATATTTAACCCTCCAAACGCTATTTTTTTCCGGAGAACCCCCCGGAAAGTTATTGTTTTGGGCTATAGTTTTGAGTAGCAATTGTGCGACATTGCAAAAAAACTTGCCAACCCTGTCTGCACGCGCGCTGGATTAAGTAACGTTACAAGAAAAAGATGAGTGTAAACGATCTTTGCCAGTATTGTAATAAAAGAATTTAAGGATACACAGAGTACTTACCAACACAATCATCATTTCTGGGAGAAATAGTGAAGGTGAATGCATATACGAACAAGTTCTCCGTTTAGGATAAGAGCAAATTCAACCCAAGCGCCTTTGATGACGTGGATGATTACGTTACTGTTGATCATCTGTCCATCATCGTCTAAAGCCCGCCCTGGCAATTTCATTGGTCCGAACAGTTTCTGTTCGGGCATAATAACTCCTCTATGGAGCGATTCCAGACCGAATTGCCAGAGCAAAAAAATTTGTGGGCGGTGCTAAATTCGGCTGGCATCCAGGCTAATGAATCTCATTATTCAAGCTAGAAATAGTCACTGCACATGATCCCTTGTTTCATTACCACTATGCAGAAGATCTCTTATGTTGTTAAGTTACCATTTAGAGACCATGGCGAGATCCTGTGTTTGTATGAACTCTATTGATATCCACAGTTATGTGAAATTAATGTAAAATTATGTTCTTGCTGCTTTTTTATGCACGGAAAAACAATTAATAGTAATCGTTAGATTAATGAATTTTTACTCTACTGTTTTTTTTCTGTGAGAAATTAAAGGCTAAAGCATTTGCAATATGCATCAGACAAACTTAAATAAAATGTTATCATCAGAGTGTGGTTTCTCGTCAATTTCAGCACTAATGTTATCAAACTGTCTATTTAACTTCATGTGCTTTTAGATTTGTCTCAATAGTCCATCTCTCTTTAATGAACTTTAATAAAATGACTGGTCTTCTCTGAAACCCATTAGACTACAGTCCTGAAGGTGAGGAATGCGTTTCTTGGAGCAGCTTTAATGTGCAGTTCAAGGTTTATTCTAATAGCGTGCATTGTGATTTAATGTCCGCTGATGAAGAGGCGACCTTAAAAAAGCTCATGATTAAAATGATAGGACTAAAAATTGAAATGGCGAGTGACAATAAATTAGTATCTATCTATCTATCTATCTATCTATCTATCTATCTATCTATCTATCTATCTATCTATCTATCTATCTATCTATCTATCTATCTATCTATCTATCTATCTATCTATCTATCTATCTATCTATCTGTCTATCTATCGCTCTGTCTGTCTATTTACCATCTGATTATTATTTTTAAATGAGCAAAATGCAGAATGTTTGCATTGGTAATAAGTATCTGAATAACTCAGTTTGTTGTCATTGATCTCTCAGGTTTGTATCAGGGTAAGTGAGTATAATTTCAACCAAGTTACAATGTCACACGCTACAGACAAACACAGACCCCTGTACCCCGTCTCCCTCTGTCCGACCGCCCGTTTCCTGTTCTTTTCTGTCCTTCTCTTTCCTGTCCTTCCACCACGTCTGCCTTATTCTGTTCTCACAATCTCTCTCTCTGCGTCTCCCTGTGGTTGTGTTTGCAGTGGAGGGGCAGTGGTTGGACTGGGCCGTCTGGTCTCAGTGCTCTGTGTCCTGTGGCTCTGGCACTCAGCAGAGGCAGCGGCGTTGCAGTGTGTCGGTTCATGGCTGGGCGGAGTGTAAGGGGCCGCATGCGGAAACCCGAGAGTGCACCAACCCTTCTTGTGGGGGTAAGTTTCTCACTGGTGGGCTTACTCTTAAATTGACAGGTAGTTTATGTGCACAGCTGCAATTTGTTTGCTGTCATGGTCTAATTAATTGCAGGAAACGCTCTGAATTGTCTGTGGTACCAAACCACAGAGACTAACCGGTCTGCACTGCTCATCGTGTTGCACAGATACGCTGCTGTGTCAGCATATGCCAGTTAGCACCCCTGATAATAATTCATAAGCATAAATTAGCTTCATGCAGGTGCTATATGACGGTTCACACTGCAGCTATTTATGGTTGTCAGGTCACTTTTCCTTTTCTTTTTTTCCAGATTTTTACTCTGCTCGTCTGTGTTCACTGTGTTCCAGTCTATTATATCAAAACTGTAGTGTGTGGATGGCCATTGACTCTTCGCCTCTCATAATTTTAGGTATCATAGGTGTTTTTCTTCCTTGTTATTATTCATTGCTCCATGTTTTCTTCATCCTGTGCAGGAGGAGGGAACTGGGGTGCTTGGAATCACTGGAGCTTGTGCTCCAAGACTTGTGACTCCGGTTGGCAGCGTCGGTTCCGTATGTGTGAAGGCACAGGAATCCAGGGTTACCCTTGTGATGGCTCCGGAGAGGAAGTACGCTCCTGCAATGACAAGAAGTGCCCTGGTGCGTGCCCATGCTCAAAGCACATCTTTTTATTTCCTTTTATCCTTTTTCTTTGAAGCAACTGACTCTCCAATCCTGCATTTATAAGTCTGCCTTGCACATTTGGAATGGTCTCCAACACTCCAACAAATTAGTGTTCCGTGGTTTCATTTATTTATAAATTTGTTTATTAAAATTAATTAGTTAATTAATTCTTCCAATGTTTCTTTTTATTTTGAAAAGCTGCATTTATTTGATGGAAATACAGTTCAAACCTAATATTTTGAAATATTATTACAATTTGAAATAACTCTTTGTAAACTATATATATATATATATATATATATATATATATATATATATATATATATATACAGGTCCTTCTCAAAAAATTAGCATTTTGTGATAAAAGTTCATTATTTTCCATAATGTAATGATAAAAATTAAACCTTTCATATATTTTAGATTAATTGCACACCAACTGAAATATTTCAGGTCTTTTATTGTTTTAATACTGATGATTTTGGCATCCAGCTCATGAAAACCCAAAATCTCAAAAAATTAGCATATCATGAAAAGGTTCTCTAAACGAGCTATTAACCTAATCATCTGAATCAACTAATTAACTCTAAACACCTGCAAAAGATTCCTGAGGCTTTTAAAACTCCCAGCCTGGTTCATTACTCAAAACCGCAATCATGGGTAAAACTGCCGACCTGACTGCTGTCCAGAAGGCCATCATTGACACCCTCAAGCGAGAGGGTAAGACACAGAAAGACATTTCTGAATGAATAGGCTGTTTCCAGAGTGCTGTATCAAGGCACCTCAGTGGGAAGTCTGTGGGAAGGAAAAAGTGTGGCAAAAATGCTGCACGACGAGAAGAGGTGACCGGACCCTGAGGAAGATTGTGGAGAAGGACCGATTCCAGACCTTGGGGGACCTGCGGAAGCAGTGGACTGAGTCTGGGTAGAAACATCCAGAGCCACCGTGCACAGGCGTGTGCAGGAAATGGGCTACAGGTGCCGCATTCCCCAGGTCAAGCCACTTTTGAACCAGAAAAAGCGGCAGAAGCGCCTGACCTGGGCTACAGAGAAGCAGCACTGGAATGTCGCTCAAATTTTGCATGTCATTCGAAATCAAGGTGCCAGAGTCTGTAGGAAAACTGGGGAGAAGGAAATGCCAAAATGCCTGAAGTCCAGTGTCAAGTACCCACAGTCAGTGATGGTCTGGGGTGCCATGTCAGCTGCTGGTGTTGTTCCACTGTGTTTTATCAAGGGCAGGGTCAATGCAGCTAGCTATCAGGAGATTTTGGAGCACTTCATGCTTCCATCTGCTGAAAAGCTTTATGGAGATGAAGATTTCGTTTTTCAGCACGACCTGGCACCTGCTCACAGTGCCAAAACCACTGGTAAATGGTTTACTGACCATGGTATTACTGTGCTCAATTGGCCTGCCAACTCTCCTGACCTGAACCCCATAGAGAATCTGTGGGATATTGTGAAGGGAAAGTTGAGAGACGCAAGACCCAACACTCTGGATGAGCTTAAGGCCGCTATCGAAGCATCCTGGGCCTCCATAACACCTCAGCAGTGCCACAGGCTGATTGCCTCCATGCCACGCCGCATTGAAGCAGTCATTTCCGCAAAAGGATTCCCGACCAAGTATTGAGTGCATAACTAACCATAATTATTTGAAAGTTGACTTTTTGTATTAAAAACATTTTTCTTTTATTGGTCGGATGAAATATGCTAATTTTTTGAGATTGGGTTTTCATGAGCTGTATGCCAAAATCTTCTGTATTAAAACAATAAAAGACCTGAAATATTTCAGTTGGTGTGCAATGAATCTAAAATATATGAAAGTTTATTTTTATCATTACATTATGGAAAATAATGAACTTTTATCACAATATGCTACTTTTTGAGAAGGACCTGTATATATATACATTTTTAACTTTTAAACCCTATCTTGTACCCTATTTATATGAAGTGCCCTTTGCTTTGCTCTCACTGCCTCTCTCACTCATTTTCTCTTTCTTCTTCCATATTTAACATTCTCTCTACTCCTTTGTTTCCATTTCTCCTCTCTTCCAATTGAGACGGGTCATTCTTGACAGAAGGGAACTGTTCAAAGTGCTGCTATGTGTGATTTGTCAGCATGTCAAGCAGCACAGCAAAAAGCTGATTTTAATAAGCACGCCGTTGACTGCAGCTTAGGGAGGCTATAGATTAAATAAATGTCAGACATTGCCGCAGAGCTTATATCGGGCATAGGGCTTTGATGGCGCCAGAAACTTGAAAACAAAAATCTGTCCGATAGCTTTGTCGGTGTATTACGTTTAGATGAAAAAGAAAAGGGTTCTTTTCTCCATCTCTTTCAACCCAGTCCTCTTCTGTATCTCACCCCTGGGTTGTTCTCTGTTCTGAAGGAGCTTTTGAATGAGTCGTTGCTGTCTGTGATCTTCACAGAGTTCTCAAAAATTATCTATCTATCTATCTATCTATCTATCTATCTATCTATCTATCTATCTATCTATCTATCTATCTATCTATCTATCTATCTATCTATCTATCTATCTATCTATCTATCTATCTATCTATCTATCTATCTATCTATCTATCTATCTATCTATCTATCTATCTATCTATCTATCTATCTATCTATCTATCATCTATCTATCTAATATACTGCAATTAGTCAATCAACAATGACTTTAAATGTAGTGTCATTTTTGTATGCGTATCCTATAGTATATTTTTGTTTTTGCTGGTTAACCTCTTAATTTTGATGTATACTGTGCGCAGCACCTCATGAAATATGTAAAGATGAGTACCAAGTAGCCATGACGTGGAAGAGAGCCTCAGCTGGAGAGACGGTATACAACAAGTGTCCATCAAATGCCACTGGTACGTTACTGCAAACATTCTCCATTCACCTCTTGATGTCTGTTTGAGTCATTTTTTCCAATAATAAATATTAAAATGATAGTTCCCCTAAAGAAGCTGTCTCTGTTATTATAATGCTGTTCCAAACCTGTGTACATTTTTCCTTGGGTGAAACAAAACTGTTTAATAATTTGAGGAACTGCTACTGTAGATCTAAATGAAAGTTCATAGTTCCTATTTCTGTCCCAAAATAACTAAATAAAACAAAAAAAAAGCATTGTAAAAGTAGTCAATTTGACTAGTACACTTTACCCCAAGTGTTCTGGAGTCATACTATAGCATGTGAAGTAATGTAAGTCACCATTCGCTAATAATGCCTATTTTTTTTATTAATTTAAGGCATTATTCACTGATAAGTGTCCTTTTTGATCTAGTAAGTGGTGGTGTAGCTGTTCTGTTCAATCTGTGTAAGAATGACCATTCTGCCCTTTAGCGGGTCACCTAACCCCAGTTTGCTCAAGGATGGCCGATCCTCAAAAAAGTGTATTGTACATTGCTTTGGATAAAAATGTCAGCTAAGTGACAAATTAGTATTAAATTAAAACCGCTCAAGAAAAGTTAATGATCCGAGCTTGATTGACTTCAGAGTGTGCGCCGGGGCCTACATCACATAAAACTCTGAAAGTACAATCTAATGTTGATTTGGCCACAGCCAAAGACGCCATATCTAATGCAATCTCTGATACATTTGTTTCTTCTCTTACCATGACATACAGCTTTATTAAAATATTTTATGATCAGTTAAACCAAATTATAAAACTCAATCAGCGATGCAATCATTCAGCTTCCAAAACCAACATCGCACAACAGGCTCGAAATAAGTTGGTTTCCACACAGTTAATCAGCATTCAGTTTTTAAACCCATTGAGATGAATTAGTGGTGTATGAGAGGGAACTTAATGAGGATGTTTACAACCCAATATGTGCCACCACAGAAAGTTAATATAACAATGAGTTTAAGACTTTTGGTGGATTGAAATGTCAGACATTGCCTCAGAGCTTACATTGGACCCACGTAAACTTTACCTGTTTTTTTTTTTTTTTTTACAAGGCTCTAGATTTAATGTCAGAGACTGACATGTTGTTGTTTTGTACATCATGACATTCTGCTGTGTTTTGTGAATGTTATATAACGGAACTGTCCTGCAGAAACCTCCATATTTCATTTTTTTTTTTTTCACAAATTATTGCTATTGGTCACCCTTTATGTCTGTCTGTGAGTTCTGCAAATATTCAACCAATCGAAAGTATTAAAAAGAGCTTGTGACTAAAACTCGTAACATTGGATCCTCAAACTGTCAGTCAAACTCCGCCTCTATTGTAAATGAAGTGCTACAGACACATTTAGGACTATCTCTGGTTAATCAAGAATCACTATATATACACCGATCAGGCATAATTTTTATACATTATAATTAAAACATTACAATTGTGTTGGTCCCCCTTTAGCTGCCGAAATAGCCCTAACCCATTAAGGCATGGAGTCCACTAGAGTCCACTTACAAGGTGGGGCCTCCATGGATCAGACTTGTTTGTTCAGCACATCCCACATATGCTCATTTGGATTGAGATCTGGGGAATTTGGAAGCCAAATCAACACATCAAACTCGTTGTGCTCCACAAACCATTCCTGAACCATTTTTGCTTTGTGGCAGGCGCATTATCCTGCTGAAAGAGCCACAGCCACCAGGGAATACCGTTTCCATGAAAGGGTGTACATGGTCTGCAACAATTAGGTAGGCGGTACATCTCAAAGTAACATCCACATGGATAGCAGGAAGCAAGGTTCCCAGCAGAACATTGCCCAAATCATCACACTGCCTCCCCTGGCTTGCCTTCTTCCCATAGTGCATCCTGGTGCCATGTGTTCTCCAGGTAAGTGACACACACGCACCCGGCCATCCACACGATGTAAAAGAAAAGATGATTCATTAGACCAGGCCACCTTCTTCCATTGCTCCGTGGTCCAGTTCTGATGCTCACGTGCCCACTGTTGGCACTTTCAGGGGTGGACAGGGGTCAGCATGGGCACCCTGACTGGTCTGCGGCTATGCAGCCCCATGCGCAACAAACTGTGATGCCTTCGCTCCCCACATGCATCAATGAGCTTTGCCCGCACATGACCCTGTCGTCGGTTCACCACTATTCCTTCCTTGGACCACTTTTGATAGATCCTGACCACTGCAGACCGGGAACACCCCACAAGAGCTGCAATTTTGGAGATGCTCTGACCCAGTCGTCTAGCCATCACAATTTGGCCCTTGTCAAACTCGCTCAAATCCTTACGCTTGCCCATTTTTCCTGCTTCTAACACATCAACTTTGAGGACAAAATGTTCACTTGCTGCCTAATATATCCCACCCAATAACAGGTGCCGTGATGAAGAGATAATCAGTGTTATTCACTGATTCACTGTGTTATGGTCATAATGTTATGCCTGACCGGTGTGTGTTTGTATGTTTGGCGTATACCAATGTATATATATATATATATATATATATATATATATATATATATATATATATATATAATGACACATGCAAGTGTCTGAACATGTATAAAGCCACACAACAAATTTGGCATCACAGTGTCTAATTACTTGTAAAAGTACAGCGTCAATATTCAGTATTTTGCACTTCTCAGATTAGTTCTAAGTTTCTAAACCTTCCAAGCGCAATAGGAGAGATTTTTGAGGTTATTTATGCCCTCTGAGTGCAGTGCGCAATAATTCTCAGATACTAGTGGAGAAAGACACCCAAGGCGCTCAGTGATTTTTACCTAATAAAAACAGAAAGACCTAATAAATGATGTCTTTGAAGTGGGAGCGCAGAGCAGAGTGTTGAATGAGGTCAACGGCGAGCTGTAATCTATATCAACTCCACATCCCGGCCAGCACGGACTGTCATGCACACTAACCCCCAAAAGAAAAAACGATTCCTGCAGAGAATGATTCGCTTGACTTTTCCGGGCTACATTTCCACGTCTGCCTGCGTTCCCATGTGATTTTCAGGCCCATTTTTATCCCAGCGAGGGTACGGGGGTGAGGCCACTGTCGAGTCTTATTGGCTCTGATCTGAATGATGCAAGTGGCAGAAACTTTCAGGAAAACTGAGTTTGCAAAACAGCATTGCAAAATGACATACTCAAAACAGACATTATCCCAGATATTATCATATGCTGCACTGCAGTGAAGTCTTTTATAAGAAGCGTGTGAACATCATAGAGTACGTGTCTGTCAAACCTTGACATGCTGTTATTGCTTGTGCCCAACAGTGATAATGGTCTGTCGTTGTTGTTTTTTTCTCCCTGTAGGATCTGCTAGTCGTCGTTGTTTGCTGGACGCTAATGGAGTTGCTTACTGGGGTCCTCCGAGCTTCGCCCGATGTGTCTCACTCGAATATAGATATTTACATTTATCTGTGAGTATGTGGATGTGGATGACGTGCTGTGATGTCACAAGATGGGGAAGGATTAGATTATGAAAAGATTATGCACTTTATTTATCACAATCTTTTACTGTTTTAATAAGGAGATTATATACAGATTATTAAATCCGGTTTTGTGGTAAAGTCATTGAGAACCAAATTAGCGCAAGATAACATCAGAGAATAGAATTTGTTTATGTGATCCATTTGGTGAAAAAAGCATTAAATATATCTCTATTATTATTATTATTATTATTATTATTATTAATAAATAATTAATTTTAAAACAAATAATACATTATTATTTAGAAATAACTGTTTGACAATGTTGCTAGAAAATTCAAGATATATCTCATGAACCGTGACGAAGATTAGCAATTGTTCTTCTTTTGAAAGTATCATATTTTCTGACTTATTCAATTGTTGAGTTTTATTTATAACTTCAATCTGCTATAGTCAGTGCCTGAATATTGTAGCTCATTAGATATGGACGAGAAGCTGAATATCAAATATTATAAATTTGATTACACCAGAATTGTAGCTGTGCATCACTGGATGCATATCGAAAGGGAGGACACATTTGTTTGAATTTTGTCTGGTGGTCAGAAAAACGAAAGGTTGGAGTGTATTTAAAGGCCATGTGTGTAGGAGAGAACATTGCCACTTTCCACAAATGAGAATAACTGCAATGAGCACTCAGCACAACATAAAAACGAGTAAAAATAACACACATTCCTCATTATAACACACAGCAAGTGAAATGAAAACCACTACTTAGAGATGCTTCCTTTGAACTCGTCTCTACCGTAAATGAAACAACCATAGCTCCCAGCTTTCATATTGATTAATTACTTTCTATCGCCTTGTTTCAGACCTCTGGGTTTTTTTATTGATTACTTTCTAACAGATTCGACAGTCTGCCTTGATGCGCTCTTTCTAATTCCTCAGCCACAACCTTTGACTTTGAGTTCATAAAGCCGAGTGGGTTTTAATTCTATGTCTCGACCGAGGCATGATGTGACGGGGGTGATTGCGCTGTTAACCTGTCCACTAACACCTCATTATAATCAGACAATGCTTAATTAGCTTTGATTGCCATTGTCTGCCACGTCCTGCACTCTCAGTACCGTCATTAGACAGTCAACACTTTGTCTGCTGACGTTCAACCGCAAACAAGAACTCTTCTGGTTAATTCACTGAGGGAGAAGTTGTTTTCACTTTGTTATGCTCACAGCTTGGTTGACTGTAGACGGGAAGTAGATTAAGGCGGCTGTCGATACCTTCAAACTGCTTTCGCTTTGCTCCAGACCTGGATCAATGTTGCTTCAGCTTCAAAGCCAACATGTTCTTATTCACTTCCTTTTCTGGCTTACCTTTAAATCAACATGCCTATGTATTGTCCTTTTAATTTTGTTCATTTATTAAGTTTGTTTTAAGTGTATAAAATGAAAGCAGTGTTGTTTTATTTTTATTAAAGTTGCATTCATATTTTGAATTAGCTTTTATTTGTATTTTTTCCATGTTCATTTTAGTTTATTTTTAGTCATTTTGTCATGTGCTTTTAATTTGATTTCATTTGAAGTTATGTTTTTCAGTTTTAGTTTCCAGTTAAAAAATTTAACTATATATATAGTGTATGCTGTAATCAACTTGAATATTTAAGTAATTTCAACTTAAATTACATTAAACTGACTTAAAAAAATTGTTGAATCTTGTATAACTTAGAAAGAAAAGAAGCAATTTTCAACCATTTTTTTTTTTACAGTTTATTAACAATACCCGTTTATTAGCATATTTAAATGAACATAATTCCTCAGAATTTCCCCTAAAATCACTGGAGAAAATGCTTAAAAATGTTCAGATTGGTCTGTTGGTTTAATTTAATATCTCAAATTGAGCTCTCTCTCTCTCTCTCTCTCTCTCTCTCTCTCTCTCTCTCTCTCTCTCTCTCTCTCTCTCTCTCTCTCTCTCTCTCTCTCTCTCTCTCTCTCTCTCTCTCTCTCTCTCTCTCTCTCTCTCTCTCTCTCTCTCTCTCTCTCTCTCTCTCTCTCTCTCTCTCATGTGGTTATTATCAAGGTTTATTTATCAGTGTCTGTGCATAAAACTGTTTTTTTTTCCTCCCCCTCTAGTTGCGAGAACATCTTGCGAAGGGTCAGAGGACCCTGGCAGGGGAGGGCATGTCTCAGATCGTGAGGAGTCTCCTGGAGTTAATGTCCCGTAAGAATTATTACAGCGGCGACCTCTTATTCTCCGTGGAGATTCTCCGAAATGTGACGGACACCTTCAAGCGAGCAACCTACATCCCAGCTCCTGACGACGTGCAGGTGTGTATTTGCCTGTCGGTGTGTGTAAGGTTATAAATAGGGAGATCACCAAAATTGTGATTGGGCAATTATTCTTTTGCAGTTTTACAGAATAAAAATAAGCTTTTTAAGCTCCTTTGTAGTTGGCTTAAATATAGGTAACGTACATATACTCCATGCAGGCTTAATACGAGGCTATATAATGGCCTGTCTAATATTATAAAACATTTTGATCAATGCTTGACATGTCAACTGCATAATTACATTTCAGTCTTGACAACTCTCAGGTTAGTTTATAAAATATTTTATTAATGGAATGTACGTTTGATGATGGCTGACTAGATCGGTTACACTGCTCCTGCTAAATACTCAGAACATAAAATAAAGGGAAACTTGCCAGTGCTGCTAGAGAGAGGGAGACCCCCTGTAACGGATCTAGGCAGGTGGTGCTGGGGAGGTGGAGGGCTTGAATAAGAATTAGCATAGTGTGCAGAGTTAGTGTATTCGTTTGGATGTGTTGTGGTTATAAAGGGAAGTAGACCTGAATATGTAAAATCGATTGGCTGTGGAAGTTGCACTGAAACAACCAGTCAGAACATAAATAGTGTTTCATGGCTGAACTGTATTTCCCCACCACTGATGAAAATTTCCGTCATTTATGAGGCAGCGCTTCCCAGCCATTGATGGAAATCAATCACAGTGTTTTCGGTAGGTGGCGCTATTACACATCTTCTGAAAGAGTACAGAATCTCCTGATCAAAACACAAGATGGAAAAGAAGCAGAAACATTTGATAGAAATCAGATGAACAAATTTTTTTAAAGCTGGTGGTGGCTGCCAATTAAAAATAAAATTAAATTAAAAAAAATTAAAAAACGCTGGCAGGGACAGAGTTAAGATATATATTTTATGTTTTTTTTTTTATATATATATATATTATTTTTACTGAGAAAAAAAGACAAAAATACAAAATAAATATTTTATTTTTTTGCAGTGCACAGTAACACAGAAACATCAAAGCACATTTTTCTTCATTCTTTCATTACACAATTTTCATCATTCTTACTCTTCATTCTTTTTCAGAAATTCTTCCAGATTGTCAGCTTAATGTTGGACATTGAAAACCTTGAGAAGTGGGAAGATGCTCACCAGGTAACACGTCCGTCCTCGGCCCTTGCAATACACCTGCAAATATCCGACCGAAGAACTCAAACTTTTCATATCTGTGTGCCGTGGGTTTTAATTTCCCCTCAGACAGTGCTGTGTCATCAAAGCCAGGTCTGATCCCACAGATTAGCAACAAATGTGATCAGACTGGCTTTGGATGTAATAGAAACCGACTGTGAAGTGTGTTGGGAAAGGGATGTGCTGTTATATCTGCCTCTTTGCATTACACCGCTCCATTAGACGCTATTTGACTTTAGATGCTGTGCAGATCAGTCCACGGTGTCTTCGGCGTCAAGCCAGGACACTTGCATGGTACTAAACTTTCCTTAACTCAACTATCCATGAAACCATGTTTTTTTCTAATTCCCTGGGGCCTGAACTAACTGCAGGAGATCATATTCTGACTCACTCAAGAAGATAGACCTTTTCTGCTGATGTCAAATAACTTGGAAATGATGGAATGGTTATTCTTTACAATCCAGATTTAGTGTGCATCATGTTAGAAATACCAAAAACATCCATTCTTGTTTCAGTCTTTATGTGTGGAACAGCAAAAGCTGCTTAGCTAATAGTCTTATTTTACATGCCAAATTGTAGTTGTGCTTGCTTAGGCGAGCATATAATTATTGCTCATATTTTGAGGTAGGGATTTGAACAAACTCGTCACGTGTAGCTGTTTGTGCTATGTTCATGTTTGAGACATTAAGTCATGTGATTTGCTACAAGTAAGCCAAGTACTACAAGTAAAACAAGTAAGCCGTTTGAACAATGATAAATGGGGACAGATCGTTTTGATTTTGCAGGATCTGTGACGTCACACTGGCTAACTAATTTGCATATGCCTGACTCCAGAGCAAGACGTCGACGAATCGTTATACATCATCGCACCATAGGCCCCGCCCACTGCCGTTCAGTCGCTTAGCGGCTGACATTTGAGCTTTGTGACCAAGTGTGCCACACGAGTCCTGAAAAGTGAAGCCAAGGCGTCTCGATCGCCCTAAACAATCAAATTACACTTAAAATATTTTTTCCAAAGATAGTTTCTGTCATTTTAGGCCGTTTTTAACATGCTGATATTAATTCAAGTGTTCATTTTTTAAATAAGTTTGGATTTAGTTAGTTATTTGATGCTTTAAAAAAGCTTCTTGTTGAGGAGAGGTGTGCTATTTCTATTCAAAGTGATGAGATGAAAAGTCTGTTAAAAAACCTTTCAAAAGTTCCGGGCCAGCAAGATTTTTTTGAAAGAAATTAATACAGCAAGGACAGATTACATTTATCAGAAAGTGACACAGAAGATATTTATAATATTATTTTTATTTCAAGTAAATGCTGTTTGTTAGAACTTTCTATTGATCAAAAAAATCATGGAAAAAATAAGTATCAGTTTCCACAAAAATATAATGCAGCACATTTTCTTTTTTCATTATTGATAGTAATAAAAAAAAATCTTGAGTGCCAAATCAGCATTTCTGAGGGATCATGTAACACTGAAGACTGAAAATGTAGTTATGCCATCACAGGAATAAATTACATTTTAAAATATATATTAAAATAGAAAAAAATTAAATTTTACTGCATGCTCAAATAAATGCAGCCTTGGTTAGCATAAGATACTTTTTTCAAAAACATTCTAAACTCTTAGAAAATGCATAGTAACACCCAGTCAACCATCCAAAATACAATACTGTACCACTCTACATACCGTGCTCGCATAAGGCACCCCACAGCGATCGATTACAATGCACTGTAGCCACTAATGTCACTTCTGATGTAAACATATTAGTTTGTTCATACGTGTGTAATTTTAGATCTTTTCTTTTTTTTATATACATGGGACATGTGGGTGTAATGGTGACTAATGGTCACACACCGAGCAAAGTCTGTGCTGCACATGCTCGGGACTCTAGTGAACGTTTATGTTTGTGTATGTATGCGGGTGCCAGGTGCTTAGCTCAGCGTGACTGAGCCAGATTTTGGTGTTAAAGCACAGTTGAGCAGGCAAATCTTTGACACACCTCCTGCTCTCCTTGCTCTGTAAATAATCATCATCTCCTGTGAGCCTGCTGGAGTGTTCACCGTGTCCTCTCAATGTGCATTCTGTCCGCCAGAATCTTAAAGGGGAAGTGTTTATTTGGTATGTTAAAATACGTTTGGTAACACTTTATTTTAAGTTGATGTAGTTACACGTAACTACATGTACTTACTATAAAAATAGTAACTTACCCCTAAACCTAACCATAACACCATAGTAAGTACATGTAGTTAACTGATATTACGCAGTACTTATTTGAGTAATTTGATGTACCTACGTCAACTTAAAATAAAGTGTAACCATTTTTTCCAAAAGAACAGTGATTTTTTTATATATATAGACTAGGAATGAAGTTCAACGACAGGTTTTAATAATTATAATACTCTTTAGACAGGCAGGTGCAACACACACTAAACATAACAGAGATTCTGGGAAGTGTAGTGTTGAGTGTGGCTGAGCGACAATACGCCCCCTCCGAAAAGGTGCAACCTCGTGCCGTGACAAAGATGATGAGGGAAGCGGTTTTGGAGGAGGACGGAGAGATGGCAAAGTGATGAACACAGGATGTGGTGGTTGATGGGAGGATGACGATCCCCTGGTGGTGATGGTGGAGATGGTCCACAGGCGCAGACCCAGTGCCGACAGCCCATGGCAGAGACGAAGGAGGGAGGAGACAAGATGTTGCTGGTTTGGCTGACAACATCTGGAGGACGATTGACGAAGACAGAACCGGTTGGATCCGTAGACAGACCCAGGATTGAGGGAAGCTTGAGCTAAGCTTTGTGGCTGGTGCAGGAGACCCAGAGGACAGAGGTGATGCCGATGGGAAGGAGGAACCTGCTGCAGCTGAACCAGCTGAAGAGGTGGAGTGATGGAGCGCAGCGGATGGCCCGTAAATCTGTGGTGTGACGATTGACCAAGGGGGAGCCGGTGGGCCGATTGAACCCGGAAGAGCTACAAGGAGGAGGGTCTCTGGCAGAGCTAAAGGTGGGAGGAGCCAAGACGCAGTGGGTGGTGCCGCTCGGTCTGCGGGGTTCTCACATGACTTCTCCGTGGTCGCTGGTGTTGAAATGGGCTCTGAGTCTGGCAGTGCTCTGGATTGGGGGGCGACGCTCTCCAGGGAGGTCTGGGAGGTCGATAGGATGGTGGAAGGTTGCCCCGATCCAGAACAAGGTCTTCAGGGTCTCGTTGTTGAGCGTGCTGGTGATGGCAAGGCAAAAAAACATCTTTAACAACAGGTTTTAATAATTATACTATTCAGACAGGCAATGCCAACATACACTAAGCATAATAGAGATCGGACAACTGTGGTGAGGATGTTGACTGCTGATATAGGGAGTGCTGATGAGTGATAACGAGGGTGATGACTTGCAGGTGCAGGAGATTGATGAATGGGTGCAGGGATTCTGGGAAGTGTCGTGTTTTGGGCTGTTGACTGTGACATATGATATTACACTGTTTTTTTTTTGTTTAGTTTTTTGTACCAATATATATTTTTGTTCCAATACTCTTTCAGGTTCTGAGAACAATAGCATTATCTTAAACGTGGCACCTGTTCATGGTCACACGTCACAGCCTCTCACTGTTAATTCAATGTATCTGTTAGTGAATGTATATGTGTGTTCTCGTGTTTGCGATTGTCTATTGTTGCCCTTCAGTAACAGATCTTTGCCATACCATCTGGACACTTACAAGGTGGACAACAAGAGCTATTAATAGCAGAGAAATCTTGAGCTAACATATTGTATAAATTATACATTGTAAAGATTTAAACAGCTGAGTTTCAAGACAGACATGATGTACACACAACCATTGTATTCTTAACTTGGAGTAAACACCATGGTACATTTCTGCGGTATTACCATCTGACACCATAATGTTTTGCAAAAAGGGTTAATAGTTATACCATGTTTTTGTATGTGTAACTGGATAAGACCATGACCAAAAACTCATTGAAAGTATCATGTAAATATGACTGTGGGATACACTGTAAAAAAAACATTGTTTGTGCTGCCATAACATTTTAAGTTTAGTCCACTTGTATAAGGTGACAACTTGGATATTTGAGTTAAATAAACTTAAAATTTAAGGCAGCACAAACACATTTTTACTCTTGAATTAACATGGTGTTTTATACATGATACCAGATAAATACCATTTTGTACTTTTGCCATGATAATATGGTAAACCAGTCAAATATGCATATGTATACATATATTTCCACAGAAGGAACACTTACCAATTTGAATGACCAAACTCAGAGACTCAGACTTCCAAGATGTTCAGTAAACTACTGTAATTTCCCCAGACTAAGGAAATTAAGTTGTTTGTGAAATATACCAGAAGCCTGCTTGGGAAAGAATGATGTCAGTTCTCCTCCTATTCATTTTTTTAAACCAACAACAAGTACCAATCTGCTTTGTCTCTAATCCGGATGCATATAGAATTGCCATCTGCCACATATTAGAAAACATTTCAAATATGGGGATAAATTCAAAACAAATCCAAACCAAAGTGTATCAATACTGTAAATGGAGTCCCCTATGGCAAAGAGTAATACTATATTCCGCAGACAATCATGAATGCCTTCATTTCCACACACGAGAGGAAGAGCGAAATTCCAATTAGATTGAGGAATGGGCTCCGTGTTCTCGTGAACTTCACTGTGAAATGTGCATGTGGCATGCTGTTTTCTGGAACAAAGGCCTAGTGAATTAAAACCCGCTGCCAATTTATAAACATGACAGAGTGGAGAGTGGGGGAATGATGGCATACCGAGCTTCATCTGACTTGTGGATGCTTATTTTCCATCATCATTTCACGGCTGCATCATAAACTCTCACAATCTGGCTGTAAAAAATTGCACTGAAAATGAAAAGTATTTGAAGATAGAATTTATTGTTTTCTCAGTAACAAACCGGTTTTTACTGTTGACAGGTATTAGCTAAAGTTTAGTCTTTTACAACAAACCTTTTATGGTCGTTTAGTGGTGTTTGTCTTGGAATTATAAACTTTAATATGGACACCTTTCAAAACATTTGGGTCAGAAAGAAATGGATTTGATTAATGGATTTGAAAGAAGTCTTAGTAAAAACAAAGTGTAAAAAAATAAAATAACAGCATTTATTTGAAATAGAAATCTTTTGTAGCAATATAAAAGTCTTTACTGCCACTTTTGATCAATTTAATACTTTCACAAACAGGATTTCTATTAAATTGGGATTAGGCCTTGTTTAAATAGGATTTATAAACATGCCTCAGAGGAAGTAAGAAGAAAAAAACATTACTGGTGTGCATCTTGAAACAAAACAATTTCACTGACATATTTAAAGATATGTCAGTGCAAGCTGCTTTCAGTTAAAACAGCTCAAAAGGCATTTCCTGGGACTAGGTTTAAGCTTTGTCTGTGAAACTTTTGAACGCTAGTATGTTTCAGAGATCATACCCAAAATTCCTAAATTCTTTTTTTTTTCTTTTTTTATGTGTATTTTTGTGATTGTGCGACCTCCTTCAAGGTCTCTCCGGGTTCTGTGTTTCTGATGCGAGTTGTGGAAGACTTCATTCATCTGATTGGAGAGGCTCAGAAGCCGTTCCAGAGCTTTCTGGTTGTCACCAACAACCTCAGTGAGTTCCCATGGCATCTACACAGTAGTGCCACAAATAAAGGTCATGCTGTCCTGCAGTAAACATCTCTTAAAAGTGCTTCCGTGAAGCGTTTAATATTTGAATTTTCGAGGCTGTTAATCTGTCTTTCTCTGGCCCTGTCAGTAATCACCATCCAGCGAGAGCCGGTTTCGGCTGTTTCTAGTGACATCAACTTCCCCATGAAGGGGAGGAGAGGGATGAAAGACTGGGCACGCTCTGCAGACGACAAACTCTTCATCCCCAAAGAAGTCTTTACCTTGTCCTCCGATGGTGAGTAATGCAAGATATGGTGTGTTAGTGCTGGAACTCTGACATGTTGAGCCATTGTGCTCTTAGTTTGATTCTGACTCAAAATCCTGCCTGGTGATAGAAGCCATATTACTAGAAAATGTTACTAGAACATGTTTTCATGCTTGAAAACATAATTTTCACATATTTGCAGCACCTCTCTTCCCAGTCTGTCAGTAACACTTTGTTTAGTTCCTGTCTCTTTGAAGCATTATGAAGTCCATTCGAAAAGCATAGTGTGCTCTGATTGGTTGGCTGGATCAGTGTGTTGTGATTGGTCAACCGCTTTGAGCACATTTCAGAAATATCATGCCCGTGACCATGATCGCAAGTTTCAACACACTACTAACACAACTCGACCAGGTCTTGGCCCTTTTTTTTTTTTGCGTATGCCTTGGTCGGGAGTTATTAAATGAGGAATATTGTTGCACATACGTTACCAGAAGAAAATGCAAGACTACAATCGAGGTGTTTCATGGAGTTTAGAAACAGTGCTTATACTAACATAGAGAAAGTGTTACTTCGCAGATCTTTTTCATGCTTAAACAGCAACGTTACACACTAAAGAAATATTGTTGTAACCATCTGTGAGTTCCACTGCATCTCTGTATGCAGCTCCATCATTGTTATTGATGAGATCCTGTGGTGTCAGCAGTGACTCTGACTATACCGTCAGGGTTCATCTGTTTAATGTGAACTGCCCTCCTGTCCTATTTTTGTTATAAGACTCTCTTCTCTCTTCCCTGTCACAATTTACATTCTTAATATCTATCTCCTGACTATTTTACTTTTTCCCATACCACTGCAAAGTTTTGGGTGTTGCAACCGTTTTTAAATGTGGGAATGAGTCACCTAAATCAGTGATTTATATTGGACATCTAGCAGCAACCAAATGCAGTTCCAAAATAGTTTAAATTGGTAAGTATGGGAAGTGTTTCCACCTCTCTAAAAAGTTGATTATTTGTTACCAGGCCCGTTTCCAGAATCAAATCACTGTGGGTGAAATTACTGAGGGTGCTCTAGTAAAGTGCAAATGTAGGCTAAGCAGCTGTTCCCACACAGCAGTGCACAGTGAGACATATAAGATTATTTACAAGTCATCACTTTTACTAATAATTGGAATAGAATTTTTCTACAAATATTTTTCTATGACTCTATTAGTCTACTTTCATAATAATAATTACTATTTACATTTATATAGTGCTTTCCTGTAGCCTGGCGTGGTCATACTCAATTCTAGTCAGAATATGAGTCTGGTAACGCTCCATTGGGCTTTGATTATGAGGCGTGTTTCAACCAAGCCAGGAAAGACCTCAATTGGATAGACCCACAACCAATCAGAGCAACGGAGCGACGCGTAACGTTAGTTATCAAATGTCAACAGAACTCAACTGCACTGTTGCCAAATCCGTGTTTTTCTCCATGTCCGCGGGTTGAAGCGACCCCAATTATGTGATTATATAAACCCAGGAATGTGAATTTTAGCAGGCAACCTTGCCAAAATAACATATTTTGCCAACCAAACGCCATTTTTTTCCAGAGAACCCCCCGGAAAGTTATTGTTTTGGGCTATAGTTTTGAGTAGCAGTTGTGCGCAACATTGCAAAAAAACTTGCCAACCCTGTCTGCACGCGCGCTGGATTAAGTAACGTTACAAGAAAAAGATGAGTGTAAACAATCTTTGCCAGTATTGTAATAAAATAATTTAAGGATACACAGAGTACTTACCAACACGATCATCGTTTCTGGGAGAAATAGTGAAGGTGAATGCATATACGAACAAGTTCTCCGTTTAGGATAAGAGCAAATTCAACCCAAGCGCCTTTGATGACGTGGATGATTACGTTACTGTTGATCATCTGTCCATCATCGTCTAAAGCCCGCCCTGACAATTTCATTGGTCCGAACAGTTTTCTTGGCATAATAACTCCTCTATGGAGCGATTCCAGACCGAATTGCCCGAGCAAAAAAATCTGTGGGCGGGGCTAAATTCGGCTGGCATCCAGGCTAGCTTTCCTGGGTACTCAGAGCGCTTTACATATAGAAGGGGGGAATCTCCTCAACCACCACCAATGTGCAGAATCCACCTGGATGATGCGGCGGCAGCCATATTGCGCCAGAATGCTCAAAACACACCAGCTTATGGTGGAGAGGAGACTGAGTGATGAAGCCAATCTGTATATGGGGATGATTAGTTGGCTATGATGGACAGAGGCCAATGGGCAAATGCTGGGGTTACACCCCTACTCTTTTTCAAAGGACATCCTGGGATTTTTAATGACCACAGAGTGTCAGGACCTCGGATTAATATCTCATCCAAAGGATGGTGCTTGTTACAGTATAATGTCCCCATCACTATACTGGGGCGTCAGGACCCACACAGATCACAGGGTGAGCACCCCCTGCTGGCCTCACTAACAACACTTCCAGGAGCAACCTAGTTTTCCCAGGTCTCTCATACAGGTACTAACTAGGGATGCACCGAATATTCGGCCACCGAAAATTTTCGGCCGAAAATGGCCCAAAAGGGCATTTTAGGTTTTCAGCCGAAAGACTTTTATCACCGAAACAATACGGCCGAAATGTTGTGATGAGGCAAACAGAAACCGCGACCTGCACGTGCTTGTCTAAACGAGCAACATGTCTGCGGTGTGGACGTATGTGGTTTACTCACATCTGAGGACGCATCTATAATATGAGTTGTAACCTGGTTGTAACTTGAAAATAATGCTTTGTTTCTGTTGATGGATACACGTGCTGGCTCCTCAGTGATACACTACAACAACAGCGATTATAAAAGAAAAAGGTGGGCAAAACGGTCTCTCTTTGTAAACTTTGTTCAATGAGTGCTGCTGTATATCCGAATATGACCAGTCGTTTTCGCCGTCATCACCGGGTGTAGAGCCAAAAGACGCGAATGAGAACTCACGCGCGCTGAGATAAGATCTGTCTCGTGCACTCATCCGAAAGCGCGCACTCGTCTCACAGCGCGCAAATATAGAGTTATCTTTCAAGTCTTGCGCCTAAACGGACAAACTCACTCAAAAACTATGTCAACATGTCCATCTTGATGAGTATCCCTGCAGACATAGTCTGTATATGCCTTAAGTGAACTGTATGCAGTCGAGAAAGACGACGCAAATCGGTGCATTAGGTCTTAAAGGGGCAGTAGCCTTTACTACGGTCAGTTTAATTTCAATAAAAGACAAGGACATCAGTCACTGCTCTTGATTGAATAGTTTTTGTAAGTTTAATAAGGATTAATCTTTAATTTAAACAGTTAGATATGCAGTTATTTTATGTTTGATTACTTAATACAATTTCTGTACCTTTCTGCAGGCCAGTAGACCTGTACATTATTATTTAATGTACACATGAGTGAGGTCAAGTTAAACATTTTTAGTTTGAATTTTATTTTATACTATGCATTGTTGCAATGTGCTAAATAAATATTTGCATAATTTGTAATTGATTTATTATTTGAAACTTTAATATTAATTTATGCAATTGCATAAGAAGATGCCTTGATTTTTAGTAAAGTAAATGCAATGCAACTAATAATTGGCATTCCGGTGTTTCGGTTTTCGGCTTTCGGCCTTGGTTTCCTCTTTTTCGGTTTTCGCTTTCGGCCAAGAATTTTGATTTCGGTGCATCCCTAGTACTAACCAGACTCAATCCTGCTTAGCTTCAGTGGTCTTGGGCTACAGGGTGATATGGCTGCCTTTACATTACTTTAATGCTACATTACTATTTTAATGTATATTTCTGTCCCGTCTAGAGTGAATCCAGCACAGGTGGAGGGTGAACCAACTCCAGGGTAAGGGAGGGAGGCATTGGGAGATGCGACAGTCTAGGGAGATGTGCTTCCCCTTTTCCTTGTAATAGTTTCAATTTACTTGTCAATGCCCTGATAAATGATTTGTTATTAAAGAGTCTACGTTCACAAACCCCTGTTAATTTTAACAGAAAAGCAAGCATAATGTATGCAGGCAGAACTTGACATGGCAGAAAGCGTGCAAAGAGCATTCCCTCTATAATCACTAGAAAGCTGTTACTCATCTTAGTTGCGACCTCACAAAGTTGTCATTGAAGCTGACTGCACAATTAATATCTTATGTACACAATGTATGCTATATACATACAAATGCATTTTGTATGTCATAATGAGAGGATTTGCGAACATGCAGAACTATGTTAAAGTTCCAAGAATGGAAAATTTTTCAAGTAAATGTAAAAGCATTTGAATAAAATGTTTCCTCCACATTATATTATTCCTTGTCCCCTTAAGGACTACGTATAAATAAAACCAACCTGTAAAACAATGTATGTTAGCATGATTTGACCAAATTCTAAACCAATGGTGCTATTGTTGATTTGACTTTTGACATTTCAAACATCTTTCCCCAATTCAAGCAGTTAGGAGATATATTAGTATTTTCCACATAGAAGTAAGCTGCACAGCATTACCAAGATAGCCATTGACTGTTGTTTTCTGTGTGTACTGCACAGCCGAACTCCTCTACTCCAGTAAATAACCAAATATGTGTGTACAGTACAGAAAAGACATTAAGCGGTAGTTTGTAAAGGCATTAAGCTGTAGTGTAAGCTGGGAAAGTTATGTTTAGCTGCATTTTATGTATGTGGGCTTAGAGAACTGAATGCAATCAGTCAGCGGTTTGGGAAGAGACAGAGAACACGGTTGAGAGAATTGGAAGAATAAATGGGCCAATGAAAATCATAGTGATCTGCCAGCATGACAGGCACTCAATTCTCAGACTTCTAAGAAAGGAAAAAAAAAAAAAGAAGAGATATTCTGCCTGAGAGAATGATAACATGGGATGTGGGCAGGGAAGAGCTGGTTTGAAGACTGAAGAGAGTGCTGAATGAAATGAGAAAGAAACAAAGGGACATCAAAGAAATGACCATTAATGCTAGTGTCTCGTCGAGTGTCTCAACAACTCCAGGCTAAACCATTACAGGCCTGCCTGCCCGTGGAGGACCGCCCAGCAGGAAATAACAAAAACTCCCTGTCTCGACACACTCCCCATTCTGCCCACTGCCATCGGAGATAAGATGGCTCCCTGGGCAGAGCTTTGTCCGGAACGGTTTTCTATAGAAAGAAGGAAAGGTTCATCATGGCCCTTTCTCAAAATAGCTTTGTTAAAGTGATCGCTCAGTGAATAGGGGGAAAATAGAAGTCGGGCTGCATTCAGACCAGACCAACAGGGCTTGTTGTGTGATTGTGATCCATTAACTCATAGTTTAACATGCAGTCAGAACCGCTGTGGAGTTGAATGGCATTTGATTTGCAGAGGCTGATGAGAACTGCAGTGTTGCAGGATGAGTTACGTCATTCGTCTTTTGACGTCCCCGTTCTCATTGAAGAACTCCCTTGATTCATAATTTGACAGCAAACCGAGCTAAAAGAGGCCATTTTGTTGGTGTTTGGGGGATTTGGACATTGAATTATCTGTGTAACTGGCTGATGTAACTTTTTTTTAAGGTTTTATTTTTAGCGCATGATGTTCCATAATAGCACTTCCATTAAATTGCATATTTTACTGACAGAATAATATAGTTTTTTTTTACTGTGCTGAAGACAAAACAAATAACTATATTATAAACATCTTATTACATTATATTTATACATTGTTTACAATTATTATATAACATTTTATATATGAATTAGCTTTTATTTGTATCTTTTTTATTCTAATTTGTTTTCATTTCAGTAATTTTGTTATCTGCTTTTATCCTTTTTATAACTTTTATTCCAGTTTTAAATCTATTTATTTTATGTTAATTTTTTTGTGCATGCTGTTCCATAATAGCACTTCCCTTAAATGTAATATTTTACAGACAGAATAATATAGTGTGCTTTCAAACTTATATAGATATGTCTTACTGTGCCAAAGACAAAACTGATAACTACATTATATGCATTATATCACATTATATTTATATATTATATAAAATTATTATATAACATTGTGTGTTAGCTTTTATTTGTTCATTTTTATTTTATTTTTACATTTTTGTAATTTGTTATCTGCTTCTATAATTTTTATAACTTTTATTCCATTTATATTTTCCATTTATAAATGTTATTTAGTGTTTTTTTACATGTTAAAAATAACTTTCATTCTGAAATAAAATGAGATGTAAAACTTACTAATAACTGCAGAAATCGTTGTCTTGGCACAAACTGAAATAAATTAAAGTTGAATGCTAATGCGATTGCGGCGCTTTAAATAGCTGCGGCTCGGAGGCTTGCTCCAAACTCATTTTGTTGCATTGTACTTGTACATGTGTAATGACAATACACTTGAATCTAATCTAATCTAATCTAAAGTTACTAAAACTAATACTAAAAAAAAAATGTTTGATATAAAAATAATTAAAAAAATGATAAAAGCAGAAAACAAAATGTTCTAAAACTTAAATGAAAATAGAAATAAAAGCTCATTCAAAATTATAAAGAGAATACAGTACAATAGTATATACTAAAATAACACTAGAACATACATTGTGCATTTCACAATAAAAATTGTGAGTATTTAAGTATTTAAATGTAACACATATGTAATAAAGTTCTACAGTTCTAAACCATGACCGACTTTAGAGAGGTACAAACGTACAAATGATGCTAATGAGATCACTTCACCACGTTATGATACTCTGTTGCAGGCGTATTATTTTGCATCAGAGAGCATGAATATTGTGTTCAGTGATTTTAACCAGCTCTATTCAAGCTCAATTATTAAACCTTAAATTGCATAATGTCAGTGGACATTGCAACAGTGATTCAGCCATGCTTGGCTGAGTTTCTCTTAATAAAATATGCAGTAAAATCCACTGAAGTGCCTTAGAACAGATCTACAGATGAACTTTGAATAGTTCTTAGGATTTCCATTGCCACGTGAAGACAATAGAGCAATGAAATGTGGACTTTAGGCTCATTACATCACCAACTGTATCGCTTTCACTTCCTGTCCAAAGTATGTCCTCCATAAGTGAAATATGATGGCATTCACTCAGGGACGAGTCTTTCTGGAGGCCCACAGCATTTCGAGGAGAAGAAGAATTGGATGCGAGTGAGGAGGGAGAGGGATGGAGAAGAAAGAGGGCCATGATAAATAGTGTCTGAGAAAAGAACAGATGATGAGGTGCATGTGGAGGCAAGGCACTCGTGCAAAGGAGAGAACAAAACAAATGATATGAAAAGCACAGAGATGTGTGCTGCTGAAACAAGGGTACGGAGCCAATGGGGAGGAGTGGACAGATGGCCTGGGAACAGAATCGGTTGTCGTATCTCTACGAAACCCCTTTCTTTGTATTTTAAATGTCAGGCTATGCTCTGAATCTCTCTTAAGAGTTTCTTAAATGCCGTTCTTTTATATTCTGCTTTGTATTTTTCGTTCACTCAGCTGGAGCTGCTATTATAGTCATGAGTTGGTTTCTTCATTTTCCCTTTATATTTGAATATGAGTTTGTGGATAAATGGAATGATGCTCATTAAAAAAAAAAAGGTATTCATACATACAGTATCTTTTAAAAACAGTTCACCTCTTTAATGATTAAAACGTTAGTTTAGTTTCTGAATTAAAATTATTAAGATTCATAACCCCCCCCCAACACACGCACACACACACACACACACACACACACACACACACACACACACACACACATTACCTACTTTTTATAAGTACATTTCCATGTATTCAAATTGTAGGAAAACATATATTTTTTCCTTCACTTTATAGTTTGACTTATTTAATTTAATTATATGGAGCCCTGTTAACGTACTGAGCTGTTTGAAACACTGCCAGCGGGATAAACATATTTATCACGCTGTATACAAGGGAACGCAAAGTTTTCCGGGGAATGCAAAAATTTTGCGAGGGAATGCAAAAAACATATATATTTTTTTTACATTTCCTCCCATCCTAAATGTTTTGAAATGTGTCATGACCCTTTAGGGGCTCCATAGAATTCTGATCTGGGACAGTCAGAACATTACAAGTAATATGTTTTAATATTTTGACCCTTTTTGTCCTGTAGAATCAGACGACACACCGTATTTTGTCATCGGAGCCATCCTGTACCGCACCCTCGGCTTCATAATGCCCCCACCAAAGTAAGTCTAGTCCTTTAATGTGTGTGAATGCATGTGTTTGCATGTTGTAATATATTTTTGAAAGCTATTTCAAGGACACTCAACATATGATTGACACCATCTGGCAGAGACCATGGACAAATATCAAAATGTGAACCTTCAGGGTTTGAAATTGGTCCTTTGAATAAAAGTGGAACAATCATCACGGCTGTTTTAATCTGTCTAGAAATTAGCTTATATGACTGCGGTGATTATTTGAAGGTCTTGACCTTACCCTTTATATTCTGATGGGAGGTCAAGAGTTCACACTACTTCATAACCGTGGTTAATCCGGTAAAGTTTGCCACCTTTTGCGGGTTCACTGAGCTGTCACGCTGTCCTCTGTACTAGTTTTAGACAAGCAGCCTAAAATGGACATACAGTGCTTTCTGTTCTTAGAATACCTTCTATTCTACCTGTTAATCCCATGATCCAGGCCATGGATATCCTAATGTTGTGCCCAGGGATGTGGCTCTTAAAACCTCAAATTAGCCACATTATACAGCTTAAATGCTGTATCTACCCTGTCTTATCTCCCTCTGTTCACACAGAGATTGACACTGGAGAACATTATTCCACTAGACGTAAAAGGTGCAAGGTGAATAAGCCACAAGCTTATTATTTAATGCTTAAAATGTATTTTGAATAGTGGTTTCCAATTTTGAATTAAGTTTTATTTGATTTATTATATATCAATTGATTTGTATCAATTAAATGGTGCCATTGAATTTCTCAGGGCCTTCAATTCTTCATTGTTATTCTGTTTTGTTTTTGTTTTTTTATTTTATTTTAGTTATTATTTAAAAAAATGGGGGTAGTATTACATTTTTCCAGTTATACCTATTGCTTTTATTTTGGTCTTTAAAATTATAATTTTTTGATTCTTCAAATTAAAAAGATGCATTGTGACAAAAGTTAAAAAATAATATTACTCATATTTTGTTCATATTTATAGTCACGCATCATTTGCACTTTGAGTGTGGACATAAAGGGTACTTATGGAAAATAATCATGCTGTGGACGGCAAGTGTAAGGCCTCGTTTTTTTTATAAATTCCGGTTAACTGTGTTGCCTTTGCCCTTAGTCTAGCCACTTCTGAGAGCCTCTCTGTATTGAGAGAGAGGAGATAAGTGTAATTAGGCAGATTCGTGCAGCTGGCACTGGGGGGCATGTCTTGTCTCCTGCTCAAGCACTGCTGGGGTCTGTAGTTCACTGTCCAAACTCACTGAGGATGTCAGAGCTCTCAACCCTGACGAGAACACAAGAGCGTGGCGACAACTGCTGCTTGTGTTTGCTTCCGTCTCTCTCTATTGTGAGCCGTGTTTGTGGCCCTGGTATCCAGCTCATGGCTCCTCACTGTGGTTGATTGTGACGGGGCTTGTTGAATATGTATGGGATCAGGGCTATTTGTTTGTTTTTAGTCTGCTTTTGCTTTGTGTCTCATTAATTTTCTGCGCAGAAGAAACATCCTTGCTCCCACTGCCCCAGGGGGAACTAACCTGCCCGATTTGTTTGTGACAGAATGTAACTCCATGTGACCCAACTCCCATGGACACAAGTTTTATCTAACACACATACACTTACACACACACACCAAAAATAGATGGATTTGTTTAGCGCAGGATGGTCCACAGCTCTGCCATGGATTACACACACACACACACACACACACACACACACACACACACACACACACACACACACACACACACACACACACACACACACACTCACTCAGCCATTGCATCATGCTGTCGTTGCATACCATCCAGGGTTGTGCATCATTCAGAATTCAGTTTAATCAAATTGAATTGAGACATCATAGAGCATGCATAATTGTATTTAGAATTTAAGTAAAGTAAAGCACACACACACACACACACACTCACTCAGCCATTGCATCATGCTGTCGTTGCATACCATCCAGGGTTGTGCATCATTCAGAATTCAGTTTAATCAAATTGAATTGAGACATCATAGAGCATGCATAATTGTATTTAGAATTTAAGTAAAGTAAAGTTCGGGTCAATTTGACCCGCAACATAAAATTGGGTTATCGAAAATACAGTTGTTTTTTTGTGACAATTTCTTATTTAGGGCCATGTACATGCCTGCAAAGTTTTGACACTCTGAGGTTGATTTTGATGTATAATTAAAAAAAAATTGTTTTATTATACATCAATTTATTATACAATACATGTATTTATTATACATTTATAATATTATACATTTCTTAACAAATACATTTCTAAACAAATCATGCGGGTCAATTCAACCCGCAATTTCATAGTTAACTGCAGCCGCACAGACCCAAAATTTAAAAATAAAAAATGATGGGACCTACTTTATATTAGGTAGCCTTAACTACTATGTACTAACATTTAAATTAACCATTTGATACAATGCACTTATTGTGTACATACATGTTTTTACATTAAAACATTTTAAAAACACCTCTGTAATTAATTTCTGTAGTTACATTTATAATGACACAGTTGACACTTCCCTCACACCTAACCCTACCCTTAAACTTACCCACACCACCACACCTGTGCCTAACCCTACCCTTAAACTTACCCACACCACCACACCTGTCCCTAACCCTACCCTTAAACTTACCCATACCACCACACCTGTGCCTAACCCTACCCCTGTCCCTAACCCTACCCTTAAACTTACCCACACCACACCACCACACCTGTCCCTAACCCTACCCTTAAACTTACCCACACCACCACACCTGTCCCTAACCCTACCCTTAAACTTACCCATACCACCACACCTGTCCCTAACCCTACCCTTAAACTTACCCACACCACCACACCTGTGCCTAACTTTGACCGTATACACAAGATCAGCAAAAATGTTTTGCAATATGAAAACAATAAGTGCATTGTACTTATTTTTGATGTAAGTACATAAAAGGCCACCTAATATAAAGTGGGACCAAATTATGATTTTTTTTATGTCAGTTTCTCAACTACCCTCTGAGGGTATTTACATTTACATTTATCCCTTTTGGCAGACACTTTTATCCAATGAAAATACACTGTGTTAAAGGTGTACATTTGTATTCGTTCAAGAATGTTAATTTAGCTGGGAATCAAACACATGCTTTACTGTTTGAGCTTTAGAAAAGCACATAAGACATGCATACATACATACATACATACATACATACATACATACATATATATACACATACATACATACATACATATATACACATACATACATACATGCATACATACATATATACATGCATACATACATACACATACATACATACATACATTACATACATGCATGCATACACACACACACACACACACACACACACACGTCTGGTTCACTATGTACTTCCATCAAAAAATAAGTGCAATAAATGCAGTAAGTGCAGTAAATAAATGTATTTACTGTGTTCATATTGTAATGCAAATCACTTTTGCTGATATTGAGGTGGATACGGGTAGGGTCAGGGACAGGTGTGGTGGTGTGGGTAAGTTTAAGGGTAGGGTTTGGTGTAAGGGAAGTGTCAACAGTGTAATAATAATTGTAACTACAGAAATTAAATACAGATGTAATTACACACGGGACATTTTTTAAATGTAAGTACAATGTAAAAACATGTATGTACACAATAAGTGCAATGTATCAAATGATTAGTTAAAATGTTAGTACATAGTAGTTAAGGCTATGTACTACCGGTAATATAAAGTGGGTCCAAAAGTGTAGTAAAAAATAGATACAATACTGTTTATAATAAGTAGTTATAGTTAGATGTGTTTTTTTTTCATTGTAATGGTGAGCAGTATTAATATTAAATGTTTACTTTTTTGTCTCCCCATAGTGTGATTATTTATTTATTTATTTACACTTTTTTTGTGTGAATTGTGTTGAATCCAATTAGGTTCAATTTGACCGCCAACAAAAACATTTTACCCAGAATTCACACATAATATGAGGTTTAAATTTACTCTATATCAACAACAACATTTATTAAAAAAAAAAAAAAGTTTAGAGAAATATGTCCAATCGGTTGAGAAATCCAATCAGTGTCTGTAGTTTGGAATAATTATGCAGAATTAGTCAAAATATACGATGTAATTATGTTTTGCTATGAAATGTTTAAATATGTAACTTATAAACATCCTCTGTTGCGAATGTTGCCCAACCCTGATCCCGATTGATAGATGTGAAATGGAGTGTGAAGCTGGTTTTGGATCTAATTCGCTCTGTGTTCATTCCTTACAGAGATCCATTTGTGATCAGCTCAAAGATTCTGACAGTGACAGTGCGTCCTTTACCGAAACCAACCGAGCCCTTGGTATCAGTGGAACTTGCACCTTTGCTCAATGTAAGTATCTTGTGCTTATTATTCATATTTTAACAGACATTAATATTAAATATCCCACCTCTCTAAAGTACTGAATATTGCATCATAGTATATTTTAGATGTACCTTGTGTTAACCATGCTGTATCACACTGATGCCCTTCAGTTTGGGGTTGGTACACATTTTTTTAAAGTCTCCTGTGTATACCAAGGCTGTATTTATAAAAGCCATCTGAAATAATAAATGCAATGTAGCATTGTCAAAAACATAGATTTTTATAAATATAAATGTTATTCTTTCCCACAACTAAAGTGTGTGCACATAAAGCCGCCTCTCAGTACTAAATTTAGTTCTTATTGCGTTGCTTATTGCACTTAAACCGTAGAATACACACAACATAATGTCAAAATGCCGGGTTTGGCGAGTATTCATGTAAACACTGTCAGTTCTGTTTTAAGTGAACGTACACAGTTGCGATAGAACGCGTACGTAACAGTATAATGGATCTGTGCAACATCTTAAAGTGACAGCAGCCTAATATACCTGCTGATAAATTATGAGATATCATGATGTCAAAATTGGTGCCAGTGAAAATGATGAGTGGCTAGTAACTTTGGAAAACAAAGTTAATGTCATATATGATGAACCATAATTCATATTTCCCCTTTTTGGTGTATCTGTACCAGTCCTTATGACCTATAACAATGCTCATGCTGACACATTGCTTCAGCAATGTTGCGAGAACAAACTTCTAGCACAGTGAGTCTCTTTGAGCACCTTAATCAGGCACGAAATAAAGCTCTGTTAGGATGACCATCTATTAATAATCCTCTGTTATGAATAGTACATATTTAACAAGCTCTAAATACACAGGACATAAAGTACTACACATAAAGCCTCTCAATATTTTATATGGTGGAAAAAATGTAATAAAAATATACCCGCAAGGATTTATGCAAAATGCAAACCTACAGATTGGATTGTGCATCAGTGCAGATATCAGCTGGCAGAGAACAGTGCCATTGTTATGTTCCCCGAGTCGCCATGGCAACCTTTACCTGCTATCTCCTACATAGAAGTGTGAGTTTTGGGAATGCGGGAGTGGACGTGATTCATTAATGTTTTCTATGCACACGTCCCTAGTCATACTGAGGTCATGCCCACGCAGCCGTGGTCCTGGGTGAGCCCCATCTGTGTACGAAAGACCTTGGCAGGGGTCGGTGTCCAGATTGTACAGCGGTGCTCTGGCCACAGATGTGTGGAACATAGAGGGGGGGTTGTGAGCCTGTGTGTTGGGACTTGTCCTCTCTATGTGGGCAGCTGCTCTGAGCCATCCTGACCCCCAGAGGCTTCTGGGAAGTGGAGGCGGTGCACTCCAGCTGTGTCATTGGCTGGCGCTCCTCCCCATTCATCAGCCTTAACACGGGTGTACTGACGTCTATGCCAGCTATTGATCTGCGATGTCCAGAAGCATCCGGCTATCAGTCATTTGAGAGTCAAATTGAAATGATGTATTCAACTGCATGTTTTGTTTAGCACCTGCAATGACAAAAATGCACTGTTCATTTGTTCTCATTATGAATGAGAGTACCAAAGCCATCTGTTTGTGTTTCTGATAAGCACATCCGAGCCAGTCGAATGGCATGAGTCCATACTGGACACTTTAAAACTTGCCTTAGCAGACATTTTACAATGATCGAACAGCTGTGCGAGTGTTTCTGGGCTGATGCTGTCCTGAAAGCCACTGTGGAGGGGACCATGTCAAGCATCTGCCATTCAAACACTTATTCCTTTTTGTCAGCTGTCAACATGTGACTCAATGATTTGATCCAATCCAGTATGTGGCATTGCTTAACCACTTGGGGGCAATGACATGTTTGAAACAGTGCTATTCGAGTGCCTGTATCTTGCTGAACCTGCCCTCGTTTAAGGGAATACAACCTCACTGAGACCACATAACGTGACATAATTACCCTCCAGTTCTGACACCCGTAACGGGAGTCTGTTATACCCCTGAAGGTCAGAGGTGATCATTGTTCAGGTCATAAGATCCCATTTGGGATTCCTCCTCCTAATAGACATAATAGGCATAACTTGAGCAGAGACAGATTAGTCAATTATACCAGTGGATTCGCTGATGAATCGATAATGAGCTGTTCATCCAGTTATGCACCACTGAACCCAAAGTTAAGGACATCATCCCAGACTCTTACGATTCATCTGGAGTCTACACTCAAGGCTCACACATATATATAACAATTAGGGATGTAAGGATTTAAGGGCTAAATTGCGATGGCTAGACAAGTATTGTGAATAGCAAAAGTGGTCCAAGAAAGGAACAGTGAACAAGGTCATGGGTGGCCAAGGCTCATTGATGCACGTGGGGAGCGAAGGCTGGCCGTGTGGTCTGTTCAAACAGACAAGCTACTGTAGCTCAAATTGCTCTAGAAGTTAATGCTGGTTCTGATAGAAAGGGTTCAGATACACAGTGCATCGCAGTTTGTTGCGTATGGGGCTGCAGAGCCAAAGATCAGTCAGGTGCCCATGCTGACCCCTGTCCACCGCCGAAAGTGCCAACAGTGGGCACGTGAGCTTCAGAATTGGACCACAGACCAATGGAAGACGGAGGCAGAGTCTGATGAATCACGTTTTCTTTTACATCACGTGGATGTAAAAGAATGTATGGTGGGTGTACCGTGTGTAATTATTATGCATATGTAATATACACTCATTCATGTATATATTTAAGAAATATATATATATATGTGTGTGTGTGTCTATATAATTTAACTTATATTATATATAAATATTTTATAAAAAAATATATATACATGCATGTGTATGTATTTATGTATACATAATAATTATACACAGTACACACACATATATTATCTAAACACAGACTTTTGTTTTAGATGCAATTAATCGTGATTAATAGATTTGACAACACAATATATATATAATTATATATAAAATATATATTAAAAATTACTCTGGTTGAATTTGAGGTTTTCACAAAAATGTGTTAATTGAAGGAGCACTATATAACTTTTCTGTCCGCTAGAGGGCGCCTATTCAAAACAAAGGCGTAGTTTGATGATGCCATGTTTAAGCGCAGAATCTGTAGGACATGTGGTCTTCACCTCACAGCCGGTGGAAAAGAATCGGGATAGAGCTCGGGAAGAATTCAAGTTCATTGATGCGATTATTAACGTTACTGTAGTGTGAAGCACAGCGGGACTGAGTGTTGTGGGAGCTGAGCAATACAGCTGGAGCGATTGTTGATAAGAAAACACCCTCGCGAGCAGCAGGACTTTTATTATGCCACAGTGTCCAGCGCCATTTTTGGTGTATGAGGTAACGTAACGCAACACAGCTCTGTTTATCATATTAGATATATTTGAGTGTGTTGAAAATTATATTAAGATTAATTATATTATTGCGTCCGTCTTGTGCGCTTCAGCAGCCATAGGTTACTCTAGTTTTGCATAGGCTACACATACCACTGCCTAGTGTTTTTTGGATATTTAGCTAAAAAAAAAAGTTACATAGCGCATCCTCGTCCTAGCAATCCCAGTGCTCCTGATGGCAATTAAACATCTAAGAGGATCTATACAAGCTTTTTAAAAAACAAAGAAAATAAGACAATCTTTTATTTGCACGCTTTGCTATGAAAAAAAAGTTGAATATATTTGTTGTCCTATATTTGGTTTGT
Source organism: Gobiocypris rarus (assembly GCA_023029165.1). Lineage (NCBI taxonomy): Eukaryota > Metazoa > Chordata > Actinopteri > Cypriniformes > Gobionidae > Gobiocypris > Gobiocypris rarus. Next base: position 8,449,723 of record CM040919.1, read on the forward strand.
GTAATTTGGTGTAATTACTAGTGATTTTAAGTTATGGTTGTTGATTTTGTTTTTGATTTTTCTTGATTTTTCTAAAATTTTACTTTGTCGATCATCATTTTGTTTTTTTTTTTTTATGAATATATATTTTGTCCTATATATTTTTGGTTTGTGCCGAATTTGGTGTAATTACCAGTGATTTTAAGTTATGGTTGCTGATTTTGTTTTGGAACCTTTGGATTTTTCTAAAAATGTTACTTTGTCGACATCATCATTGTTTTTTTGTTTTTTTTTGTGTGTTTTATTTTATTTTTTTAAATAGAGAAATGTATTTTTTTATTTTTTATTTATTATTATATATATTTTTCTATTCTATTCTATTCTATTCTATTCTATTAATTTATTCGTAAAAAAAAAAAAAAAATTCCCAGACACTAGAACTGGGTCTGTATGTGGATGAATGTCCCCTATATGAAACAACATATGTTTCAAATCATTGTTTGTTTACAGATGCCACCTGGTTTATGTGTATTGCACTGATTTATATAGCAACATATGTTCTCCTTCCCTTCACAGACACAAATGCATACATTATTTATGATATTTTCCTCTGCTGTACTGCCATGCAACACGTATTGTTTTGTCTTGTTTTGGAGTCATTCTCAACCCTTTCTGTCTTCTTTCTCCACAAAGGGCACAACAGATCCTCAGTGTGTTGTCTGGGACTACGGAAACCCGTAAGTCTTACATCTGCAACCCCCACCCACCCACACAATCTCTGTCACACAACTGTCACTGACATATATTTAGAACTCATATTATATTCAACCCAGTTGAGAGCATATTGACATCAGTGTTTGTATTTGCAGACTCATTAACAATCAGGAGTCTTTGACAGTACGTTAATTGAATTAGTGAGCTGAAATAAGCGCACCATTCTTCTCACCTCAAGCGTCAAAGTGAAAATCTTGGCACCTAATTCACAGCTTTCAAAACACAATGGCTTCAATCTCATAATTTGATTGTCTTGTGATGTGATCACGACAGGAGCTTTATTACCTCATTGTCTTCAAAAACCTAAACAATGTTGCTTTTCCTAAGGGATCTTTTGTTATGAAATGACATGCTGTGTCCTATTTCACTCTGTATTTCCCTAAGTGAACAAGAGTTAAGGCACTAGGTTCTCAAAACTGCCCCTATTGGTAGAACTTGGTATTAACCATCTTTCAAATGTCAAACAAAAGTGTGTTTTTTTCCTATTTTGACTGCAGCTCTTGATGATGTAATTCTGTCTGTTGATTTGCTTTGGTTGCGTCTTTGAGCCTGTTTATTTAGAAGCTTTGAGAGTGCTGCATGTATTCTAGTTCACGCTCTGTTTGTATTTGTGTCGGGAAACATCTGCGCTCGGAGTCTGTTTATATCAGGGAGGAGCGATACAAAAGAGTTTTTGAAGCATCACAAAAGGTGAGAGAGAAAAGGACAAAGAGAGACGCAAGATACATTCACACTGACAGCAAGTTACTGTCATTCTTTGACAATGAGCAAAACAGATTGTTGCCAAAGCCTGACCTTCGGCAACTTCGGTCACCAACTACACACTGAGTGAGGGACACAAACGCCGTTTTAATGGATAAAGCTGTCTATTCTACAAACGTTGTTGATTCTGATGGCAGCTGCGTCTGCTGTGCCGAGCCGTTGACAGAATGTACCTGTGCGTGAAGCACCTGTGGAAACGCTGGTGTTTCGAGTTTTTCCTTTTGTGTAACTCCCCACTGGCACAGCACACCTCACGCATCATTAATACGCACCGGGGAGGTGGTCGGCACGGCAACAGGCAGACCTGACTAGACAGGAGAATGGCGGGCGGTAATTACTGAAGCAGAAAAACCCTTCTATTTGCAGGCCGCAAAGTCAATTAACGCAAAACCTGATTACCTCTCCCACCAAATTACATTCCAAATCATTCCGAGATGAATGCTCTACTGTGATTAAAAAGAGGCGAGATATTGAGATTTTTATCGCTATTATAAACCCAAACATGGCAAAATCACTCCCAAAGCTAATGCCAGTGGAGGGAAGCAACATTCAGTGCTCTTTATTCATTATCAGACTCTTGCAGGGGGAGATTGATACTGTACTGTATAGCAGAGAAAATGAGAGGTTTTGGACTTCATAGGTGTGTGTGTGTGTGTGTGTGTGTGTGTGTGTGTGTGTGTGTGTGTGTGTGTGTGTCACTGCTTTCTTTTCCTTCATGCAATTATCTGTTCATTTAAACAATTCCCAGCATTAGACTTTTCAAGATTGCGATCATCTTTCTCTCGCCTTCTTTTTTATTGTTGTCTCCCGTACCACAATAGGATGATTTCTAATTGCTTCCAGCTCACTGTATTATTACGCTTTGCCTGTGCATAATCAAGTAAAAATGGTGAAGTCTGCTTTTTTTATTCTTCTGTGTATTCATTTATTCAAAGCAGCCATCACTCTCTGATGCAGGTTCAATTTCCATGATTAGTTCAAGTGTGTCGGCAGAGAATTGATCTTAATGTTTGCATGTCTTAACTTGCACTCTACTGCTCATCTTCTGTTGAGACTCTACGGGTTTTATGTTTGGGGTCTAAGAGACCCAGACAATAGTAAAAAATGTTTTCTTCTTATGTTCCTTTGGTGTAATGACGTTCCTTTGGTGTGTCGTTCCACACCCGTAAGACCTCTGTTCATCTTCGGAACACAAATGAAGATATTTTTGCTGAAATCCGATTGGCTCAGAAAGGCCTCCATTAGCAGCAATGACATTTCCTCTCTCAAGACCCATAAAAAGTACTAAAGACTTCGTTAAAATGTCCATCTCACGAAAAGAAAAAAGAAAAAAATCCAAATACCGACTTTATTCAACTTTATTCTTGTCTAACGTGTGGGCCTCTGACGTGAACTCACGAAGCACCACGACGCATGCGCGATAATATTCAAAGAGACGGTGTTCTGAAAAAAATACAATAAAGTGATACAATGACAGTACAGCAATGTAGTTATATGACTTCATATTTTTAGAATTCAACAGAAATGGCACGTCTTCCTCTGCTTGTAAACAGTTTCTCTACATCATATTCTCACGCCTTTTTGCTATAGCGGTTCACATTGAACTGCTATACCGTGCTGCTTCGGGATTTCACGTCAGAGGCCCAGGCGGAAGACAAGAACTTGTCGAATGAAGTCTTTATTTCGATTTTTTGTTTTGTTTTGTGCACAAAAACTAATTAATGACAGAATTGTTGGGTTTGAAGAATGTTGGTAACCAAGCAGTTGATAGACCCCATTGATGTCCATAGTAGGGAAAAAATACTATAGAAGTCAATGGGGTCCATCCGCTGCTTGGTTACCGACATTCTTCAAAATATCTTCTTTTGTGTTCAGCAGAAGAAAGAAATTCATACAAGTTTGGAACAACTTGAGTAAATGATAAAAATTATGATTTTTGGGTGAACTATCCCTTTAAATTAGCTGGCTTCTGCAGCAGATCACACAATAAATAAATGTGTAATCTCTTACTTTTGTGTTCTATAACTATCAACTTTCTCTCTATTAATCATCTCTCTATTAATCATTATCATCTTTCTCATTCTATTAATAGAACGCTAAAGTGTTTTATTAATATAAGCCTTGCTAAACCTTAATTTAGCACGGTTTATATTAAATCGATCAGAAGTGACAGTAAAGACATTTATAATGTTGCAAATAATTTCTATTTCAAATAAATGCTCTTTATGTATCAAAGAATCTTGAAAAAATTTATATATTTTAGTTTCCAGAATAAGCAGCACAACTATTTTTAACATTGAAAATAATAAGAATAACAAGCACTAATTTAGCATATTATATCATGTGACACTGAAAACTGGAGTAATGGATAAAAAAAAACAGTTTTCTCATTTTGCCATCAGATGGATGGATGGATGGAACGAACATCAATGTTAAGTATATATATTTTGAGCTGTAAAAATGGCCAGTGTTTATCTGATATTAAAAGATATTCACAGTGAGGGATTCCAGACATTTGTAAAAAATCAAGATATTCTCTCCAGCCTTTAGTTTAGACATTTCATGCTGACTCTACATCAGTTACGTTGATAAAAGCCCTTTACTTTTATTCATTCACATTTTTTTTTCTAAGGACAAAGTCTTCAAAAGCATATCTGAGAGGGGAAAAAGCTTACGTCTGCATGAACTTTGCACTGTGTAGAGCTTGTAATCATAAATTCTCTTTTATGTACAGAATGACCTTACTAGAGTTTCCTTTTTAATGTTTTATTTTCTTTCTTCCAAAGCTCACAACTGCCTAGGCTTTGCTCTTGTACAATCACATTAAATCACATTTAATCCCTCCAACCAAATCGAAACCTCCATGGGGCCATTTTAATCACGGCCGGCAAAAAAATCATGGTGCTAAGCAACACATTGCTTTTGATTATGATAACATAATGGATGCACTATATGAATGTGTGCACAGTGACTGAGTAATGCTTCCACGGAAGTGCGGCCGTGCAGCTGTGGCATGTGTGAATGGATGCAGGGGGTTATCAGAATCAGTCTGCGCTGTATTTGTTACCAGTTAATTTGTTTTGAGTAAAGCTGTGTGGAATTTGTTTGCATGTGGAGGGGCAGATTGCGTGCATTTAGGACATGTGCGGCTGATGTTTGTGAATAGAGCTTGTTGATGTTACAGGGGCTTATGGGTATTGATGGTGCTCTAGAGTGGTCCTTTCTCAAGTGCCTAGAGGGGCAAACGTGGTTTATCATATTCATTAGCTTTGCATGGTTGACTGATCATATGGGCATTATTCTCGAGAGCAGCGTGTGTGTGTGTGTGTGTGTGTGTGTGTGTGTGTGTGTGTGTGTGTGTGTGTGTGTGTGTGTGTGTGTGTGTGTGTGTGTGGTCTAGGTAAACCCTACGTTATGGGGACAAAACATCCATGTGTGTGTGTGTGTGGTCTAGGTAAACCCTACTTTATAGGGACAAAACATCCCTACAAAGCTGGCAATATCCAAAATCAAATTTCTTATGTCTCCATGAAGAAAACAGCATGTACTGTAAAGTTATGGGTAGGGTAAGTGTAAGGGGATAGAATATACAGTTTGTACAGTATTAAAAAAAATCATTATATCTATGGAATTACCCCGTGAAACATCAAAAAACAATGTGACAATGCTAATGGCAAATCTGAATTTCCAGCATCATTACTTCAGTCTTCATTGTCACATGATCCTTCAGAAATCATTCTAATATGCTGATTTGCTGTTTTTAATACCATGAATGTTAAATAGTTGTGCTGAATAATATTTTTTGTGGAAACCATGAGACATTTTTTTAATGTCTTAAAAAATTAATTAAAAAAAGTAATATACTATAAAAAATGTATGCGACTTGAGGGCAGCATTTAAAGCTTTTTTAAATCAATTAAAAATGTCCAGTTACTTAATTGTAATTTTCTAATAAAATACTAGGACAAAAGTAAAGAATAATATAGCCATCATCATAGACCGAGTGATGAGGTTTTGTGTATATCTGAAGGGTTTATTTTGTGATAATGAGCTACTGAATGTACTTTATCCATACCAATCGCTTAATAGGCTGTTTTTTTCCAAATATATAAATAATAGCACATAAAAATTAAAAGCTGAAATTATTGTATTGTAAGAACTGCAGAGAGTGTAGTTTGTGTAGTTTCCTTGGAATTTGATTGCCAAGGAAGACGGTCCAAACAGTTTACAAGTCATTGCACAAGATATCTGATGCCAGAATGTGCTATTAACCAATTAAAATCCACAGATTCCAGAGAAACATGTGATAAAATAGACAGTGGTCCATACTCTCTCTCTCTCTCTCTCTCTCTCTCTCTCTCTCTCTCTCTCTCTCTCTCTCTCTCTCTCTTAATTACCCTTCTCTCTTTCTCTCCTCTCCATTCCTCACTGTGTTTCGGTTCCTGACCTTCGTTTGAAGTGCAACTGGTCTCTGCATGCTTTCTTTCATCTTAATGCCACCTTTCCTTCCAGCTGCCTTACCTCCCCCTGATATCCCTTTCCCTCAGCTTTCGTTCCCTCCATTTCTCTTCCTTGTGGCCTTGAAGTTCTCTTTTTCACTCTGTGACGATTTTGCCTTTATTCACCCTGTTCCCCATCCCGTTTCATCTGATGAATCAGCCTGGTCCCATCTCTTTCTCTATCACTGTCCCTCTTGGTTGTTCTGTCTTTCTCTCTCTTTCTTCCAGTCTCTCTCTCTCTCTCTCTCTCTCTCTCTCTCTCTCTCTCTCTCTCTCTCTCTCTCTCTCTCTCTCTCTCTCTCTCTCTCTCTCTCTCTCTCTCTCTCTCTCTCTCTCTCTCTCTCTCTCTCTCTCTCTCTCTCTCTCTCTCTCTCTCTCTCTCTATCTCTCTCTCTCTCTCTGCTCTCCCTCTATATCGGCTGTGGTGCTTATTAATTGCCAGCAGGTTATGGTGCCCTTTTCAGTGCCGTAGGAAGCCTTTGGTTGCTCCCCATGAAAAGGACAGAGCTTCACATGAGATGAGAAGTATGTGTCCCTAAACACACACACACACACACACACACACACACACACACACACACACACACACACACACACACACACACACACACACACACACACACACACACACACACACATGCACGTGTTGGATTTTCATGTTATATAGGGACAATCCATATAGATAAAGATTTTTATTCTGTACAAACTGTATATTCCATCCCCGAACCCCAGGGTGTACTCACACTTGAGACGGTTACCTTTTACCGTGCCCAGGCGCGATTGTTCCCCTTCCTCACTCCCCCGCTGGCCTGCACTCACATTGCACTCAACGTACCGGAGCACGCTTGCGTCATTAACGATGCAACTTTTTGTTTTGAAGAAGACAGGAAGAAAATTGCTTTTGCTAATAGACTGCATAATAAATTTATAATTTATGCCACGCTACGTTTTTAACTTGACTGCACTGCACGTATCAGAAGTATACTGATATACTAAATATACTTGAGTTCATTGATAAGTGTGTCCAGGTAGTAATAGTTTGTTGTTTGCTGTTGTAATGATGACAGTAGCGCACAGCTGTTCCATGCTCCGGCGCGGTTAGCGTTCACACTGCATATGCACGGTTCAGATCGCATAGTGTGAGTACAGCCTAAAGCTACCCATCAGAGAAAACTTTATGCATGTTTACATTTTCAAAAAACATTGCTTAGTATTATTTATACGTTGTTTATTTTTCATGGGGACCAAAACATAACATAGGGTTTACCTGGACACACACCTGGTTTTCATGTTATATAGGGACATTCCATAGATGTGATGTTTTTTTGTTTTTTTTTACTGTACAAACTGTATATTCTCTCCCCTACCCCTAAACCTACTCGTCACAGAAAACTTTCTGCATTTTTACATTTTCAAAAGATATCACTGTGTTATTTGTGAGCTGTTTTCCTCATGTGGACCAACAAATGAAAAGGTTTTTAGATATTGTCATCTTTGTGGGGACATTTTGTCCACATAACATAGGGTTTACCTGAGCCACACACACCCACACGTCTGGTTCACTATATTTGTGGGGACTCTCCATAGACATAATGGTTTTTATACCGTACAAACTGTCCATTCTATCCCCCTACACTGCCCCTGCCCTTAAACCTACCCATCACAGGAAACATTCTGCATTTTTACTTTCTCAAAAAAAACTCATCCTGTTTGATTTTTAAGCCTTTTGAAAAGGCTTATAAATCACACAATTATGTTAGCAGCCATATCACCTTGTAGTCCAAGACACTCTTTGGTCGTTACAAATCCCAGGATGTACTTCGAATAAGAGTTCCTGGCCAAATTTGACCATTGACCTCTGTCCATTATGGCCTCCTAATCATCCTCATATACCGATTGGCTTCATCACTCCTCTCCACCAATCAGCTGGTGTGTGGTGGGCGTTCTGGCACAATATGGCAGCCGTCGCATCATCCAGGTGGATGCTGCACATTGGTGGTGGTTGAGGAGATTCCCCCTCTTCTATATGTAAAGCGTTTTGAGTGCAGAGAAAAGCACTGTATAAAGGTAATGAATCGTTGTTATTATTTTTTCACTAAAAGTGAACAGATCTCATTTTTCTTTCTTTCTCAGGCAGAGACAGAACTTTACTGATCTTTACCGACTGACTCGCTTTGCTGAGTAAGTGTCATCACACTAACTTGAGTGTGACTGAAGACATTTTGAGTGTTAGAAATGTCCCCCGTTACAATCATCCCCCAGTCTCCTCAGAGAGGGGAACTGTGATACAGTCTTTGTGTAAAGCAGTGGAGAGGGAAGTTCTAATCCACAGGAAATGAGAGAGGGAGACAGAGTGAGATCGATGGAGATCGCAGTCAAGCACAATGGCCCGTGAAGACACATCTCTGATGGCCGACTTTCATTCTTCAACACCGGCAGCTGGCGAGGCCTTTGTTTCATAGAACTCAACCTCTTCCTCTCAGTTTCTTTTAGTCGGTGGGAATTGCCAAGTTTCTCTCTATTTTATTGTGAAAAACTTGGAAGATACAATAATAATCATTTTCCATTCTATTCTCTTTTTTGGGGGCTTGAATTGGTCTAGCTGGTGAGGCTGCAGAGGGGCATTCTGGGACTTAATGAGCATAAGCAGAAGAAAATGACAGATTCAAGACAGATGTCTAAGATGCAATTGTGTCTTTGCTTCCATGAAAAAACAAAACAAAAAAAACAGGGCTCTTATTTGGTTTCTTATCACCCTTTTAGAAAGGGGGTAGTGAGAGAAAAGAGACAATTTCTGTATGTCTTTGTGTATAGCACACTCTGTTCTCTTTTAGTATTCATCTTCCTATGCCTCCCTTTTCTGTCTCTTTCCTCTTATCAGGCTATAGGATGTGGGCAGCAGTGGCGGTAAAGGGTCTGCGAGGCTTAAAGGGTCTCCCGAGGGACTGGGAGATCCTTCTTTAATCTGTTTGTAACGTAGTAAACGGGAGACAGCTCCAGAGAGCAGCAAGGAAAATATGTCCAACAAAGGCACTTTTTGTTAACTTCAGTTATTCACATCCCTTGGCTTCCTCCTGCCAAGTGTAGAACTCTGAATCCCTGAGGCTGAGGAGGAAAGAGACAAGAAAAAATTAGAAGCTATACCAAAATCTTGTCCTTTTTATTCATAATTGTTGTATTCTATGGACACTTGATGTTAGCTTAAAGCTTATGTGTGCAGTTTTGCAAAACAGATACAGATAGCCCTGCCCCCAAACTTATACCATTGGTTGAAATAAATGACATTTTAAGTATATTAAAATAAAAAATGGTTATTTTAAATTGTAATAATATATCACAATATAACTTGTCTGGCAATCACCAGACCAAGCTCAATCTTTATGTATTTTCTACTGAACAAGAGGCGTGATCAACGAGCATAATTCAAATGACGCAATTGGATACTCCTTCAACCAATCAAACAACAAGTGGCGTGATCAACAGGAATTCGATCCATCCTTCTCTATCCGTCATTGTGTTAAACCCGCCAATAGCGCGCCAGGTGGATAAGCCAGTCTGTGATTGGTTCCCACAAATGTGTAACAGAAGCAGGATAAATTAATGTACAGGTTTGTTCAGCCTGAGTTGCAGGACGTAATCAAATCGCTGGCAGATCAGGCTGTGTTTACCCAGTCTACAAATAACTGTTTTTGCTGTCAAACACATTCTTAAAAACACTACTAGATAAAAAAAATCCACTAATCACAGTACTGTATATGCTGGTATTTACTGAGCCGTTTACTGAGACATGGTGATGGAAATAAAATATGAAATGGGAGGAAAATAATACAGTTGGGCAAACAAGTATTTAGTCATCCACCAATTGTGCATGTTCTCCCACTTAAAAAAGATGTTTGAGGCCTGTAATTTTCATCATAGGTATACTTCAACTATGAGAGAAAATCACATTGTCTGATTTTCAAAGAATTTATTTGCAAATTATGGAGGAAAATAAGTATTTGGTCACCTACAAAAAGCTAAATTTCTGGCTCTCACATACCTGTAACTTCTTCTTTAAGAGGCGTCTCTGTCCTCCACTCATTACCTGTATTAATGGCACCTGTTTGAACTCGTTATCAGTATAACATACACCTGTCTACAACCTCAAACAGTCAGACGCCAAACTCCACTATGGCCAAGACCAAAGAGCTGTCAAAGGACACCAGAAACAAAATTGTAGACCTGCCAGGCTGGGAAGACTGAATCTGCAATAGGTAAGCAGCCTGGTGTGAAGAAATCAACTCTGGGAGCAATTATTAGAAAATGGAAGACATACAAGACCACTGATAATCTCCCTTGATCTGGGGCTCCACACAAGATCTTACCCCGTGGGGTCAAAATGATCAAAAGAACGTTGAGCAAAAATCCCAGAACCACATGGGGGGACATAGTGAATGACCTGCAGAGAGCTGGGACCAAAGTGACAAAGGCTACCATCAGTAACACACTACGCCGCCAGGAATTCAAATCCTACAGTGCCAGACGTGTCCCCTGCTTAAGCCAGTACATATCCGGGCCCGTCTGATGTTTGCTAGAGAGCATTTGGATGATCCAGAAGAGGATTGGGATAATGTCATATGGTCAGATGAAACCAAAATATAACTTTTTGGTAAAAACTCAACTTTTCGTGTTTGTAGGAGAAAGAATTCTGAGTTGCATCCAAAGAACACCATACCTACTGTGAAGCATGGGGGTGAAAACATCATGCTTTGGGGCTGTTTTTCTGCAAAGAGACCAGGACAACTTATAAAACTGACAATCCGTAAAGGAATTAATGAATGGGGCCATGCATTGTGAGATTTTGAGTAAAAACCTCCTTCCATCAGCAAGGGCATTGAAGATTAAACGTAGCTGGGTCTTTTAGCATGACAATGATCCCAAACACACCGCCTGGGCAACGTAGGAGTGGCTTCGTACAAAGCATTTCAAGGTCCTGGAGTGGCCTAGCCAGTCTCCAGATCTCAACCCCATATAAAATCTTTGGAGGGAGTTGAAAATCTGTGTTGTCCCAGCGACACCCCCAAAACATCACTGCTCTAGAGGAGATCTGCATGGAGGAATGGGCCAAACTGACAGCAACAGTGTGTATAAACCTTGTGGAGACTTACAGAAAGTGTTTCACCTCTGTCATTGCCAACAAAAAGTATATAACAAAGTATTGAGATAAACCTTTGTTATTGACCAAATACTTAATTTCCACCATAATGTACAAATAAATTCTTAAAAAAGAACAATGTGATTTTATGGATTTTTCTTATTCTGTCTCTCAAAGTTTAAGTGTACCTATGATGCAAATTAAAGGCCTCTCTCATCTTTTTAAGTGGGAGAACTTACACAATTGACTAAATACTTTTTTGTCCCACTGTTTATATTGCAATATATTGAGCAATTTGCTCTCGCAAAGGTTTTGGTTTTCCCAGGAAGCTTTATGTTCGTTCCACTGTAAACCATTTAAGTTATTTGCGAGTGTACGCAAGAATTTTTGAGAGTGAACGCAAAGCTTCCCATGGGAACACAACACTTATATAAATATATATTTGCCCCTCTCATCTCATTTTTTTACATCACCATGTCCTTTAGGTGCTCTGTAGCTTTTTTTTTAATGAGTAATCATACCTCGTTTTTATCCAGATGAGGCTCATTATAGTTTGCTCATATAGAACTTCCCCTTAGCTCTTCTGTTTCCCCATTTGGAAGTAGAAGAGGAAAGAAATATTGCCGTAATTCAGTGTTATTGTAGTTAATTTGCTGTGTAGGTGTTGCATTAAACAAAATTATATTTCAACAGTCATTCCCAGTCTTTTAAATCACTTCATACAGTAACAGATATATCCCTGACCTGCAGGGTAGCAGCACAGCACGCCGCTGTCCGCAGTGCTGAAATTGGTCAAATCAATAAGGTGGTTTCATGCAGGGATTTAGGTTTGCCAAAAGCTAAAAGCTAAAGCAATCAAATGCATCTATAACTGCCCTCAAAGCTTTAGTCATTCATCATACATCAAACCCTAATGGCATGAAATGATTTGGTACTTGTTACTTTTGGATTGTTCTGAGAATTCATGCTGCCAATTCTCATATATCCCACTAATTTCTTCATACATTCCCTTTAAAGCTATTCGTGTACTGCTGTACCCTTATTTAAATGAGTTACCACTTGCACGCAGGTCTGTTATTATAGTATAATCTATTTCAGATGGATTTATCCGCCCTTAAATGTCACATAAAAGAAGCGCATTGTGGTCGGCTGTTTTATTTGTCAGGTAGACGACCCATTCCTGTCAAAATGGGCAGTACTTGGCCACAATAGTCTGCAAAGTGGACATGACTATATGCTGATAGTCTGGTAGACTAGTGATTAAATTGAAAGATCGTTCTCTATCAGATTAGCTGATTCTACAGAATTTTTACATCCATATTTAACATTAGATGTTGGCTCGTACCAGATTATAACTGGAAAGCTTCCAAATATAGGGGGAAAAAGCCTGTACACAAGAAAAATGTAATAAAGAGGAAGTCACAGCCCACAGATGAAGAGACAGAGAGGTAATTATTTGTTCTGCTGAAGCTTCTTCGCATGACATTAGCACAGCTTGAGTTTCGGCAAGAAGAAAATCATTCTTTTTGCAAGGTTCATCTCCCCAAACATCCCCTTCACACCCCACCGGGTGTGTGTAAGCACATGCCGCTGCACTGACTCTTTGTGTTTGTATGAATCTCTGAGTATGTGTTTCTGTGTTAAGTACGCAGTCGGTTTTAAAAGATTACACCGGGAGTTGGCATGAAAACCTCACGCCAACCCAATGGCCCTCATCACGTGTTTATTTTAAAATGTTTCTCTCTGCTCGGGCAACTGCAGCACATTATGCTGGCCGTGGCTTTGTGTTTACAGTTCAATGTTTTAAATGCCCATATGTCTGTGTCATCTATCTTCCAAAGCCCTATCTCTGTTTTAATGAGAAATATGCTGCAATGAAGTCTAGAGTTACCGAATGCACATAGATAAGTTGTGTACATCATAATGCCTCACATACACAGATGTTTGCATTCATTCTGCAAAACACCATGGTATGTATGTATATACTGTATATGTAACCGGTTCTATTCAGCCTAGCGCCAGTCGCTAAAGCATTTCTTGAGATCAGGGGAGTGAGGTTTACAGAAAAAATTGGTCATGATACCAAATGTAACCGGTCCAACTCGACCCGCTCCGAGTGGGATTCGAACCAAGTTCTCTGGCGTGGGAGGCAGTCGTGCTAACAGTGAAGCAAAAGACCACACTAACGTGCCTCTTGAGATCAGGGTAGTGAGATTTTCGCACACAGTTATTACTGGCCTACTTTACTCTCGCCCCCCTAAACCTCAATCCCATCCGGGTCATGTTACCAAATGTAGCCTGTCCAACTCGACCTGCTCCGAGTAGGATTCGAACCAAGGTCTTTGGCGTGGGAGGCGGTCGTGCTAACAGTGAAGCAAAAGACCACAGCCACCAACGTGCTTCTTGAGATCAGGGTAGTTAATTACACACACACAGTTCTTACTGTTCTACTTTACTCTCTCCCCCCCTAAACCTCACTCCCATCTGGGTCACGGCACCAAATGTAAACAGAGTGGAATTCGAACCAGAGTTTCCGTCGTGCTAACAATGAAACAAAAGATCCATCTATACATCTATCTATCCATTCTATTTTTTCTAATTCAAATTTTTAAGATTATGAGAAACATAACTTCTTAACTTACTTGAGACTGGTATTATAAGATACTGGCTGCAGAACATGCAGGCTCCCATTAACTAAAGGATCTTATTTTCTTATATTTTTTGCCAGTGCAGCACAGACCTTCAGGCGGCAACGCCCGACGTTTCCTAACATCTCCTCTGCAGTCTGTGTTGCTTTTTACAAACATCAGGATAAAATTTACAAGACTTTTTTTCTTGTTGGACCAACAGAGTATTAACACATGTACAACTACTGAAGCCCATAATTTGCTACTGGCTTTAGTAACCCTGTATGGTATCTTGCACACTCATTACTCATTACGCATTAGGCATTCCGTTTATTCCAGATTGTGGAGGCTGAGGCTGGGAGTTCGACCTTGCCGCGAGCAGCTCTCTCTCTCTCTCTCTCTCTGACCTAGAATCCCATGCTGCTCTTTGGTGCTGGGCTCATGCTAGAGGGAGTGGAGTGACAGGGTAAATAACAGGATGTTGATCCCAACAAACCTTTTCCTGAGTAGGTATAGGATGGATGTTTTAATCCGGCTCCTAATCCGCACCACTGCTATCCATCACCCTAAGGCCAACACAGCCCACTGCTGTGTGAAATCATGCAGCTACTAGCCACACAGAGGAAGGGTGCTTTTTTACTTACATTTGCCAGATTTTAGTGGATCCTGTGTTTAGTTAAAAAAAAAAAAAAGTATTTTTAACCAAACATGCCAGATATTTCAATCTAAAAGAAAGATATTTTGCCATTATATCCCTATGCAAAATCATTTACAATGCTTATTTGTGAGTGAAATAAGTGATTTCTTTATAATTCGTTTCTTCCTGATGTGAATAATGCTAAATTTGGAACTCTCTTACTCCTCTTATATGATTAACTGTCTGTTAATGGAGCAAAGGGAGTAACGTTAACTTACCTAAACATGATCGTAAACCTTAGACTTCCATTCCACAAACCAGACACATCAAATTCTCAAATTCAAGGCTGAAGTGGAAAACAGTGAATTGTATCACCATACAGGCAAACAGTTTACTTCAGGAATGGAATAAAGGTAACATTGATAAGTTTTACTGTAAAAACAGTGCAAACAGAAGGAACAATCATCTATATCTATATTATTATAGTTCTCTATATGAAGCATAGACTTTATTTAATCCGCAGAAATACTTATTTATGTTTGGAACCAGTCTTGGGTGAAGTCATGATGTACATTAACTATTTCCCTGCCAGTGTTATTTGAAAAAGTTGGCGAGTCAGTGCCAGCATTTAAAAAAAAAAAAAATTCATAAAACTCACAGACTGTTTTGTTGTATGAATATCTGAACATGCAATATGTCAAAAGAAAGAGTAAAAGCCTCTTTTATACTAGCTTCATGCATTATTTTTTAATCAACACTTGAATGTGGATAAGTTTCATAAAAAAGCAAGATTTTTAACAAAAAGCATTTTGGTCAAAGACTACGTCTGGATCGGATTCAATGATCAAAATGGAATAGATTGCTTCCATCAACACTCCCAAAGTACTGTACCTCTGCCTGGTTTGACATTTCATCCATCAACAATGTTCGGTTTAATGTTCGGTTATGCTATATTAAACTTCTTCCTTTGTTTTGATCCATAAATTCTGTACTCTTTCTGAAGATGTGTAAGAGTGCTCCCTACCATACAGCAGTCAAATCATTGATTGCTGGAAAATTCCACCAATGGTGGGGAAAGAGTTAATAACGATTTGGGGACAAATTAAATGTAATTGAATGTAACAATATACGGGTGGCAATCTGTGGCATGACAGGATTTTGCGCTTTGTGAACGTACAGGTCTACCTATATTCTTATTCTTGTGTATCTTGTAACTAACGTTAATATTCACTTAATATTCCAAATTAATATACACTATATTGCCACAAGTATTGGGACACCCCTCCAAATCATTGAATGCAGGCGGTCCAATCACTTCCATAGCCACAGGTTGAATGAGCTCAGTGAATTCAAGCGTGGTACTGTGATTGGTTGCCAACAACAACTCATCCATGAAGTGGTAGGCCACGTAAAATCACAGAGCGGGTTCAGCGCATGCTTAGGGTCACAGTGCGCAGAAGTCACCAACTTTCTGCAGAGTCAATTGCTACAGACCTCCAAACTTCATGTGGCCTTCAGATTATCTCAAGAACAGTGTGTAGAGAGCTTCATGGAATGGGTTTCCATGTCCGAGCAGCTGCATACAAGCCTTACATCGCCAAGTGTAATGCAAAGCATCGAAGCAGTGGTGTTAAGCTTGTCGCCACTGGACTCTAGGGCAGTGGTTTTCAAACCTGTCCTGGAGGCACCCCGGCCCTGCACATTTTGTGTGTCTCCCTTATCAGACGCACCCAATTTATTTCTTGCAGTCTCTGCTAACAAGCTAATGAGTTGAATGAGGTGTGATAAATGAGGGAGACAGACAAAATGTGCAAGGTTGGGGTGCCTCCATGACAGGTTTGAAAGCAGTGGAGATGTGTTCTTTGGAGTGATGAATCACACTTCTCTGTCTGGCAATCCGATGGTCGAGTCTGGGTTTGCTGGTTGCCAGTAGAATGGGACCTGCCTTACTGCATTGTTCCAAGTGTAAACTTTTGCGGAGGGGGGATTATGGTGTGTGGTTGTTTTTCAGGGGTTGAGCTTGACCTCTTAGTTCCAGTGAAAGGAACACTTAATGCTTCAGCATACCCAGACATTTTAGACAAAATGGCCCCTTCCTTTTCCAACATGACTGTGCACCAATGCACAACGCAAGGTCCATAAAGACATGGATGAGAGAGTTTGCTGTGGAGGAACTTGACTGGCCTGCACAGAGTCCTGACCTCAACCTGACAGAACACCTTTGGGATGAATTAGAGCAGAGACTGAGCCAGGCCTTCTCATCCAACATCAGTGCCTGACCTCACAAATGTGCTAGAAGAATGGTCAAACATTCCCTTAAACACACTCCTAAACCTTGTGGAAAGCCTTCCTAGAAGAGTTGAAGCTGTTATAGCCAACTCCATATTAAACCCTACGGATTAAGAATGGAATGTCATTAAAGTTCATGTGGCAGGTGTCCCAGAACTTTTGTCAATATAGTGTACATTAACAATGTGCAGTGTTGCTGCACATTAAAGTAAATTATTCCAGGGTGATCAATAAGATGACACCATTATATCATTATTATCATTATAAAATAAAACAAACACATCTGACGCTGAAGCTGTTGCCATTCTGTTTCCTTTCTTATACTTCAAAGTAACACTTTTTAAATATTTCCTATAACTGAATAACTGAAATAAAATCAACATCCCATTTAGTTTTATTTAAGTGTTGACGTGAAAAAAAACCCCACTGAGTCCAGCTGACAGTCATGCATATGAATTAATGTCTACACACATCTACACTAGCAGCAAAGACTGTGAACCCTGCAGTTAAAATAAAATAGTTATCATAATGAAAATAAATATGAAAAAGTCATAATGTTTATTTATGAATTTCATTCCATTGATCATTAAAATGCAATGTCAGTTTTGTGCAAATGCAAAAACATCTCAAGGCTTTACTAAATGGATGGTAACTTGACCATGAAAAATTTTAATGTTTAGAATAACAGGACCAGAATTCTGAATTCATAACCATCAAGATTCAGTCTGGCTTTAAATTAATGTTTCAAATGAAATTAAATGAACTGAAGTTGCATTTTATTGGTTTTTGCATGTTGCTTTGGTAAGAAAGAAAGCATTTTCCAGTCCAGTCTAGTACAGAAACATGGTACATTATTGATATAGAGTATGATAGTAATACTATGTTGCCAGTAACAATAACTTAAATCTATGGCGCTAGTCTTTCGATCGGCACTTTCAACATTTCTTATAACTTAATTCACCCCATGTCATCCAAGTTGTTTTTGTCTTTCTTTCTTCAGTCTTTTTTTTGAGGAAAACATTACAGGATTTTTCTTCATAAAGTGGACTTCAACGGGAACCAACGGGTTGAAGGTCCAAATTCCACTTTCAGTGCAGCTTCAAGGGCTCTACACAATCCCAGCTGGGGAATAAGCATCTTATCTAGCGAAGAAAAAAAAAAAAAAAAGAGTATATATTTTTTTAACCATAAATGCTTGCCTTGCACTAGCGTCCATGACTTCACGCATTAAGTAGTTACATTGGAAAGGTCACGCTTGACGTAGGCGGAAGTACAGAGTTTACACATCAAACATGCAAAGACTAAGTCAAACGGCCTATACAAAAAAAGGTCAAAATATGATGTCAGGTGATTTTGAAATTTAAGAGAAAATTAGATGGAGTTTTTCAGCCTACCCTACCTTTTTAAACGGGAGTACACAGACGAACTTTACGTCACATGTGACCTTTCCAAAGTGATTATGCAATGTGTGAAGTCATGGAGCATTTGTGATTAAAAAGTATATGACGGACCCTTATTCCTCGGCTGGGATCGTGATGAGCCCTATGAAGCTGCATTGAAACCCACTGAACCCAGTTGAAGTCCACTATATGGAGATTTCCTCAAAAACATTAATTTCTTTACGACTGAAGAAAGAAAGACATGAACATCTTGGATGACATGAGAGTGTGTAAATTATCAGGAAATTTTAGTTTTGAAGCGGACTAATGTTTTGTTGTTTAGTTAAAATTATTGCCAAAAACAGTAGCAGGTAGCCTTTTTACTGCTGTCACTTTGAGCTAATGCACAGATCCAGTATACTGATACACAACTACACATTCTGATTTCTTTCTCCTTTTGGATATTGTGACTTCCAAACAGATTCACAGAATTTAGATTTTTGGTTTCTCCACAGGGAACCCGTTGCAAGAACTGTATTACAGATTTGTTTCAGGTCAACGTAAAGCCTCTTTATATGTTTACTGCGAGATGAAATCATTGTGGGATGGTAAAGGCATGCGATTCCGTCTGGTTTACAGACTCCTGAACTCTCTGTGCACCCGCTCATTATCTGAAAATAAGCATGGAGCTCTCTCTCTAACGAGGCCGTGACTCAGACTTTCACCCACTCAATGGACTGTAGATCAGCTGATAGAACAGCTTCTGTTTTTATGACGCCACAAGAAAATATAATCACAGCAACTTAATAGTGATTCCTGGAGCCATTTGGCTTACAGAGAATTTTATCTTAGTGAAATATCAGGGCTGATGCGGATCTTCCCTCCTCGCTGTGATATCGCAACCTGTGCGACCCCTGTTTACTCCCCCTCCCCTCTTCCTTTAATAAAGTCAGACAGTAAGCCATAAGCATCTTATGGTTAAAATGAGCTGAACTGGGATAATGTGGAATCAATCTCGCCGCGAGAGCTGCTTCATGCGCCATTATCTGTCTTACTGCAGCGAGACCTACATCTCTTCACTGGTCCTCTCTCTCTCTCTCTCTTTATATTTGTTCCTCCCGCCATAATCTTCTGCCTACTTCCTGTTCATGTCATCACACACACGTTGGGTGAGCTTTCTGTACTGCTCTTCAATGGATAAGTATGTTTGTGTGTCATTAAAATGAGCCACTAAAGAATTAAGCGTTCTATATTTAGATTCAAATCGCAACACCTGATGCGGAAATAACCCTTTACCTCCTCCAGTGCTTTAGTGTGTGTGTGTGTGTGTGTGTGTTTGTGGGGGGTGTGGCTTCCAGGGCAGGGGACAGTGTTAGTGTGTCAATCGAAGCACAAGCAGATTGAGTCTCAGCAATCGTCTGTCTGCTTACATATAGCATCTGTGTGGAATTAGACTACACCGTTGTGGTGAGTACATACATATTTAATGTTTGTTTTTGTTTTTCTGCCAGTGACAAACGGTTAAAATCTAGTCTAGAGATATGATCATGCAGGAGATAGAAGTTATAGTTCGTATGTCAAAGCTTTTGTAGGAGAGAGAGGCAGAAAAGTCAAAGATCATCCCTCATTTTGGTTGTTTTTAATCATGTAAAACACATTTCCCCCAAATAAGTTTCCCCTATGAGTATTTGTATTAATGCATTACAATTTCAAGATTTAATTCTCTTCATAAAACATGAGACATAAAAGGACAACAACTTCAATCTGCTGTAGTTTTTAGTTTTGTGCGCACAGAATTGCTAGTTGATTGTTTTGAAGTTTCTTGCTCCATTCTCATTCATTTTCTGTGGGCTTGATGGGTTATTTGATCCGATTATGAAGGAGAAATGTATTTGTAACGCCCTAACCTGGTTCAACATCATTGATTCTGAATGTTCTCTTGGAGGTTGTTTCTTGAAGCTGTGACACCAGTTGTGCAGGGCCGCTAGTCGCACGCATTGTTAACCTGCCTGGAATCATTCCCATCAGTACACCAGGAGGAAAGCTAATCTCTCTAAAGAGGCTTAACAATTATCGTCAGGAAAGCATAGGTGAGAGGCCAAATGACAAGCACTTTCCATGCCATCCGACAAAAGGAAGTTTTGTGTAAGCATAGCAATGAAGAATCAAAAGCATTGTCCTCTGAAGTGTAAGGTTCTGCTTCTGAGAACAAGGACTTGATCCTTTATACTTGTGAAAAAACTCTGGGGAAAATACTATCAATGCTTCAGTTTTGTTTATTTCCACTCTTGTTCAGATCTGAGGCATCATATTCAGAGAGAACAAAAAATGTTGCTAAGAGAGATAGCTTTAGTTTTGCAGTTTCATTGTTGTCTCAGGTATTTCGGCCCCACTTTATATTAGGTGGCCTTAACTACTATGTACTTACATAAAAAAATTAAGTACAATGTACTTACTGTGTTCATATTGTGTTGCAAAACACCTTTGCTGATATTGAGGTGGGATACGGGTAGGGTTAGGGACAGGAGTGGTGGTGTGGGTCAGTTTAAGGGTAGGGTTTGGTGTAAGGGAAGTGTCAACTGTGTAATTACAAATGTAACTACAGAAATTAATTACAGATGTAATTACATGCATGTATTTTTAAAAATGTAAGTACAATGTAAAAACATGTATGTACACAATAAGTGCAATGTATCAAATTATTAATTAAAATGTTAGTACATAGTAGTTAAGGACACCTAATATAAAGTGGGTCCGGTATTTCTCCTAAAATTCCATGGGCAAATTTAGTTTGGTAACACTTTAGAATAGTGGTCATTAGTTAACATTAGTTAATGTATTAACTAACATGAATTAACCATGAGCAGTTCATTTGTTACTGCATTTGTTCTTCTTTGTTAACGTTAGTTAATAAAAATACAGCTGTTCATGCTGTATTCTTTATAAGTGCAGTTCATTATTAGTTCATGTTAACTAATGTTAACTAATGACAATTATTCTAAAGTATTACCTTGTGTTTTTACATGCAGTGTGAGTAGCTATTAAATCATAAATCAACCATAGTCCAGCAGATACTAAGATCTTGGAAGGAAACTGTAAGAAGCAGAACATCTCCAACAGGTGTACTAAATTACATGAGACTGTGAAAAATTAAGTTTTACCCTCAGACTGATCGGCTGATTCATGGTAATTTCCTTAAAAGAGTATTTCACTATAAAAGTATTTCACTATACATTTTGTTGTGTGTTCCATACAGACTGTCAGTCTGATTATTTATATTATGACTCTTTCTGCAGGTGACATCATATACCAGTAGTTGGCATTTATTTATTTGTTCAACTGATTCATTCGTAAAGAGAGCAAGTATCAGGCGGCGTCCGAAATCACATACTTCCTTTCTATAGGCAAAAATCAGTATGTGACAAAAGGACCATGTCTGAATTCAGAGTACTCACAAAAGAGTAGGCAAGTACGATGCATACGATGGACACTTTACTTTCCCAGACCACTGGAAGGATTTGTGAATTGAGGGTGAAGCAACGCAACTCACGCTGGAAGGTCAGATGGTATTGACAACATGGCGAATGTAGTATGTTTGGATTACGTTCATAATACACCCTTAAAAATAATGGTGCCAGGAAGAACCAAAAAGAGATTTTCACAGAGATGCCATAGAAGAACCATTTTTGGTTCCCTGAAGAATCGTTTTGTGAAACGTTCTTTAAAAACCCTTTTTACTAACCATTTTATAATCTAAAGAACCTTTCTGGTCCAGGTAAACCATATGTTATGAGGAAAAATGTCCCCACAAAAATAGTGATATCTGAACACCCATGAGGACAACAGCGTATAAATCATACTAAATGTTTTTTTGAAAATATTAAAGTGAAAATGTAAAAATACTTTGTACAGTATAAAAAATGATTATGTCCATGGAAAGTTCCCATAAAAAATGAAATGTGTGTGTGTATAGAGTTCTGTAAGTGTTCACACACATGTATGGTGAACTGACACTATAGAATACAGCAATGTAATCAATGTAACTCTCAAAAATGTAATTTTTTTCCCTCTAATATCAGGCCATGGACTCATACCTACAGAGCTACAGTTATATATACAGCATATATTTCAGTCATGAGAACTCGAATGAATTATTTAACCAGGATTTAATGACATGGACATATGTTAAGCTTAAAAAAAAAAATACATACAGGACATAAAGGATATGCTGTTAAGAACCCCCATAGCAGGTCTCTACTGTCGACGCAGGCTAGAGTAAGAAATATATGGCTACAATGATCACGTGTAGGTGCCAACACCCTATTGCCAGTTTGTGGTTTGTCCCTCCTCTGACCACTGTTGGAAAATTTTCACCACTACTGATCAGGAGAAACCCACAATCCTTGCCAATTCAGGGATTCTCTGACCCAGTTGCCTTGCCATAACATTCTGGCCCTTGTCAAAGTCGCTCAGATCTTTATGCCTGCATTTATCCTGCATCTATCCTGCATCTAACACATTGATTATAAGAACCTATTGTTTGCTTAGCTTTTAATATACCCAGACCTTAATATATGACCTTGTTAGGAGATGATCAATGATTGACCTTTGACTGGTCATATTGCTTTGGCACGTCATATTGTTTTGGCGTGTGTGTGTGTGTGTGGGCATGTTTTTGTGAAATATCAGGACACAAATGTGTATAATGACATGGGTATGACATAGGTATTACAAAAAGAGGGTGAAATATGAGGACGTTCCCCATGTCCTCACTTTTCAAAATGCTTATAAATCACACAGGATGAGTTTTTTTTCACAGAAAGTAAACTGCGCAGTCTCCTGTGATGGGTAGGTTTAGGGGCAGGGGCAGTGTAGGGGGATAGAAAATACGGTTTGTACAGTATAAAATGCATTACGCCTATGGAATGTCCCACATTTCACAAAACAAACGTGTGTGTGTGTGTGTGTGTGTGTGTGTGTGTGTGTGTGTGTGTGTGTGTGTGTGTGTGTGTGTGTGTGTGTGTGTGTGTGTGTGTGTGTGTGTGTGTGTGTGTGTGTACTGGTAATCCCTACTGTCCCCACAAAGATGGCAATATCCAAAATCCTTGTCCTTGTGGGGACATTTTTTGGTCCCCATGAGGAAAACATCTTATAAATCACACTAAATGATGTTTTTGAAAAGTAAAAATGCAGAATGTCTCCTGTGATGGGTAGGTTTAGGGGCAGGGGCAGTGTAGGGGGATAGAAAATACAGTTTGTACAGTATAAAATGCATTACGCCTATGGAATGTCCCCATGAAACATGGAAACACAACGTGTGTGTGTGTGTGTGTGTGTGTGTGTGTGTGTGTGTGTGTGTGTGTGTGTGTGTGTGTGTGTGTGTGTGTGTGTGTGTGTGTGTGTGTGTGTGTGTGTGTGTGTGTGTGTGTGTGTGTGTGTGTGTGTGTGTGTGTGGACTGGTAATCCCTACGGTATGGGGACAAAATGTCCCCACAAAGATGGCAATATCAAATTTTTGTCCTTGTGGGGACATTTTTTGGTCCCCATGAGGAAAACATCTTATAAATCACACTAAGTGATGTTTTTGAAAAAGTAAAAATGCAGCATGTCTCCTGTGATGGGTAGGTTTAGGGGCAGGGGCAGTGTAGGGGATAGAAAATACGGTTTGTACAGTATAAAATGCATTACGCCTATGGAATGTCCCCATAAAACATGGAAACACAACGTGTGTGTGTGTGTGTGTGTGTGTGTGTGTGTGTGTGTGTGTGTGTGTGTGTGTGTGTGTGTGTGTGTGTGTGTGTGTGTGTGTGTGTGTGTGTGTGTGTGTGTGTGTTTAAAAAGGGCACACACCATATATGTTTGTTACACTTATGTTTTATTTAAGAATGAGGTGTTTTACTTTTTCTTTCTCTTCCTCCCTTTCACATCACTTTCTATTTTTTTCTCCCTGTTTTCACCATTTTATTCTCTACATTCACTCCCATAATTCTTCTCAGGAGAAACCCTTTCACTATAATCATACAGGGCATATTTAGCTCATAACACAGGTGCCTATAACCAGATTAGAATTAATTGCCTTCCCCAAATAAAACTGTTCCTCAAATGGATTAGCTGTCAGAATACATGTTTAATTTGTTTGCTTAAAGTGTATTTTCAGCCTTCATGGTAGACGCGAGTCCAACTTAACCGCCACCCTTTGTCAAGACAATGGCTCCTTTAATCCACCACAGCTTGATCTCTATTTCCAACGTTTATCTTGTGTTTTCATCCTTAGGTTTGAGGGAGCTCATCTTGTAGTGGATATTAAAAACAAAAGGGGACAAAGTCAATTTGGTCTGTTCTGTAATCTGATCCCCCCTACTGTCTACTGTCATGGCAGATCTGGTCATTTAATCAGAGACCTAAACACAATCACGGACTGGGCCATTGATGGGGAAGAGAGCGTGCTGCTGGTTCATTAAACCTATCACAGCATGCGCTAATTAAATAATGGAGCCGCACTCACATACCAAAGGGTGAAAAATGACTGCTGTGGCATTTCATTCTCCATATGTTGGCCTGCTTGCCCTTGCTTTTAGCATGCATAGTTGCTTATGTGCATATGACAGAGTTACAGTATAAGAGAGTATGCCAAGCTATTGATAATTGCATGAGAGAAAAACCTTAAAATGTATGTAATGAAAAGGTTCAGAGAGTTTGTTTAGCATTCTGGCTAAAAGAGGTGTAAAGAGGTGGTGGAAATTGTGTTGGACTTACATAAAGGAGTGTTTTTTTGTTGTTGTTTTTTAAATAATAATGTGATGTCATATATATCGGCTTTATATTGTCCATCGAAAAATTCATATTGGTCGATCCTTGGACATACTGGTAACTAGTGGTCTACTTGGCCAATATAAAAAAAAAATGGAATATTGCTGCTGTCACTTTAAGACATAATGCACATATCCAATATACTGATACTGATACACGAGTTGTCTTTCTCGACTGTATACGTTCACTTAAGGCATAATCTACTATGTTTGCTAGGATACTCGCCAAGACTGGAAATTGCCTGTTTTAGGGCAAGCCATTAAAAAGTACTCAATATTTGCGCGCTGTCTGGGACGTGTGAGTTCTCTTTGGCGTCGCCTTGCACTTAAATGTTTAAATTGGCATGGCTTAAATTAGTTTAGTTTAAACACAGGTAGCTGTGTGCTGTTCAGGTCTCACCTGCGCTCGCTTTAAACATAGCCACTACTGATGCCCACCATCTTAAACACATCTTTTTTTAGCAGGTATAATATGTTATAAAAGATAGATAATGTCCCAAAGGACTGTAAACGATGTTGTCTGGACAGTGTACCTGTCTCATTCTGAGAGCTCAGTAATTGGATGTTTTCTGATCTAAGCAAAGTACTGTCTCGCCTGCCAAACAATGTTTTAGATGATGTTTCACTATCCCCTCTATCTCTTATCTCACCTACCCCTGCTCACCTGCTGTTGATTTAATATCCCCGGGAGGTTTGCACCTGATGCTGTGTGCTTGAGCCTAGCCTAACCAAAAATACCCAGAATTCCATTCATGTGTCTGTCGACTCATCTTTGTTTCTGTTGGCGTCTGAGACTTTGACTAGGAGTCGCCTCAGATCAGCTGCCTCTGAAGTGTCAATCTGCAGATCAAGTCTAGAGAAAGATTGCACTTACATTGCATTAGGTGTTTTTTATTTACTAAGTACTTGTTGTGGGAGCATATGTGTTGAAGAAATGAATGTTGCATGTGTGTATATGAGAGAGAGAGAGAGAGAGAGAGAGAGAGAGAGAGAGAGAGAGAGAGAGAGAGAGAGAGAGAGAAAGAGAGAGATACAGATGTGTTGCATTGCTTCTGAGCAGGTTTATTGGGAGTACGCTTTTGTTTCACTATTTCACTAGGAATGAATTGCTCACACAATTAGCATTGTTTCAGCATTGATTAGCCCCAGCCCAATTAAATTTGCACAATGCAATGCCCATCATGCAGTTCTGAGTTCTAGGTTGTGAAGGATGTAGTCTCACGGAACGCCTGATGCATAAAGCACACAAAACTGGAAATGTTTCCGGATAGTGTTATCAAAAGTCGGTACTGAAATTTAAAAAATGTGATCGCCATTTTGAGCACTGTTGAACAAATTCTTAAACACCTCTGATTGGCTATCGTGTTCACGTACTTAACATATATGTCTCTGATTAGCCAGTGTGTTCACACGGCCAACATATATATCTGTGATTGGCTACAATGATCAACGCTCTTCACCAAGCGTTTACACATATACACACAGGAGCGCATGAAAGCAAGCATCTTTTAAGCAGATCCCTAATATATCCGGTGATAGACGGATACGCTGATAGGCGTCTGCTTTAAAATGCTCTGTATCTGTATACCTATGTTGTAAATAAGACGTTTATTTACAACATGTTTCTGAAGCGTTGATCATTCTAGCCAATCACAGACATATATGTTGAGTGCCTGAACACAATGGCCAGTCAGAGACATATATGTTGAGCGTGTGAGCACGATGGACAATCAGGTGTTTAAGAATCTGTTCAACAGTGCAAAAAATGCTTGTATCATCACATTTTGAAAATTTCAGTACCGACTAGGTACCGGATTCTATACTTTTTGACAACTCTACTTCCAGAGGATTTCCTGGAGCAACACGTTTCCAACTCATCACATATTGAGGTTAGGTCACTTTTTAACCCACAGGATACCACTTTAGCAAAATTTTTCTACGCGCAGGGTAATCCATTGAGTTCAATGAGAAACCTTTGCCGTCATACACAGATGCATTGGGCATGTTAACATCATTATTTATTGAGTTATGATTTTTCCAGCATAATTTTACTTAATTTATTTAATTGTCTAATTTTTATTTACACTATTTAGACGTTTAAACTCGTAACCCATCCCCATCCCTAAACCTACCCGTTTGTGTATTATATGATATAAAACAGAATATAACAAGTGGATACGACTACAGGAACAATTTATTCAAAAAGTACAAATATCCAAAGTGTTCCGAGGCCAAACGATTGATTTGTGTGAAGAAAATCCTCAAAAGTGATCAGCGTCTCCATCTGCTGAAGATCATGCACACATTCAAAAATTGCAGCCTGAAGAAGTGCCACGTCAGCTTTGAAAGTATATTTAACTAAAGGCTAAAATACTATTTCTGACTAAATTCAGTACATCAGCTTTGATTGTAAAATGTCATTGTCTCTTTTGTCTCGTGACTGATTGTGTCATGCTAAAGAGTCGGGTGTATGTTTTGAATGAGATATGACTGAGGGTGTGCGTGTGCTCACAGAGCAGTGGGATCATCATTTAAGTGATTAAAACATTAAGACAATGTGAAAAGAACTCTGTTCTTTAAATAAAGACATATGACTTCAAAAGACTTGGAATGCAGCATGAGTTAAAGGATTAGTTCACTTCAAAATGAAGATTTCCTGATATTTTACTCTCCCCCATCGCATCCAAGGTGTTTGTGTCTTTCTTGTTTCAGTTGAAAAGAAACGTTTTTTTTTTTTAAACATTTAAGGAAATGTCCCAGGATTTTTCTCCACATAATGGACTTATATGGCAACCAACGGGTCGAAGGTCTAAATCAATGCAGTTTCAAAGGGCTGTGAATGGCTTCAAAGTGTTCTGCATGATCCCAGACGAGGAATAAAGGTATTATCTAGCAAAATGAAAAAAAATATATATATATACTTTTTAACATAAATTGCCCTTTGAAACTGCATTAATTTCGACCTTCAACCTGTTTGTTGCCATAGAACAACCAGAAAAAAAATCCTTGAATGCTTTCCTCAAAAAACTTTTTTTTTTTCAACTGAAGAAAGAAAGACATTAACATCTTGGATGAGATGGGGGAGAGTAAATTATCAGGAATTTTTCATTTTGAAGGGATCTAATTCTTAAATACTTTTATACTGTGTTTGGTCAGTTTTTGCAATAAATACCCGTGACTGTACTAGCCTGAATCGACTATTACAACTCTCTACACCATGAATCTGGATAAATGGCTGATTGTAACGTGCCTTTCCATCATTTGATCATCATTTGAGGAATCACTGGTGGCATTATGGCTTGAAAATGTACACAAACTGTCTCTTTTAAACAATTTTCTACAGACAGTAATAGTGCAGCGTTAATTGTGCCAAGCAAATTAAGAGACATTTTTGAATATGCCTCAATCTATAACAAGCCTAATTTACAAGGAAAGAAGGCATGTTGCCACTGAAAACAATTAATTTTGACTGAAACTGTATAGTGAATAAGATGACAAAAAGACAAAAGTGACGCGAATGTTGAGTGAATTTGCCCCAAAATGTTTGATTTAACAACCTTGACCTTAAGGGAAAGTACAATGTTAATGAATTTAGTAATGAATAATTACAGGACGGTCTTTTTATTTATATAGCCCCTGTTTAATTAATCTCTGGAATTCTTGCCCTAATTTACTTATTCTTTAATTATACATTGTTGGTGGATTTTATCTCTATTTTTGCTGCATGAGTAAACTTATAGGCTCGTAATTCAAGAAATGCATTTAATGTGCCTGTTTTTTTTTGTTTTTTGTATTCAAAATAAAAGTACCAGGCTTATAATGAATATGTTTTAATATTAAAAAATCTCTTCTATTTTTACATGCATTTGGCACAATCTAGGAATGGAAACGGTCTGTTTTAGCGCTGTTAGCACCAATGTAAAAAGTCATTTGAATTAAGTAATCAGATTACTTTTTGCAAGTAACTTGTAAAATAGCACATTGCTTTTAAATTTACAGCAAAATATCTGAGTTACTTTTCAAATACGTAACACAAATTAGATTTGTTTTCCTATTTATTGACTGACTCCTCTTGTTACGTACTGCTCTGAGACACAAAGGCTGAGGATCCAAATGTAGCTTTGTTTGCAGTGAAACACTAAACAAGACTTTGCAGTGAATGACAGAGTGAACATGGTTTATATAGGCTGAGGTAATGAGGTACATGAGACACAGGTGTAAACAATGAGTGCCGATGAGTCCGGGCAAAGGATTATGGGTCAATAGGAATGTCTTGGAATGACAGTCCGGGGTGGAGTGAATCGTGACACCTCTCCTGTCCCCATGTTGAGAAAAATTCTATGTATATACATGATGGTTATTGTAGTTCTAGACTAAATCATGCATTTACTCCTCTCACTTACATTTATGTGTGGTTTGTTTGAGCTGCACCCTTTACTGTGCAGGCGTGAATTTGCAGAGTAACTATGTAACACAATTAGTTACTTTTTTGGGGTGTAGTGCATTACTTTTAAAAGTAACTTTTCCTAACACTGTTTAACACCTTGTTATATTTTCTCAGTTGACAGATCTTCTGAGCTCAGTGTTTTGTGGAACCATAAAAATTATTATTTTATAGCTTGTCCAATAAGGCTATTTCAGATGTACTATAGTCTTTTCTTTTGTAGTGATGAAATGCTCATAGGAAATATTCAGAAATTTTATATCTTAAGTGTCTCTCAAGGCCACAATACAGCAGTAATGATTCATGAGCAATTACCAATTTCACAGAAATTACCACCATTACTGCTGGAAAAATGAACCAACACTTGATGGGTTATGTCCAGTCTCATTTAACTCATTTAACAGACTTAATTGACTTGATTAGGCTGTGAACTTGAATTTTCAGTTGTGGAAACAGAATGTTACACATATTTATTCAGTTGCGCTTTTTTGTTTTACACTATTTGCTGAAGCCATAATTAGAAGTCCTTTTAGTCCGACCATCTGGCCTCAGCAGTGAGTTTAATCTGAGGATCAACATGAAGCTTTACAGTTTACGTTAAACAACCGTTTTAAAACACTTAAAGGGTTAGTTCACCCCAAAATGAAAATGATGTCATTAATTACTTACTCTCAGCTTTATGAATCAGCGTATCGAATCAGCGGTTCGGATCGCCAAAGTCACGTGATTTCAGCGGTTTGGCGGTTTGACACACGATCCGAATCATGATTCGATACACTGATTCATAAAGCTCCAAAGCTTTGTGAATCCGTGTTTTGAAATCGGCCCATCAAGTAGTTATTTCGTTTTTTTTAAACAAAAACTTTTCATTGTTTCATTAAATTGTTGTAGAACCACTGAGATGGACTTTGTAAAAATGTCTTTAGTACCTTTTATGGGTCTTAAAAGAGGAAATGACATTGGTGTTAATGGCCTTTCTGAGCCATCGGATTTGAATAAAAATCTAAATATTTGTGTTCCGAATATGAACGGAGGTCGTACGGGTTTCATAGTAATCAATGACAGAATTTTCGGGTGAACTAACCCAATATCATCATTACTATGCTGTGAAGTCTCAAGAGAAGCCAGGTTATCCTGGTATATGTTTCTGTTTATCTGAAAAATCGTGTACATTTAGCAATATAGTGGGTGAATAATGTATATTACAATGTTATGATGAACTATATGCCTTTCTCCACTGATGTTCTGAGTTGATCAAAGCATTTGTAAGGTTGCTGAGTTTTAATTCAGGTCAATTCCTATTTAATTGTATAGCACTTTTCACAATACATTTTGTTTCAAAGCAGCTTCACAGACAATGCACGCGTCTACATTACAATGTAAAGTGATTTGTTATCAGAGGAGACTGTCCAAGTTATGCATTTCAGAAATGTACATATACAAAGCACACAGTTAGCAAACAATGGATTATTAATCAAAGTAAAAATTAATTAAGGCACAAACAATGAGCTAAGTGAAAGAAGAATACATGTTGTCAAACGGAAACATGGTTTGTGTAACAGCAACACATTATTTGCTGTTTGCTGTTCGAATTCAAGCAAAAGGCTAATCATATTATTTACCGCTATGTGTCTGACGTTGTAGAGAGTAATACTTAAAACCAATGTTGAGTTTTACGGGATAAAATCATTTACTACAGGGGGACTTGACTATCTGAACTAGTGAATATATGAACACGGTTGTTCAAGGATGAATGAAAGAAGTGTAAAGTAGAACTTAATCACATGATTCTAATTACAGTTATACCGACAGAAATAAAGTGTAAAAGGTATCTATGGTATTTGGAGTGCTTCTGATAGACATTTTGAGAAATTGATGGAAGGTAAAGTGTGAAAGTGTGAATGACAAGCAGATATTTACAGAAAGACTAGATAAATAGGACAGCCTGTTATAAAAGCAAGACCGTTGGACTAGAGGGCCGTTGTGGCTGATGGCATTTGGAGTGCAGTTGTCATCGACTAGTTTTCATGGTACTCTATCCACTATGGCCTCTCCTGTTCTCTCTCATGGAATGACCCAATTAATTCATTCTCTTTTTCCTGTGTGTGTGTTTGTGTGTGTTGTCACTATACCCTATTAACAGAGAGGCTGGCGAAGAAAACTGGGACGCAGAGAGCTGCCAAACGCTTCCATCGCCGGCAGTCTCCCACACCAAATGTCTGTGCAGCAAGCTGTCCACCTTTGCAGTGTTAGCGCAGAAAGCTAAAGAACCGGTGAGTGCTATCTTTACCTTTTGACACCACACTTCATCCCTAAGCGACTTATCCGAACGGGGTCTAGCTATCCGGGACCTCTGTGAAGTTTGTCTTATGCAGTCAAGTAGGCAGAACATATGCTGCCATACATCCAGAATGTGTTTGGTTGATCTCTAGAAGGTCTGTATTCCATCTGTTCCACATATGCTAGATGCTACAGCTAAAGAAAGATCAGAAACAATATGTCCATGGCTAATTATTTTGTTGTAAAGATTTCTTAAAGGTAGGAGCGTAACATTTGTGACCGTCTACCCTGTTGGTGTGACATTTGAGGTGAACTTGCCTCCATTGTGTGCGAGTACTGTAGAAAAACAGATGGTGGACCAGGTGTTTAATATATCATGTTATGCATAATACGTCAGGGTTTGTCTAGTCTGGGATTTCTCCCAGGTATAGTTTAAAATCATTGAAGCACTGCTTGTTGTTTTTCTGTGGTTACAAATATTAACATCACTAAAGCAGTGGTCATCAACAGTTATCAACAGACATCAGGGGAGGTGTGGAAAATAATGATACATTAACCAAGTAAACTAAAAAGATTACCATTCATACCATAATATATATATATATATATATATATATATATATATATATATATATATATATATATATATATATATATATATATATATATATATATATATATATATATATATATATATATATATATATATATTATTATTATTAGAACACCTGACAGATATGAAAATATTGACCTTTTTTGCCTCAAACATGATTTAATTTCATAATGTTCATGAAACATGCAGATGGTTGCTGGTACCATCAAAGTGAGTCGTACTGTTTTTATCACTTTTATCTTTAATATTTGATATGTCCACCTTTTGCAGCAATTACAGCTTTTTTATTATTATTATTATTCATTAATGACACATTAAGATGATCATAAGTGACTGCTATTTTTTATTATTATTATGTTATGTTTCAAATAAATGCTATTCTTTTGAACTTTATATGCATTAAATAATCCAAAAATGTGTTTCCAATCACAATAGCCAATCCAATCCAATCACTTGTTTTCAACATTGATAATAATAAGATTTTTTTCTATTTTTTTGAGCATCAAATCAGCATGTTAGAATAATTTCTGAAGGATCATGTGACACTGAAGACTGGAATAATAATGCTGAAATTTGAATAAATTACATTTCTAAATATATTCAAATTCTATTATTTTCATTGTCATAATATTTCATAAAATGCACTGTTTTTTACTCTCAGTTTGATCATATAAATGCACCCTTAGTGACATATATGTAGAAAAATATATGTTGTATTTTTGGAGCGTCATATATGTGACAAAAATAGCTTTTTTACTTGTGTAAATGTGATAATTTTCTGTAAAGCTGCTTTTAAAAAATAAAGTAAAAAGGACAATATAGTTAAGAATGTTATTTTCAAAAGGCAGTTTTTTTTTTTTTTTTGACCAAAATTGTCTAAAATATAATTTTATGTCTGGCCATATTTGTGGCCAGTAGATTTTCTCAATTCACCACCAAAGGCTAAACATTACAACTAAGAAAAAACAAGATAAATAATTACTGGGTTGACGTGCATAAACGTGAATAGTTCTAAACATCTTCAGCTCTTTAGCTTTTGTTTGTTATGTTCATCAAATGTAGTACAAGCAAATGTTTTGAGTCCCTTTTGAGTAGATATGTGTCAACACTGAAAGGATAGACACTGAGCATTGCATCTGTGATGTGGCTTTTAGCTATCCAGGTTAATGACTTGTGTTGCCGCTTGTTATATTGACCCTGTGCCCTCTTTTCACTTAATGGATGTGAAAGGCCACTGCAGGTCCACCAGCTGCTCGGACGTCTCTGTTCTAGGACCATGTGTCCTGTGTGTCTCTCTCTATATATATAGTTCTACATATTTATCTCTCTTGATCGTTTTCCCTTTTCCTTCCTTCATTCCTCCCCTCCCCTCCCCTCCCCTTAGCAGCGTCACCAATGAAAGGATACTGACCCACTTTAGCTTAGCCGAGTGTTTTTTCCATCTGAAAGCACACCCCATTAAAGTGATTGATATGCATGGCAGGCAAAGGGGATGCTGGGAGATGGAGAATAGCCCTGAGGAATGAGCGATGTGGGGCAGAGAGCATAGAGCCAGAGGCCAGTTACAGTCACACAGGAGCTGGACCACACGCTGCTGGCTGCCACAACCACTGACACCATCTAAAGAGAGTCGTGCCAGGCAGACACACACACACGCAGAGAGGGAGGCAGAGAGCAGCGCTGCCCATCAGGCACAGTTCTGCACAGTCAGGGGCATTGAGCATTGGGTACAGGGAGGCAAGGTGGAAGCAATGCCAGTTCTAAAAACTGCAGGGCTAAAAGGAATACTAAAATAAAAAAGAGGGGAAAGTACAGGAGAGAACATTCTAAAGTCAGAAATCATGTTTACTTTAATACACAAATAATGGAAGTCATTATACAGTCCATTGCAACAGAAAGAATGTTACAAGTAGAAGTGTGTCTGCTCTATTTTATTATGAAGAGCCGTATATATAGGTCCTCAGAGTTAAAGATGACATTGCCTGATTTATTCAGAATTATAAAAAAAATCCTGACAGAGTTGACGCAAAGTGAAGACAAAACTTTGATAGGCATTTATTATGGATAATATCATTTAAGATTTACTTTTTGCATTGTTTGATATACTACAGATCTCTAGCCTGGTTAAAACCAGACCATTCTCAGTAGTAACTGAGTTATGATCTGGCAAAGCTTCATAGACAAATCATTTCCAAAGGGGCGTCACCAACGGACGGTGACGTATGCAGATCGACGGAGAAACATCTGAGAACAGTAATTCTCTGTTTTTGATTTCGAGGAAGATGTTACAATGGCTTCTGACGACTTTTGCCGTTGTTGTAAGAGAAATATGATAATAGCTGGTGTCCACCGCCACTCCATCAACATTTTTGCAAAACTTGGAGCATCTCAGACCGACTGAAATATCTCGGTTGAACAGAAAACATCAAGCTCTGATCGCATTTGCCCCTGTTGTAAGGCATTTGTATTGCGATTAGAACACAATTTGCAGTATTTCGAAAATAAAATAATATTGATGAGTCTTTGGAGGATTGTGTCTCACAAACTTTATTCAAATTTTCATGAGCATAGTTATGCTAGTTATTTATTTATCATTTTTACATGTCTACCAGATCTAGTGTGAGGAAATAAGCACAGAAAGGCCAGATCCGGAGCTGCTGTGTGGTGTTAGCACATGAACACATTCCCATCCTCCTTATCAAAGTAGCGGTGTAATCCACATCTGGTAGCCGAGTGTTGTTCTTTGCTCGGGTTTTAAAGAAAAGGAAAAGTTTAAATCGCTTAAAACAGACGCGATAGTTGATTCGAACGAGTGATGTTCCACGGCGGCATCCTGCTTCACCGCCGCTGCGCTGTCATCATCGTGTAAAGCCCGCCCCAACGTTTCTGATTGGTGCCGCGATTTCGAGGGATTAGAAATGGGTTTGAATGGGCTCTTTGCCAGAGCAAATCTAAATTTGCCGGAAGTTGTCTGGGTTTTCCCAGACTAACAGATCTCTGCATTTCAATTCAAATGTATATTTTTTAATTTGTTGCATTTTTAAAAATTTGGCAATTTTACATTTTGACTTCATATTGAGGACAGGTTAAATTGCATGTATTTGAGAGTGTGAGAGTGTTCATTTGCTATTTAAACAACGTGGCACTGGACATGAAAATGATAACTGTGCCGTGCTGAAACTAGCAAAAAACATTGCGTCGGGTGTATGATAGGGCCCCATGTATTTCAAATAATACTAATGAAAATATTTTAAAAAATAGGGCAATGAATGTCATGAGTATCCATATTTCCTTTAGATTTCTTTATTTTTAACATATAAACTTTTGTTTGTACGACGTTTTGTCCCTTATTTCAAGAATCAGTGACAAATAATCACTTAGCTCAAGATTTTTAATTTTTTTTTAATTGAAATTAATACTTCAGCAACAATGCATTTCAGTTGTCAAAAGTGAGCGACCTTGTTCATTTTTACAACAAAAATCTACTAAAATGCTGTTTTCTTGAGCAGCAAATCAGCATAATGATTTCTGAAGGATCATGAGACACTTTGATTGGAGTAATGATGCTAAAAATTCAGCCATCACAGGAATGAATTACAATATAAAATATATTAAAGTAGAAAACATTTAAAATTGTACAAATATATCAAATATATGTAACATACAGTCCACTGAAGCAAGTTTGAGGAATCCAAGTGCAGTTTCTTTATTAAACCCAAAATCCAATCATAGAACAAAGACTCGGCTTGACTTAGCTGGACTTAACTTGAAACAAAGACATGGCTAACATAGCATGACTTAAACCTCACCAACTGTTGGTTACCACATTTTATACAAGACAAGGACATGGCAGGATCACATGAGGGCAAAGGATGTACATGACAAGACCAGGAACGTGACAGTGAACAGGAAGAACTCAACATGAACATGAAACAACCCAAAACACCTTGTGACAATGTCCTAATATTACTGTTTTTACTGGATTTTTTAATCAAATAAATGCAGCCTAAAAGACTTTAATCTTAAATGTACTGTATGTAAGTTTTGGGCTGTACTAAAACATAAAAATACCATAATATGTTTGCAGATATTTAGGACACATGCTAAGTTCACACACTAATTTCTCAGAAAAACAATGCTACAGTTATTCTACTTTGAATTGTGCGTTCCGTGTTGGAATTTCTGTTGTTGTTTTGGTCTGTGTGATGCGCTGCCAGTTTACCCAATAGTATTTCGACACCCTAGGTTGCCAGGTCTCCTTGAGTCCTTAATATGGTTATGTTCACACACAGTTCAGTTATTAACGGGAGTGACAAACTCATTCTATAACTGTTTGATTGGAACTGGACTGGACAACTAGTCTGTCACGTCATACAGTGCGAGAGACAACACATGCCTGTTTGTCACCTGAAGGTGACTATTGAATTAACAGTAAATTATGCATAATTACAAGCAACTAACCCTGATCCAAACCCTAAACCTTTTCTGCGTCCTCCTAAACCAAAACTTGGCAGTCTACTGAGGCATTGCTAACAAACTCCTAATTATATACTAAGTACATGATGTTAATTTATTTTACTTAGTATTTATTTGTATAATTATACTGTTAGGGCACCAAATAAAGTGTAAACAAAAAGTCATACAGATTTGGAACGATTGTTTGTTCACCATTTTTGGGTTAACTATCCTTTTAAGGCTACACTATTGAATGTTGTGGATTCTATTTGATGATCACTTTACATTCTAGTTCACCAAATTATTATTATTGTTTTAATATTTTATGCTATTTGCCTATTTTATAATGGTTTAATGTACAGTAGTGCTTTTCTAACACACTAACATTTAAATATGCTGTGCCATTTCTGAACCTGTTGATTCCGAAGAGAACAGAAGAGTGACAGGCAGGAACGTAATAATAATTGATGACTCATATCTGTGTCAGCCAGACCCGTAGGTCAATGTTTCCTAATCGACATTTATCAATTTTTTTCCCTCATCATAACGTCATTGCCTGGCTGTTGGCTTTTTGGTGACATTTGGAAGTGCAGAGTAAACGACACTATTAGCAAACAATCTCCTACCGTTACCCTGGCTCTGCATGGGTCATCACATCTCCATCAGCATCTTTAATGTTCTTGAGCAGCTTAACAGTAAAAAAAAAAAAAAGGAAAAAATTCAGCAGACAAAATAGCTGTGTTCCATTTATACTCCGTGTTGCAGCATTTGTAGTGCACTTTCAACACTAACAGATTGTTTGAAAGTGTAGTTATCAACATTTTAATGACTTCTAAGACATCTCTTTTGGCAAAAAAAACATATATTTGGCATCTCAGTTATGCCACAGCAATCCCAGAATGCATTGCAATGAGCATAGTGATACTTTGAGGGAAATATTTTTATTCCATTCTAAAATAGGTCTAATTTAGGCCCAGTATACACCAATCACCGATTCCTAATATTGTCTTGGTCCGCCTTTTACTGCCAAAACATGGACTCCGCTAGAGCCCTGAAGGTGTGCTGTGGTGTCTGGCACCAAGATGTTAGCAGCGTCTTTTAAGTCCAGTACATTGCGAGGTGGGGCCTGCATGAATTGGACATGTTTGTTCAGCACATCCCACAGATACTCCATTGGATTGAGATCTGGGGAATTTGGAGGCCAAATCAACACCTCCTCAAACCATTCCTCAGCCATGTTTGCTTTGCAGCAGGGTGCATTATCCTGCTGAAAGAGGCCACAGCCACTAGGGATGCTCACATGCCCAATGTTGGCACTTCCGGCGGTGGACAGGGGTCAGCATGGGCACCCTGACTGTTCTACGGCTCTGCAGCCTCATACCCAACAAACTGCAATGCACTGTGTATTCTGACACCTTTCTATCAGAACCAGCATTAACTTCTTGAGCAATTTGAGTTACAGTAGCTTGTCTGTTTGATCGGACCACACAGGCCAGTCTTCACTCCCCACGTGCATCAATGAGCCTTGGCCGCCCATGACCCTGTCGCCGGTTCACCACTGTTCCTTCCTTGAACCACTTTTGATAGATACTGACCACTGCAGACCAGGAACACCCCACAAGAGCTGCAGTTTTGGAGAAGCTCTGACCCAGTCGTCTAGCCATTACAATTTGGCCCTTGTCAAACTCGCTCAAATCCTTACTCTTGCACATTTGTCCTGCTTCTTACATATACATTTAAAGGACAAAATGTTCACTTGCTGCTTAATATATCCCACCCACTAACAGGTGCCGTGATGAAGAGATAATCAGGTATTAACTTCACCTGATCAGTGTATATGTATTCTTGTTCTGCTCATTACAGCTACAGTACATGGATGCTAACCTCAAATACTATTGTTAATCAAGTATTCTGTGCACTTTAAGTAAAGAGAGCTATGTGTGTGTTGTTTGAGTGACCATACTGACGGAAAATGTCAGGTCAGGGAAAATATGATGTTCCATTTTTATTAAAATGCTGACTTAGAAGGCTCTGTAGACACTGAAACAGCTCACTTTGAGAACAGAGCTAGTTCTTCTTCTTTTTTAATCTGTAAACATCTGATGGAAATGTCCTGAATAGGGCCCTCTGAAGTACAACAGCTGGTCTGACAGATATTCAGCAGTCTAAACACATTCATCTTGTGTTGCTCTGAGCTCTCTGCCCTCCCAAGTCCCTGGTATCTTCGCAGTATTACAGATCAAAACTGCTTTTGGGCTTTGTAGTAGAGAACTAGAGGAGAGTCAGCTGTGATGGAAACTGCATTTCAATTATAATGTCTTAGGAATGTGTTAAAGGGCTGTTTTGGCGTTTTGTTGAGAGACTGTAGAGCGAGTGACTTGTGAATCAGAGATTCTTCTGAGTTTTCATTGAAGAGAGCAAAGACATGCAATGTGTGATGATATGTTCCACTTTAGCCTCTGATAGTGGTATGCTGATACTACAGTAATATCACTGTTGGAGTTTGAATGCCTCAAACTTGTAGGTGCAGTGTGTGATTTTTAGCGGCATCTAGCGGTGCCCATAGAGAAGCTACGGGGGCCGACACAGGACAAACATTTTGCAATTATTTAACCAGGACAACCTCTCTGAGATTAAATTTTTTTCACAGGAGTGTCCTGGCCAAGAATGGGCAACAATTACAATCACAAACTTACAGAACAAAACAATCGAGTCTCCTTCAAGTGACCAAATAATAGATTTAAAATGTTCCAAAGACACCAGAGTGTGTAATTTTAATTTCATTTGGAGTAGATTCCAGTCAAACGGAGCTGCATACGCAAAAGCCCCTTTCCCCAGTTCAGATCTAACAAGCAGAACAGAAAGAGAATAAAAATTGAGACCGAAGAGAATATTTCCCTACACTTTTCTATTGAATAAGACAACCTAGAAATGAAGGAAACCCCAGAATAGTTTTATAAATAATCAGATACCAGTGCATTTTCCTTCTAATGGACAGAGAAGGCCAGGCTACTCTGTTATACAAAGTGCAATGATGAGGTTAAGGTAAACAATCTGATATAAATCTTAGAGCACTATGATAAACTGCATCCAAGGAAATGAGAAGATCAGAAGAGAAGAAGTAAATTGATGCACCACATCACCGTAATCAAGTAACTAATCTATTTCTTACATTAAATGAAAAACAAAACTTGTTTCTATAATAAAACCCAAGCTTTATCTTTCTTAATTTTTCTTTAACTTAGTTATGTGAGAGCCAAAAGATACTGTCATCAACAATGATGCCAAGATATTTATACTCTCTTAATCATATTACCTTGTAAAGTCTGGAGAGGAATAATATTGTCTACTACCTTTCTCGAGCTCGAAAATAACATATACTTGGTTTTATCAGCATTCAAAACAAGTTTTTGTGTATAAACCCATGACTGAATCACATCAAAAGCCATTTGAAGCTGAAGCTTAAGCAAAGCTGCTGTTTAGAAGGTGCACCACATGACAGTTTAATCTACATAAAAGTTAAAATGTACTTCCTGAATATCACAATCAAGATATTTATGTAGATAGTAATTAAAAGAGGCCCCAACACAGATCCTTTGGGAACACCTTTAACAATCTCCAATAGTCCTGAAAGTTTACCTGCAGTCTGAACACATTGAGTATTTCCACTTAAATCATTTTTAAACCAGGAAATAACATGATTTGATAAACCAACACTCTTTAATCTATGCAGCAATATTTCATGATCCACTGTGTCGATTTATCCAACGAAAGTCTTTGATAAATCAATAAAAAGGGAAGTGCAATATAATCACCTCTATCCACTGATTCCACAATATCATTGAAAACTTTCAGAGCAGCTGTTGCTGTACTGTTTTTACGAAACCCTGATTGATTATTTGATAGAACTTTGTTTACTAATTAGTTTTTCTAAAATATTTATTCTCTTTGAGATAAGACACAAAGCTTTGAGATTGTCCTGCAATTATCTAATATAGTGGGATCTCCCCCTTTAAATAAGGGAACAACAAAAGCAGATTTACACATTTCCGGAATAGCACCAGTATCAGTGAAAGATTAAAAAGATAAGTTAAAGGGGTCGAAACAATACCAGCTGCTTATTTCAAATACATAAGATCCACACAGTCAGGGCCTGCAGGTGATTTATTTATATCAAGCGATTTGAGTGCTTTACGGACATCGGAAAATCTGCACTAACAAAATCACAATCTGAGCATATGAGATTGTGACTCAAATAATAACCCAGAGGAATACAATGCTTTTTAAATAATTAAGCATTTGCTCTCGAAAATTAGAGGAATTGTTGTTCCCCGTTATATACTTTATATTCTGCCTAAATGTATTGGGATTATTTAAATTCATCGTAGTTTTTGCAATAAAATAATCAGCTTTAGCTTTCCTAATAAAGACTGTACATTTATTTCGAAGTTGTCTAAAACCAGTCCAGTCAGAACCTAAATCAGATCACCCCGCTCACGTATAAAAACAGACAATAGAGCTGAAAACCGAAGGTTATCCCTGCCTTTAACTCTAAATGTATTAAATGCATGCCTATTAAGAATCAATGTAAAACCATCATACAAATATTGCCAGGCAACTTCGACATCAGGGATAAGAAAAATCCTTTCCCAAACATAAAGAGCAAGGTCATGGAGAAAACATTGCTTATTAAAATATTTTCTACACCTTTTTGCAAAAATACGCGGTTTCTGCTTCGGTAGTTTAGTATCTCTAACTGTGGCAATGACACAATGATCACTAATATCATTTGCATATACAGAAGCCAATGAATATTTGTGTTAAGATCAGTTAATGTTGACTTTTTATAATCCTTCAAATTTGGTCTAGTAGGTGTCTCAACTAGCTGAAAAAGGTTAAGAGTATCACAAATTAGTTTAAGCCTGTCATATGCTGACTGCTACCAGTTCACATTAAAATCACCCCGGAGAACAAGCTCCTTTATAATTCAGTGAGGTCATAGTGTGTATCAGAGAGGAAATAGCATCATTACTAGCTGAAGGAGGTCTATAGCAACCGACTACTGTAAGATCTACTGTTTTAGAAACAACGAGGATCTAAAGCTAGTAATTCGTATTGTTTAACCACTGACTCAGAAAGCAATACCGTAGCTTCAGAACTATCCCTGACATAAATTGCTACCCACAGAAGAATATTATAGAGGATAATTTCTGAAATATTTATTATTATTATTAATATTATTACCGTTTTGTCCCGGATATAAGATTACCCTGGTTATAAGATGAACCCCTTTCAAGATGTACCTTTTGAAAAAAAGAAAAAAGAAAAATGATTTGTATGTCTTTTTTTTTTAGAAAATAATTTTTATACTGCATATAATACATTTTTTTAATTTTTGTATGGGAAGTATGGTAAATACTGGTAATGTACCAACGATCACATTTAAAAAGAATTATATAACAATTAGGCTATCTGTCATATAGTGAAAACGATGTAGGCTATCAAAATTTCTTTAACAGTAGAACTGAAATCAGGGTACGGTCTTACATTTTAAAATCACGTAGGTTGAAAGTTTGGTCCAGTCAGCGAGGCATGCAAACACAGTCACGCAGCTCTTAGACTTTAAGCTTAGACTTTTTCTTTTTTTTCATAGCGCTTTACACGTATTCGTCGCCACCTATTGTTGCGGATGTTATTGACGTGTACATGTCTAGACCCTGAGTATAAGACGACCCCGTTTTTTCAGATGTATTTCTAAGGAAAAAAAAAACATTGTCTTATATTCGGAATAGTATGGTATTATAGTTATTATTATTATTAGTTTTTGTTACTACTACTACAACAACTACTACTACTACTACTAATAATAATAATAATATAAATAATTAATACTTAAGTAATAATAATAATAATGTATTTTTATATTTTTGCAATGTATTATTATTAATGGTATTAAATTATCGTCTTTGCCATTGTTGTTGTTGTTGACTACTACTACTAGTATTACTACTAATAATAAAAGAAAATAGTTTATATATAGTTTAATAGTTTATAGATAACTTTACAATAAGCTCATATTAGTTATTATATGTTAATGCATGATATCAATAACAATGAGAGATACTTTTGTTACAGTATTTATGAATCTTTGTTAATAAAAATACAACTGGTCATTTTGAACTAATTGAGGTCCATTTAACATTAAATTAACATTAACTAAGAGTAATAAATGTGTTGCGAGTATTTATCATTGATAGCTCATGTTAAAGGGTGGATGAATTGAGAAATCAACTTTCGCTTGAGCTTTTGATATATGAAAGGTCATGGTAATATAAGAATATCCTGTAAGTTTCAGAGTCAAAGAAAAGCTTTTATAGACACCAGTCCGAGAAAACGATCGTGTGCTTCATACTTATGTCATTGCGCGACGAAACACCGCCTCTACAGAGTAATAAGCAAAAAAAAAGAATAATAAGCACGTGTAATTCACTATCCCCGCCCACCGACTCATTGGATCACGCTAGCCAGCAGCAATAAACAAGTCGAAGAAGATATCGTGGAAGAACTCAGTCGCTGCATAAGCTTCCTTCGATACTAATGTTAGGAATGTGTGATACTTGATTTATTTTTAATGAAGTTCCAGCTCACGTGGGGAAGCCATGTACGTGTGTTCTTCGTTTCACTGCGGAATCGTTTGTAAACAAGTCTCAGGCGCTGGATTTGCAGACACAGTGTTGTGCCTTCTATATTGGATTCGACAGGAACGGTGAAACAAACTTATGTGAGTAAAATGTCTTTTATATATGTTGTAATAGTCCCGGGGCTTTGTGTTTTCCAGACAGGCTACCAAAATGTAAGCCCATCGGCAGGCCGATGAATTTCAAATAGTGAAATAATCGTGCATGTGTGTGTGTGGTTCGTGCTTATCGACCGATCGGACGGGCCTTGTAATACAGCCCAATACAGACGGGTGGAGGAGAAATAAATCATTGTGTTTGTTTGATAAAGACGTTTACGAGCCCTGTGATCGAGAGAATCATTCCGGTTGCCACTTTCAAAACAATCCCTCCCTAATGTGAACTGAACTGACAGGGGAGCTGAAGCTCATTAAATATGCAAATCTTATCCAATTCCAGCCGTGGGCTTTTACTTCCAAGCAGAGCCAAATAGAGTTAGAGTTGCGACAACGGAAGTTCAAAACGCTTAATAGTCACGTGATTCATGTAGCCCTCGAATAGTTCCAGGAAGTGCTTTAGCG
Organism: Gobiocypris rarus; assembly: GCA_023029165.1. NCBI lineage: Eukaryota > Metazoa > Chordata > Actinopteri > Cypriniformes > Gobionidae > Gobiocypris > Gobiocypris rarus. The sequence continues at coordinate 8,493,662 of CM040919.1, forward strand.
GCAATTCAAATTGATAGTCACAGTGACAGAACTGCGATTTTTGGTAATTAATAGTCAATAAATGCATTGATTTTCAATAATTTTATTACATATCGACATGTGTATGTAGCATGAGTATGTGGTTACAGCGATGTTGTTTTTAAAAGATAAAATCCGCTAATATTTGAGAATTAGAGTGCACAATTACCATAACTTTTGCCTCGTTAACATAATTTAGGCTAACGTTAGCTTGGATTGAGACGGGTTGCTATTGTTTTTTTATGTTACGTCATGTTCATTTGTTTCACTAATCTCATGGTAACTAATGTCATCTTTATGACTTTCAGATAGACAGGTTACAGGTGATTGTCAGCTCGCACCACACAATGAGACACTGAACTAGCAGCAACAGCATGATGTCAAGTGTGATGTCTTCATCCATTGCCAATACGTGAAAAATAGAATTAACGTTAAGTGAAATTAATCTTAATGTTTACAATTCTTATTATATATAGTAATATATATAATATATATATATATATATATATATATATATATATATATATATATATATATATATATATATATAATGCTGTAGTGCTTAATAATCCAGAAGTGTGCTTGTTCTGTTTTTTGACATTTGCAAACATTTTATTAAATATTTAACATATTTAATATGCAAATTTCTAGGGTCTATAATTTATCAATATGGCCAACACTGCTGAAAAACCTATCAAACACAATCTACTTAATGCTTATGAATAATCAAGTTGCTGTAGTACAGTTATTGTATTCCTTACATTTACTTTAAAAGTATGAACTATCAATCGGAGTATAGAAGGCATGAAGTAGATTGTGTACAACGGTTTTCAGCAAAGTTTTGTTCATATTGATAATTTATTTGCCCTAGAATTTTGCATAATAAATATGATACAGTAGACAAATGTATTAATAAATAAGCATTATACTTACTGTTCAACAGAAATTTTCAAAAATGTTTTGCTTTAAGTTATGAAAAAATGTTTTAAAATCTGGCTTTACAATTGTTTTGCCAAACAAGCATTTTTTAATTATTTTTTTTCCAATTAATTCATACCGACAAAGGAGCAACGTATGCTGGAGATACAAATATTAAAATAAAATAAAAATTTAATTATCATGACATTTTATCATACTGGGATACAAACATTAAAATAAAAATTTAAAGTCATATTTTGAAAAATTAACAAGTTGCATTATTTGTGTCCCAATAAGCTGGAAAATAGCAATACATTATTTTTCTGATGTCTCTTTATGGTCTTGCCATTTTTATAATATATCATTCTTACAATACTTCTTCATATATGATACATAAAATATTCAAGTTTAAAACAACTTAAACATCAGTTTGTACACTTATATAAATGCATATTTTGTGTGTTTTAACTATTTACAGCAACTAATTTATGAATACATTTCTAATAAACTGAATAGCATGCCAAGTGTCTTTCCTCCAAGTTGTCCTTGCATGATCTCTGCCATGGTTTGCTGTGCTGCATGGGGATGCTCCAATCGCTCGGAGAAAAGAGTGCGAATGTTTGGCTTCCCCACTGGCATGGAGCGGAGAAAAAAAATGGCTGGCTCAAATCAGCAGGAGCAATCTGAATATAAATCTGAATATAAATACAAATTTCAACAATAAAAAAACACTATAGCTGATGATCACAGCTATAGTGTTACAAATATTTGTATACAGGTGATACACACATTATTATATATAGTATATATATATATATATATATATATATATATATATATATATATATATATATATATATATATATGGTTACTGTAATGTTTATCTTCGTTAACATAATACAGTTGTTCATGTTAGTTCACAGTGCATTAACTAATGTTAACAAGATTTTAATAATGTATTAGTAAATGTTGAAATTAACATGAACAAAGATTAATAAATGCTGGTAAAGGTAAAGTTAATTGAATCCCAATGCCTAAAACACTGAATGTATATCGGATGCATTTTATCATTAAAGAAATTTATTCTTAATACCCGTGTAGCCTAATAAGAAACAAACTTGGTATCCTCATTTTACCACTTTACACACACCGCTGTCACACGCGCCCAAACGTTATAATTAACTAATATGTAACTTTCCATACCTTGCACACCTTTTCTCTAATTCCAGAACGATGGATGAAACGGAATTAAAATAACAGATTTAACTATTAATACGGTGTTCGATAATAATTTTATCCAGTAGCCGATCCAAGACTAATCTGATAACACTATAGTCTAATATAATCTAATTTAATGATGAATAATCTACACAAGCAGGCTTTAATGTACAAGTTATTTTGATTAAGATCTGCTGATAATTTAAAATCTTACTGATTAGACGTCTTAGCTTTTAAAAGTCCATCACAAACGGTCTGTTCTGCTGTAACTCTATGGCGCGGCTGCTACTTCCGGGAACTATTGAGAGTCTCCACGAGCCGCCATTGCTGTAAAAACCGTTCCATTGGAGTCTATGGAGTTGTCGCGACTCTCACTCTATATGGCTCTGCTTCCAAGTCTCCAGTGTGGCACGCCCATTGAAAGCCAGCGTTTAGGAGAAAGCCTTAAAACCAGTGTACAAAATAGCCTATTACTTATTCATTATGATGTTTTTGAATGTAAAAACCACACAAACGTCATTAGTTGACCTCAGACAACAGTATAACAGTTTTTTAAAAGCCAGTTCATGACACCTTTAACTAATGTTAACAAACTTTAACAATAATAATAAACGTGTTACCATAATATTGTGTGCGCGTCCGTGTGCACACATTGTCATGGGTTCCTGTAGTAGATAGTTCACAAAGACCAGGGATCCTTGAAACTCACTATCTATCCTAGATACTCACAGGAGAAAGAAACAGCCACATACAACCTGATGTTAAACAGCAACAACGCAAGACGACAAACAGACCAGAACTGAGAACTTAAGTGCACGGGCAAACAAGCGAACTAACGGGATAATTAACACACCACCTGAACAGAATACTCTAATCAAATCAGTTGCTATGGAGACAAGCAGGTAGGAAACGAGGATGATTGAACTAATTAACAAACAAACAGGAAGAAATAAACTGGAACCTGACAAGGAGACCAACAATAAACATGACAAACTCAAAACGTTACACATATGAATAATAA